>CM069543.1:22094318-22109318 GCA_035773235.1 Eospalax fontanierii
GATTGTGAATCCTTTGTGGTTAAAACATTTTAATATTTATTGTTTGAGAATTTCGTACATGAGTATTGTTTGCATTCTTTCCACCCCTTGCAGTACCCCTCCATCTCCCCAACTCTCCTACAGTGTCTTGTTCTCATCTGTTTCTTGGTGCTCCCGTGTACCTGTGTTTAGGGCTACTCACTTGAGAAGAGATTAACCTCTCAAGGAGTTAGTCCCCAGAGAAAATGGAGTCTTCCTCACAGCATCTTTTTGAGTTGGCTGTCTGCATGCAAAGTCAAACAGAACATGAACCCTCCCTGTAATGCACTGTGTATTCCAGTTGAGAGTTTTGAGCTTGAGAAGCACGATGTGGTATGTTTTTGTGGGAGGAAAATTAGAACATTCATGGTCGAAGGGACAAATGTTTTTTTGCTATGAAGGAATGATTTCATTAGTAGTAGCAATCGGGAGGCCTATCTTGCAAACCAAATATACTGTGCATTGACTCTGGGAAGAGTGGGAAGAGAAGTTTTACCAAACATGCTGTAATAATTCCACAGGAGAGCATTTTGCTGATTGGTAGTTTCATAAAATTTGAATAAGTTATGACTTTTAAAACAAAGTTCTTGCTCTCGTTGACCACTTTGTACCACTTGGCCCCATTAATGAGGATATATCTTGATTCTTGGTCCACAACTTGAAAGTTCTTGGGCCAGGGATAGAAATGTGAAAATTATACAACTATACAAATCATGTAGAATTAGAAGTCACTTCGGAAGGAAAATTGGTGATCAACAGTTGTCCAGCGCCCCCACTCCTGGATAGTTTTAGATCTATTTTAATCCCTTTAATAAGTCTTATAGCTATGCAAGTGAGTGCATTTTGATAACTGCTGTGCCTAATTTGTAACAATTACTGTCAACCTTCAGTTAAGAGACTGTTCATTCCACCCTGGCCCAGAAAAGAGTGAAATGTATGACTCGTGTGCATAATTTTATTCACATCATATTTCATACTGATTATGTATTGATGACATTGATTCATTTACTCTTTACAGCGCCACTTGCATGGATATTAAATCTTATTGACCACAGATGAATTTTAATTTCAGATTGGTGATAGATTTTTCCATCAGCTCTGATAGTATGTTTGACTTTTTCATCATTAACCCAGGCAATCACACAGCACTGAGTTATTGCATTGAAACAAAAAGTGCACACTTCACTTGGTAATTCCTTATGGATTTACAATAGCAACTTCATTAATGTCTGTTGTAAGGATCACACACACACACACAAAAACAACATTTATCTGCAAATAGGAATTTAGCAAGCTTCAGAAGTCTCAGGGAAAAAATATTAGGCCTCTTTGTCTTCTGAAATGCATTTTCTCCTTGCTGTGTGGGGGAGAAATGACAAATATTTGGAAATTGTCAACTGCTTAAAATTATGTTGCTATATTATATAATGCTTATATTTGTCCTTTGCCCTTGCTCAAGTTTATGGGGCAATTTACAGTGTTTTCTTTATTTAGTAAGTGTTAATTACACAGAATTGTGCAGTTTTATTTAATTTACTAATAGGGGAGGCTGCACAGAATAACCATTTTACAAATCAGAACCTGATCTTTTTTTTAAATGGAAATTAGCCAGTTACCTCATATGATAGATACAAGCCTCTTTAAGGAGTGCCATTGACCAGAAGGACTTACAAATTTTTATGGTTTGAATTTTAATGAGGTTGGTCTATAGGACAGAGTTGAGATTACTGAATGGGTGGCCTAACTAGTTTGAGGTGTCCATTTGGGAGAGGTAAGGTCATCTGTAATTACATTTAATAACAAAAGCAAAGTGTTATAAATAAGATAGTGAACACTTCCTCCTTTTTTTTTTTTAAATGTAAAAGCTTCATTTCCTCTAAGTTGTGTCTTAACTTGCTATGTTGCTGGTTTTGTACCATTTCCTAACTTAGTAAAGTAAATAAAAAAAATCGGTACAGCTTGCCCCAACATGCAGGGTAAGAACGGAAGGACAGAGATGGAGGGTGCTAGGTTGAGAAGACTGAATATGCGCAGAACCAGGCTAGCTAGGGACCAAATGCAAGGGACATCTTGGAAATACGACGGGTTCCAGTCACTCCTTATAAGATTATAGATGTTGGACCTTGTATAAGAGGCTTCTGTTTTTAGGTTTTAGGACGGAAATCATAGAGTGTTCATATTGGAACATAAAATAGAGTGTGGGCAATGAATAAAAGCCTACTAGTATATATTTTCTTAGTGTTGGAAGTCTTCTCACCCAGAGGGGGCGGAGCTTCAAAAATTAATTTCATTTAAAAGGCATAAGGAAATAAAACTTAAAGAAATGTTCCTGTCAGGCGCCGTGTTTCGGGGGCGACGTTAATTAAGCACATTTCCCTGTTGGCACACGTATCTCACATTTTTGTCCTCGGTGCTCCACTCACTGAACACAGTCAATTCACAAGGTGTTTTTTTGTAAATAAAGGTTTTGGGCAAGCTGAACGTGGTCCAGAGAGATATTAATGAGAGGGCAGGGGGGAAGAGTTAATGAAAACACACTTCCTGGTGGAACATGAACTGCTTTTTTGGACCTGGAGAATGCCTTAAAATTATTTTTCCCAAACCCTGTGGCGTTTCCTTTCTACCGAGATAAGGATGAGGTGAAATGACAAATAGTTCTATTTTGTTACTTTCTTTTCTTGCATTCTCCTTGTTTTGGGGTTGAGAAAATTGGATATTTATTTTGGCCATGTTCCTTCTATTCACAGAACCAATTACATCGAGTGCACGATGTATTAGTAATATAGTTCAGCATCCTCTGTCTTAAAAATAATGAGTTGTTTGTCCAGCCCTTCTTTAACAACAGTTAATTTTATGGAAAATATCAGCCCCTATTATCTGGCCCTTTTATACTTTTGTTTTTCTGAAATTTGTTTGCGGTGTTAGGGATGTAGGTTCAGTCATTCTGCATCATTGGCTTTTGTATATTCTGAGAAAAACAATCCTAAGGTCTTCAGTCACACAGTCATTGAAATCTCAGGTTGACTGATGTTTGGGTCCACTGGTGTTTTTGTGGAGTTAGTTACCTGATTTCATAACCTTTGAAGAGGGCTTGACTAGCCTCAAGAGCATGTTGCTTTCCAGAATATTAAGAAAATCAGATTTTGGGGCTCATTTTTTTCTTCCTGCCTGTTCTAGAATTCTTCCATTCCAAAGTGTGTTGAGGTCATCTAGAATCTTCTGTGCATTTCAGTAAAATAAGTTAGATCATATCGCTTTGGTCAGAGGAAGATTTAGTCAGCCCTCTAGTTTACATATCACTTCGCAGCTTCCCGTAGTTACATAATTGGTGTTGTGTGCGTCCATTGTAGAGGACATTTGATGCTCATTTATTAAATATGCTTGCTGGCTGCTGCTGCATCTTTGTTCTGGACAGACAAATTACCTTTCTCACACTGAGCTTCTACTCTGGGGAATTAAGCCTCCAACACTTTAATTAGCTTGGAAGTGGGGGGTGGCAGTTCCTAATAGACTTTAGGCCTTTAGTAAGTTAGGGACCTGGTAAAACGAGAACTTCCTGTAAAGCTCCCAATGTCTAAAAAAAAAAAAACCACATAAAAAACTAATATACGTGATTTCCTTTTGATAATTGCAAACAGATTGCATTTGACAGCTATGCATCGCCATTTGTGACTTAAGATGTTGAAGGTAGGTCTAACATTGAATGATGTTCTTAAGTCTATCTCAGAACTTTGGTACATTGCTGTATGGGTTCATGAGCCTAGGATATTTATGTAGCATTAAGTGACATAGGTACGTAATATTCGGTAAAGAAAAATATTTGGATATCTGAACATACGATGTTTCCTTCGCATGCCCAACATGATGGAAGAGATGTCATATGAGGGCATTGCTGGAGTTTACTGAAGAGATGTCATGTGAGTGCATTCTGGAGTTTACTTAGCTTTTTATTAAGGGCCACACATTAGCGTTAAACTAATCCCTGTTTTGAAGGTGAGGAACCTGAGGCACAAGTTATGTAAGTCACTTGCCACAGGTGATATCATTGATTCCTTGAGATGCAAAACTTCCTGGACAGATGCTTTGCTCTGAATGGCTCCATGATTTAAAAGAGTTCAATGCCGCACTACTAGGCAAGACTTTATACTTCATTCCTTTTGGAGAGAAACTTGTTTTAACAGAGTAGGAGGATTATATAGAATGCCACACCAGAAACTTTCTCCAAGTCCATTTACCACCTCATTTTCCTGCTAGTAGAACGTGTGCTGCTTTAGCCCCTCACTGCCGGAGTAAGGCGCTCAGAGAGCCTCTATCAAGTCACAGTTGGAAAGTAATCTAATAAAAGAAGATTAGTGAATGTAGAGACGACAAAAGCTGTGGTGTTTGAGTTTAATACCTCTCAAATTTAGCATGTTAGCTAAGATGCCCGTTTTTATTTCTTGCAGGTCTGCTAAAAGGTCAGAGTAATGCAGAATGCGTGCCTTCATCTCAGATTTTGTTCATCACAGGTGGACCCCATGTGTCTTCAGTAGACGAGTCACCTTTGTAGCCAGCACCAGTGCCAGCTCCATGCCATTGCACCTTCTTTAGTCTTGATTGCCCTTCCTGCATTTATTGGTGTATTAAAATGACTGAATACGAACATTAAGGACTCCATGAACCTGGGCTAATGGGAGACTGTAACGAAAATGAATAAAGATCCACCGGAGGACATGTTTGGGGGGGGAGGGAGCTTGGGGGGAGGGAAATGACTAATGAAGCTAATTAAAAGAAGCATTCAAATCTGCTTTCTACCCTCATTAACAATTAGCAGGGCACCGGCCAGAGTGTGTACCCTGTGTTTTACCTTAACAACATTCTATTTGCTCTTTGTATATTTAAGTGTTGTAAGGAAATGTGTTTCAATCAAACTGAACATGAGTTAAAAAGGAAAGAGATGTGGCTCTTGTGATATTCTATCACAAACACTTTTATTGTATCTCTGTAAAATACAATGTATGTATGCATGTAAGTGTTTTCGTCCTAATGTTGCTATTCCCATGGCAAAGATTAAAAAGAAAAAAAATTGGAAAAAAAAAATCAGGCTCATAGCAGCTACTGTGTAGAAATCTCCCCCTACTTCTAATTTGCTGAATGAAGAAAAAAAAAAAAATCTTTTATTTGTGATATTTTCAGAGACATTTGCTCTAGTATGGTGTATTTAAATAATAAAAACTTAAAAGAAAAAAATATTCAATGGCGTTTGGGTTTAAACACTGCTTTTTCTCTTACGTGTATTGGAAGAATTGATATTTTTTTGTTATGTATAACACATTTACCCTAAATGTGAGGGATGAGGGAGATGATATCTATGTTGATTTAGCTCTGGGCCAATAAAGAAGTCTTCAGATTATTTAACCATGCCATTTTTTGGCAGGGGTACAGAGCAGTGAATCTCATGGAGTCCCTTTTTATAAGTTAGAATATCCTGTTAACAGCACTTCTGCATCACAGTGAGTCTTTGTGATTATACATAAATACTAGTTGAATTCTTCAGCTATTTTTTCTCAGTAGGAAAGCCTTCAGTATTGATGAAAGGCATGTTAAAAACTACAGCACAACCATCTTCTCTCATCAGGTTTACAGCTTTTGAAGGCAATAGCATTTCTAAAGGTACCTGTATGTAATTTGAAGTTCCATTAGTCGAAGGGCTCCTGAGCGCTCTGGTCATAGTGGTCTTCCATGGGCCGAGCAGTCCTTTCCTGCTGAGCTTTTGGACTGTGTGGTTCTGCAGTCTGTCCTGTTCCTTTATACTTCTTTACTGACTCTGCCTTTCTGTGTGTGTTGGGGGAGGATGCTGATTTCTGTCAGCAGTGTTCTTGAGGTAGTTGCTAGTCTTTGGCAGTACCTTGTATAGCCCGTGAGGTGACAGGAGAGCTGCGGCATCCCAGAGCTCAGTAGCTGCCCTGTCACTACTGAACTAAGACTAGGAAGAGCCAAGTGGGCCAGGGCCACACCCAGGCCAGTTACACGTGAGTGGACCTCAGCTGCAGCTTCTCCCACAGGCTGCTAAACTCAGGGGACGTTGAAGCTTCGAATTCTGCTTTCTAAAAATGGTGTTTGATTTTGTTTGAGTAAAGCTCCCGATGCAGATCCTGTCTGAGAACAGGGACAGATCAGCACATGGGAACTAAAATGGAACTTCTCACCTCTGGCTTTCCAAGATTCCAAGCCGGAAGGAAAAGTCAGTAGCTGAAACTGCAAACTTCCTTTAAAGGCACGTGAGATGAAGAAATATATATATATATATACACACACACATATATATATATATATATACACACACACACACACACACACACATGATATCTAGTTAAAGTCTTAGAAATTCTCCGAATTTGTTCTTACCTCTGTTTTTTTTTTCTTTTAAAGACACTTTCTAGAAGACTTTGGACTGTTTCAGGAAATGAAGGGGGAGTTGTGTTGGCAGCATGCAGACATCCATGTTTTTAGCAAAAACTCTCTTGTCTCATATAGTTCAGAAATTCAAAGGACGTGGCAAATAACTTTTAGTAATCTAGTATGGCATTCAGTGATGGGAGAGCAAAGGCCATTATTGCCTTTAAATGAACTATTATGTGGCTGGCTCCTCAAACACGGTGGTGCATTTCATAACAAGCTTCTAAAAGCATTTCTTAAGTTGCAGACCTATAAGATTACAAATGTCACTCCTGTTAGTGTAATCCACATGCAAGTGATGAAGCCTTCCCTTTGATGTGCTAAATTGGAGAAGGACTAATGGACCCGTGAATATACAATAGAACATATTTAAGGAGTAGTCTTGCTTTAGGTAAAACACTTTCTTGAAACCAGAGGCATTTCAAACAATAAAACCCAGCCCTCATGGGGATGCCTGTGTGGACAGAAAGCTACTAAAAACATTCAGGTTTATTCTGACGTGAGCAGTGATTGTGTGCGGTTCCTTCCCAACACTGCTTGGGAAAAAAAATCCCTGAGCCTGCCCACCTTTCATCTATTGCATTTGTCATGTCTGTGAGATGTGTGTGCTGTTCTGAAAGGCCTTAATATTAGCCATGTCACAGAGCAAGATAGTCCCCAGTCCTTACAAGCAAGTGCAATTAAAGAAATAAAAGCAAACGTTATTGAGCCTCTCTGAACTAATAAAATATATATATATATATACATATATATGTTTATGATACATATAAATGTCTTAATCATGCAAATTGTCACCCTTGCTAATGAAACAATTTTGTAAAAAGATTGTCCTCTAAAGGGGTTTCATTTTTTTTTAACCTATCTAACTGTCTGCTTAGATTTACACATCCTACAAAGCGGGGGAGCCTGAAGCCTTTCCAAACCAAATCATTTGCCACAAGAAACTATTACTAACTCTTCCCAACTTATTAGGAGATAGTTTAACATGGAGTGTTGTGTCTTATAAGATACAAAATGAGAAAACTGTCATGCTGAAATGAAGCCTGTGAAATTGCCAGCCTCTTAATATTAACTATATTTAAATTCTTTCTGTTGCCCTTATTCACACTGATATTTGAAACAACTAATCATCTAAAATGAAGCTCTTAAAATAAATGGCTTTAAATGTCAATATAGCAAGATTCTAATGTACAGTACTAGTTATATAAAATATTTCTTAGGGTCAATAAATTATAGAACAAACACAGTGAATCCAAGAGCTATCTATCAAGAGAGCCCAGGGAAGAATTTCCATGTAGCTTAAATAATTGTACTGAAATTAAGAAGTGATTTTCCAAAGAACCTTTCCCTGGGGAGTCCCATCCTGGGTGCTCACTGCCTCTCAACTCAGTTTGAGAGGCCTGGGCTGTTGGAAACAGATCATTTGCAAGTTAATGTTCATCCTGGTTTTTGTTACTAAGACTCACCTATTGTTAGTCCAGCCAAGTCACAGAAATGCTTATTGCAGTTAAATAGCAATTTGTTTCCATGAAACTGCAATTAAAGTATTACTGAGCAGCCATTTTAGATTGGCAATGCTCTGCAAGCATGTTAAATAGCCAGCAACACTCCCACTTGCAGAGTCTGAGATCTAACTAGCAGCAAACAGTAACACACTCACCGAACCTGGGTTTCTAGTTAACTGGCATTTGTGGCCCTGCACTCCTGTTGTGCACACGCTGAGTGAAACAAATTTGGGGCTGATTTGAGTAAGGTGAACTTGCAACTTATCTCGAGTGAATACTATTTTCAGTTGTATGAGGCGTGCTTTATGCGAGTAGATGTGTGCATGTTTCCTAGAGGGAATGTTTTCAAGTTCAGATTGATTCTGCTGAGAATGGACTGCAACTCAGAGGCCTCAAGCCAATAATGTACTACAGGTCCTGACATGTTACAGCTGTGTAAACAGGGTCATTCTCTCTCCTAAATCACAACTAATAAAGCATAGGATGAAAAATCAATTGATTCTGTTATACGTTCTTTGAATGACACTAGAAAGTTGTTTAATGACTCAGGATGGACAAGCCTGAGTTGAGCCACCCAGGTTTCCATTTTTCTCTGTTCCTCTCCTCAGAAACTAGAGGGAAGTCTTAACTGGGTATTTGCAATTCTGCCACCCTATCCTAACCTTAGGCCCTCCAGAGGAAGGAAGGGTCTGTACCAAGTTCTTCCTGTGCATCTGAAGTCCAGGCTTGTGGAGCACTGGGGTAAAGTGCAAAGGTTTGGTTGAAGATGAGAATCACTGAAGTAAGATCTTAAGAGAGGATGGATTTCACGTGTTTTAAGATGCAATTAGCTCTGCATTCTAACCAGCTTGGGAACGATCATTAGCTTACTAGAGCAGGAAGCATCTCACCTTCCTTCAGCCTAGAAGATCACTCTACTTCAAAAGGTTTGTACCCTCAACTTTTCCAAAAACATATTCATAGTTACATGTTTTCATCTATATTGTCTGAGCAGTCTTGATTTCTTTTTTTTAAAGGAGAAAATATTAAAGACCTTCTTCCTAAATTAATTGTTCATTTTGACTGAATCGAATGCTTTAGAAACTGTAAAGTGAAAAAAAATCTAAGAACAACTGAATTTACAAATGAAAATTAATTATGAAAGCTGGAAAGGAATTGATTGCTTGGGCTGCAGTTGTGTGCCTTTTTCTTTATTTAAATAAGGTTTTCCGAGGGGTGGGCGGCTCAAATTTTGAATGTTCTTTTAAGGCCTCTGATTCAATTTCAGTCGTCAAGCATGGGACTTACACTTGAGCTAAGCTTTCCGGCAGAAATTCTATCTTGCAGTCATAGAGCTTTGCAAATGTATTAACATTTACAGTGAATAAATACATACATAAGCTCATTCAGTCTTCTTTGTATTCTTAATTATGATAAATTTTAGATCAAAGGGAGTTTTTCTGGATTGTCGTTTTGTAGGCTGGTTGAGAGAGTGTTTTCGCTGTGTGGCCCAGGCTGGCCTTAAACTCCAAGCGCCTCAGCCTCTGAAGGGCTTGCGTTCCAGGGGTGTGCCACTGTGTCTGGTCTGGATTAGTTTTACAGATGAAGTAATTTGAGCTTCTAAGAGGTGACAATGATTAAGTATGCCCAAAGGTAAAATGGAGTAGACACTCACTTGAAGAGTAACATTTAAGAGTATGTAACAAATCCTCAGTAATTAGTACCTAGTATAGTACTTTTAGATATAAAATTAATGCTCGCAACTGCCTGTAACTCCAGGTCCAGGGGAGCCAGTGCCTTCTTCTGGCCTCTGCTATACCTAAACACTCATGGTATATACACACACATAAATAAAAAAACAGTGCAGAATCAGTATATGCTGTCTTTTGCCTCAGTCTCTAACATGGTAGGGCCTGAATTGGTGTTTGAACTCTGATCATTTTGGGGGAATTACCTTACTGTCAGATTATAAGGAGGTTATCCTTCATCCAAGGAGTTACAGCTAATTTCTTTCCTCTTAAAATATTAAAGGATTGTGTTTTATCTTTCTCCAATCTGAAATGTCAGCCTGTTTAGATTGCTTGCATATTTTAGCTCTGCTCTGAAAGAAATATCTTTTTGAGTATTGAGAAATCTCAGCTACCTCATGGTGAGTAATTAAGTATAAATTGATAATGATTCTGACCACAAGTTGTTGCTAAGAAAAAGAACAAGACTTTAGTAATCATATTACTTCAGACAGCAAGACAGATAAATATTTCCCACACAAATTAATAAATGATGTGTTTAAAATTCTTCAAATGAACTGTGTGGCTCAAGCCACATAGCCAGAGTTGAATATTCTATTTAGTGTGCACGTCTCCATCTCTGTGCATGTACTGTCAGGTATGAGGGGGTGTAGGGGGCAAAGGGCACCAGTAAGTATCTTCCTCAATGAATTCTCCACTTTATATTTTGAGACAGGCTCTCTCACTGTATCTGGAACTCACTGATTCAGTTATACTGGCTACCCAGCAGCAAGCTCTCAGGACCTCTCCTGTCTCTGCCTTCCAGTGCTGAGACTAATAGGTATGTGCTATCATACTCATCTTTGTACACGGGCGCTGGGGATCCACACTTGCGCAAGCAAGCACTTTGCCTTCTGTATTAGTTACTTTTCTGGTGCTGTGATAAAATGTCCTGATGAAAGCCACTAAGGAAGAAAGAGCTTATTTTGGCTTACTGTTCCAGAGGGATAGGGTTCCCCATGGTAGGGAAGGCATGACATGGAGACAGGAACAGGAAACTGGCTGATCACATTTCCATCCACACAGGAAGCAGAGAGGGAAGGAACAGGAAGTAGGTGAGGCAGTAAACCCACAAAGCCCACCCTTAGTGATGTATTTCCTCCAGCGGGAGGCTCTACTTCTGAAAGGTTTCATATCCTTCCCAGATTGCATCATCAACTGGAAATCAAGTGTTCAAATACATCAGTACATGGGGGACGTTTCTCATCCAAACCACTACATCCTCTGAGCCATCTCTGCAGCTCAGAGCTGAATTATCTAAAAGTCATCAAAGAGTCAGGTGCCTGTAATCCTAGCACTTGGTGGGGAGATCAGCGTTTCAAGACCAGCTGTGGCTACATGAGACCCTAAGTAAACAAAGTATTTTTAAAGTCATTGTCAACTTGTATAAGAGACATAAACACAGACACAGCCATCTTTATAGAAAATTTCTGCATATCTGTATGGGTAGAGCATACATACAATGAAAAAAAACCAATATTTATATTTGTTGTTTTAAGATAGGCAAGCACGAAAGTATTCAAATGGAACAGATTATACTTTTAATTACATCCAAGCATAATTCTAAGCTGATTTAAAAAAAAATTGTTGGCTGTTCTTCCTATTCTCCCATTAATTGCTAGAGTCCAAAAAGATATCAAGATTTGTAAATAAATTACTGTAACACACCATTAGATCCAAGTTGCTTCATTACAAAGAGCAAAGTAGTTAACGAAAAATGCACTCCATTTTAATAAAGCTTTCTTTGATGTTGGTATAAAGGTTAAACAAGAAAAGACTTTTTTTTGCATAGATTTTTTTTTTAAGTGCAATGGGTTTTGGTGCCAAAGTACCAATTCTCAACACTCATAATTTTTCTGTGTTTTTTCATGGGGTGTCTAACAACCCAACAACCCTTTGCAGGCTCTCTATTTAATCTTTTATTCTATTATGTACAAAACGAAACTCAAGTTAACCAATATGTATTTCTTGCAGTCTGGAGATTAAATTGCCCTTCTTGCTGTACACAGATGGCCATATATATCCTCCTTAAGTTGGGAGGCCTAGAAAACATGCATAGGTGAATATACCTTAAAACCACACAGCATCAGTAGGAAATAGAAAGACATGTCTTCTATGTTTGCTTACTATATTATTTTTATTTCATGTATATGGGTGTTTGCCTCCATGTATGTATGTGTACCATGTGTGTGCCTGGTGTCCACAGACGCCAGAAGAGGGTGTTGAATACTCTGGAACTAGTGTTACAGGGGGTTGTGAGCCACCAGGTGGATGTTGGGAACCAAACTTAGCTCTTCTGCAAGAGCAGTAATTGTGTTTAATCACTGAGCCATCACTCTAGCCCCGTATATCTGTTGCTACATGTCTTTTATGAATGATACTCATGAGGCAGGAATAGGGGGCAGGATTTGTGCCAGGTAGGCAGACTGCAGTTCTTCTGCAGGTAACTGTTACTTTATACTGTTCTTTATAGCAAGACTCCAGACTGGAATACATTCCAATTTCTCTATAAATATTTCAGTACCTTGAGCTTTATAACCTGTTCAAGCAGAAGCCTGAATAGTGCTTGCTGACCTTCTTTTCCTACGGGTAGGGGGAGCAGGGTTCCATACTCAAGGAATTTATTTACTTTAAACTATTTGTTTAGGAACTGGAGAGGTGGTTCAGGTGTTAAGAGCACTGGCTGCTCTTGCAGAAGACCCTGGTTCAATTCCTAGCACCCACATGATGGCTAACGACCATCTGTAAATTCAGTTCCCAGAGAATCCAATGGCCTCTTCTCACGTCCTCAGGCATTGCATGACATGGGTGCACTTCCATATATGCAGGCAATGCACTCGTACACATAAAATAAAAATAACAAATAAAATATTTAGAATATATATTTATTTTAAAGATTTTATTCATTTTTTTTTTTAATGTGTGTGTGCCTAGTGATTGTGGAGGCCAGAAGAGGGTGTCAGATCCCCTGGAACTGGAGTGAAGGATGGGTGTTAGTTATCATGTGGGTGCTAGGAACTGAACCCAAGTCCTCTGAAAGAGCAATAAATACTCTTAACCACTGAACCATCTCTTCAGCCCCAACTCATAGAATTTATAATAAAGTATTTTATCTTAAGAATCTTAGCTATGGGAATTAAAAAAAAAATCTTTTCTTGTTTCTATCTCATTCTTTTACTCTTTCTTTTATCCTCTTCTTCCTCCTCTTTAAAAAAAAAATTTCTGTGGGGAAAATTCTGTCATGATTAAAAGGGAATGGAGAGAACAGTGGGAGAAAATTGTGTGGCTCTTGGAGGCAGCTTGTGGGGCAGATCAGAGAGTAACTATTTCTATAGCTGCTGTGCCACAGGCCCCCTTGCAAAGCCTATGTCTTAGTTCAGCCCTACAGTCCCCGCATACAGGTGCTGTTAGTGTGCGCAGTGAAACACAAGCCATGCTCTTGCTGCGTAAAGCCTGGGCAAGGCTGTGACCTTCGGAGGTCTCAGACATCAGTATTGTTTTGTTTGAAAGTTGAGTGGATTTGGTGACAGCAGCATTTGGTGACACTACTCAGGTACGTCAAGGGAAAGCAGAAGTCAAAGGAAAATTGTACTCAAAAGAGGACTCTATTATTCATGGTCAAGTTTGAGGGTACCACTGTAGAGAGATCCTCCTTTGTAGTATGTGAAAGTGACAGACATTGTGAGACTGGAATGCAGGCAGTGGGAGCTTCGAGAAGCAGGTTTGAGTTTTCTGGTTTCTAAGGGAGTGTATCAGCCAGGTAAAACAGCCATGGATGTTAAAGGTCAGGGAGGTCCTAAATAGATTTCTGACACTGAAGTTTTTAGCTAGGTCTCCCTTCATTGGGAAGGATGGAATTGACAAACACCCAGTCACCTGCTGCTGTAAACAATTGTTTTGTAGCCTCTGTAAGTAATAAAACATGTTTAATTAGTCGTTATTGTTTTTAAGATGGGAAAAGATTCTGGCTGGTTGGAGAGTGTCTAGAATCAGGTGGTCTTCGATGGCCCAAGTCAAGATGCAATGTTCTGGATTTGTCTTTAAGTTGTAGCCTCTATTTTCTTCTGGCCTTGATTTGGTTTCCAGTGGGAAATTCGGAGGACCCTGCCTCTGGAATTCACTCATTTCACATGCAGATGACATGTTAATGAAGTCATTACTGTGCATTTCATCTACGCTGGACACATTTGTGACATTATTTTTCAAAATAAAACAGGTTAGGCAGTTGGTTTTTGGAGCATGATGAGAATTTCTCAAGAGACTACAAACCTCCTCCAGGTTGCTGCAGACGGTCCTGTGGAAGGAACCTCCACCCTCTCAGAAAGGGGACTTTGATTTCTGTGTGTTCTTAGACCATAGAACCTTGTGCCTTCCAAAGCATATGGCCCGATCTCACCCTAAGGCTAATTTGGGGCTTTCTTTCTGATTCCCCTGGTTATTTGTGTATCGTTATCTTCAGCGGATGTTTCTATGAATCTTTCCAGTCAGAGAAGCAGACTTCACTGTTGCCATGCACAGAGAGCCATGAAAATTCAACATGGCGTATGTGTTCGTATGTGGTGCTCCGTGCTCTTAGGAGACAAGTTTTCCTAAGAGATAAGTTTCCTTTTTATTTGAAAACATATCATAAGGCACATATTGAACTGCAACGTGGAACAGAGCCCGAACTGGGAGTCAGGAAACTCTTAGAATCTAATTCTAGTCCTGAAGGGAAGTCAAATGGCAGCTCTGATTAAATCTGTCTTTCTAATCAAATATTAGCCATGGGCTAATCATTTAATCTCACTACCTTATTTTGCCCATCTGTTAAATAGGAATTTACCGATAACAGCTGTATTTGCCAGTGCATTGCATGTAATTCATTAAAGTGGAAAGGGCTTTATATCTGAGGATAATACTCTTTTGGATTATAAATACAGACATTAGAAAATATAGCAATGCCTCTGATTTAAGGGTTAGTTATAAGGTCTTCAGTTCACTTTGAAAATGATTTAATCATATCTTTGGCATGTCTGTTCCAGTGTGTGTGTGTATAGGGGGGTGATGTTCATTAATCCAAAACAGTGGATAGCATTCAAATGATTTATTTTGGGCTTAGAATGTATTGTGTAATTTTTTAAACTCGAGGTAATAATGCTTCTGCTAGGCAGATGTTTATACTAAATGTACAATTCCATAAACTCAGCCCGAATGGCTGGTAGAAAGTAGCTCAGGAAAGAAAATGAACATTTATAAAAGAATTCTGTGGACTAGGCATCTTTTTCATGTGTAAT
>CM069543.1:24861818-25141818 GCA_035773235.1 Eospalax fontanierii
CTGTCTGAGCTTCTTCAGACGAGCATGCAACCCACCAAGGATGTTGAGGATAAAAACCATGAAAATTGAAGAGATTTGTGCTTGAAGAAAGACAAATTATACTATGTGTGTGTGTGTGCTTAAAAGAGTCAATGAAAGTAATCTCCCCAAATTATCAAAGACATATATGCTCATATAAAGGAGAAAACTAAATAGCAATCCCAACACCGAGTACACCAAATATGAAGACTCTGGATTTTAAACTCCCAATGGATAGATGTTTTGTATGCTTAAATAAGCAGTACACAGATCACAAACCCCTGTCATCAAGTAAGACCTGGTCACAAGTCCAACACGGCCCCGACCAGCTTCATGGTTGAAAAGCTAAGGCTCTAGTTTCCTTTTCCATAAAACAGGGATAACAAAACCAGCAGGTCATCCATCGAAGGGTGAGTGAAGTAACACACATGCAGGGTCTAACATACACCGAACGTCAAGTATGGTGCCTATCACACTACCCGCTCCCATCTCCCCTGCTTTTCTGTTTTCTGTTACTTTGTCAGCCCTTTCTTGCCTTCCTGAAAGTCTCTTCTTCCATTCCCATGGTTCCCTTTTGACGTCCATCCTGTGTTCATGCACATCTGCACACATTTAAATCCAGGGTCCACATGTGAGAGAAGATAAGCACAATTTTTCATTCTTAGTTTGGCTCTTTTCACTGAACATAATGATCTCTAGTTCCATCCGTTTTCTTGCAAATGTTATGATTTCATCCTTCCATCAGACTGGATGAAATTCTATAATTCAATTCGGATCATATCAGCGGACATGGGACTGAAGGGCAGGGAAAACTGAGTGCCATCTCTGCCAATGATTTGATTCATTTTAATGTTTGTACTCCCTCACAAATGTTTTACATATTGCATGATTCTATGCACATAAGATCTCTGAAATAATAAAACCATAGAAAACATACCATTGCTTCTCAAGGACTGGGGATGGGAGGAGAGTATAAAAATGAAATGAGGAGCCAGGGAAATGGCTCAGCAGTTAAGAGCATTGGCTGTTCTTGCAGAAGACTCACATTCAAGACCCATCACCCACATGGCAGCTACCAGCTGTCTGTAATTCCAGTTCTAGGGGATCTGATGCCTTCTTCTAGACTCCATGGGCATTTCACAACATGGGTGCATTTACATAAATGCAGGCATGACCCATTCAAAATAAATACATTTCAGAAAAAAGTTAAAATGAAAATACAATGGGTTTTGGAGCAGTGATAGGAAAGTTCTTCATCCTCATTGTTGTGATTGAACTAATATATACACTTGTTAAATTTCATAGAACTATTTACTGAATCATAATAAAAGTTAAACAATCAATTGAAATATCAGATTATATGATCACCTTGTTCAAAGCATTTCAATGACACCTAATTTATTTTAATTTTATTTATTGCTTTTTATTTTATGTGTATGAGTGTAGGGCCTGCATGCATGTAAGTGCATCGCCTGTGTGCAGTGGCCATGAAGGTCAGAAGATGGCGTTAGCTCCCTGGAACTGGAGTTACAGACAGTTTTAGCCATCATATGGGTGCTGGGAATTGAACCTGGGTCCTCTGCAGGAGCAGCCAGTGCCCTTAACCGCTGAGCCATCTCTCCAGCCCCATGACACCTAATTTAATTAAATAAAAAGGCAAACTCCTAAGGCTTGTGATAGGGCCTATTTGCCTCTGTGCCCTTCCCTCTCCCCTGCCTTCTCTTCCTCCTCTGTCCTTTACTCACACTCCCCAGATGCTCGGAACTGCTTACGTGGCCCCCAAGCGCCTCTCTGCTTTTAAGACGTGTGCATACTGCTTTGGTCACCTGGAGCCTAGTGCTGTTTCTCTTGCTCCAGTTGGACTCATTGCTGCTTAGCCTGACTGCAGGTCTCCGCTTGGTTACCAGACCTGCTTGTCTTGATTCTCCAAGTCTTGATCTAACCCTCCACCTATGTCAGTCCATGAAACTCCAAGCTCACTATCATATGGCATCACTCACCACCCAGATTTCGAAGGCTTGAAGACCTCTCTTTTCTAGTAGATGGTAAGCTCATCTTCCTTGTTTCTCCAGCATCTGACACAGAGCAGGGCGTGTGATGAGCTTTTTACAAATACCTGGTGAATAAATAAAGGTCCTGCAAGGATGGGAAACTATGAGCACATGGCCTGGAGAAACATTCTTTATATCTGGTCTGAGCCTGCAAATGAGGAGAATGTTTAATCGATTGGTCCAAAGTACGATTAAACTATAGCTTCTAATGCAGTCAGAGATGAAAAGAAACAGAATTTGGGATTTTCCTCAGAAAAGAGCTAACATTACTATTTCAAAGAGGAGGTGCTTAGATAAAGCATGCCTATCCCCGACTTGTACTGGGAGGTGGGATACTACCAGCATCACTGAAAGCAATGAGATAGAAGATGGAAGCTAGATCTCTCTCTCTCTCTCTCTGGCTGTCTCTCTGTCTCTGTCTTCTGCCTCCTACAATCCCCTCTGCCCAAGAAACAATCTTAACAGGAGGGAAATGCAATTACATAGTGCCTGTTTAAAATTTAAGAGGACAAAAATGAGTTGAGGTTCTTTTTTTTTTTTCCTTTTCGCAGGAAACAAATTAGCCCACAGTAGACTTGTGCCTGCAAGCAGCCCATTTAATTTGGTTATTCCCTACGCCTTGAGGCTAGCTTTCCCCCACTAATTCTGCCGGCTTCTTTCCATATCAGGGCTTATCTCCTTGCTATATCCTGAATCATATGACAAGTGAGAGTCCTATTTGTATTTTATCTATTTAATCATCCCATTGCCTTACCCCAGAAAGAATCTAAGGTGATGAGTCATTTTTATAAGCACAGACTCTCTCTTAAATTGATACCCAATGGTTTCAGTCAGTGCATACTAAATTTTTAAAGCTACGCCATTAAGTTTATAGATAAAATTCAATTCATAAAGTTCATGTTTCTTACATGGGTTATGGAGGACATATACCACCCCCCCAACACATACAAATTTTACTTCCTGTAAAATGATTAGTTCTGTTCCTTGTTTATGATAAGCTCTAAACAGAAGTCATAATTACTTTTTTATTCACTACTAAACCCTATTAAACTTGACCTAATTTTAGCTGAAACCTTAAATGGTACCTAGTTTAAAAGGTTGATCTCAATGCCAGGCTAGCATGGACTACATAGCAAGACCCTGTCTCACAAACAAAGATCAATTATGATAACACACCTATAAGTTCCAGCATTGGGGAGGCAGAGGCAGGTGGATAATAAGCTTGAAGTCAACCTGGGCTACAGAGCAAGACCCTACCTCGAAACACAAATAAGTGGGTAGTTTAAAGACAGATGTGAAGGCTGGAGAGATGGCTCAGTGGCTAAGAGCACTGGCTGTTCTTGCAGAAGATCGGGTTTGGGTCTCACATGGTGGCTAACAACCATGCATAACTCTAGTTCCAGGGGATCCAATGCTCTGGATCTTCTGCCCTCTGTAGATATTGCACACAGATGATGCACTTATATACATATTGGCAAAACAATCTTGAAGATGAAATAAAAATAAATAAATCCAAAAGACATTTTTTTAAAAAGGTAGGTGCAAAAATTTAATAAACCATGGTACCCTCACTTGACCCAGGCTTAGCACCTCTTCAGGCAGCAACCACTTGTCCCCAGGGATGTCTCAGGAAAGCTTTCCAGGATGCCACTGGCCCAGTACAGAAAGAAGTACAGTACAGTACACTTTTGAGCCAAAAATCCTGAATCTGCTACTCAAACCTCTCTAATACTCAGGACAAATTACTCAGTTTCAATAAATTTCTTCCCCTCTAAACTGGGAAGTAATCTCTGCAATGGGATGCATGGGACCGATGAGCCCAGCTACACACAGAATAAACCCCTTGTAAAATTAAAATGACTCTTTCTCAACATTATTACAAAATCCTTTTAACTCATCAAAACACACAAAACCATGACAGAAGACAACAATTAAAAATGAATATTGCAGGCTAAGGAGATGACTTTGTGGATAAGAAAGCTTGCTGTAGAAGGGTAAAGACTTGAGTTCGAATCCCCAGAAGCTGGGAGCTGCTCTGCATGCCTGTATCTGCAGCACTGTGAGGGGCTTAGGAGGCTCTCCGGGATGTACTCCCTGACAGCTTCAGGATCAGTGAGTGTCCCTGGGCCAACCGATAAGGCAGAGAGTGATAGAAGGGAATACCCAGTGCTGTCCGCTGGCCTATCAATGAGAGCGAGCACAGATATGCGCACACACACACACACACACACACACACACACACACACACACAGTGGCTACCTATGTTAATAGGAAGGGCCATTAAGAACTTCAGGGATGGAGTGAAGGAGTTTATAATAAATCTTTCTTTGAATATATTTTTGGAACTGGAGAAATGGCTCAGTCATTAAGTGCACTGGTTGTTCTTGAAGAGGACCCAGGTTCAGTTCCCAGAATCCACATGGAGGCTAACAACCATCCATAACTCCAGTTCAAGAGAAATCCAACACCCTCTTCTGGCCTCTGTGGGCCTTGAATGCATGGGTACACTTACATGCACGCAGGCAAAACACTCATATACATAAAAATAAATGAATTAAGTTTTAAAATATTTTTCCAAGAAGGCAAGATCCTGACAAGAAGGATTTTGAAGACATTTTGACTGAAGAACAGAGGTTATTTAAAGCCCATCTAGTGTCTGTCTTTGATCCACACTGGGTTAGCTTCAAACGACAAGTGACTGACATACGGACAATGATCCCTCCAACTCACCAGTATTTCAGTTGGCCAAAGCATTCTCTTTCCCAGCTCCAGCCTCCAGTGCCTTGCTCAGTGCCTGGGACAAAGGAAGTAGACAATAAATATTTGTTGAATGGATATATGTTCTCTTTTTAGCTCTGAGCTTAAGGGTACCTGATCTCAGCTAGAGGCCATAATTCTCTTGATCTGCCAATCTTAGGAAATTTCTTCCTCATCATTTGATAGTCAGAAGGATTATTCACCAGGAGAGAATTTATACCTTATGTGTAATACACACGTGACCTGAGTAGACTCATCCCTCTTCCTCTGCAGTTTCAGATCCAGGCTCTTTCACTCTCTTTTGGATAAAAGATAAAACTAAGGAAACAGTGGTCCACGAAATAAACTGATACTAGAGAAGGCAGTGGGAGGGAGGATAGAGATGACAGCCATCTCGTTAATGCAACAGAAAAATGACATTCGTGTTTTCTTCTCATCAAGGGAAAGAAAAAGAACCCTTAGTCACAAAGCTCCAAATGTGGCTGTTTTAAATGCTTAGGAGGGGCTGGAGAGATGGCTCAGAGGTTAGGAGCACTGACTGCTCTTGCAGAGGACCCAGGTTCAATTCCCAGTACCCACAGCGTGGCTGACAACCATCCCTAACTCCAGTTCTAAGAGAATCCAACACCTTCTTCTGACTTCCATCAGCACGGCATCCATGACATGGGTGCACTTACATACATGCAAGTAATACACTCATGCACATAAAATCAAAACAGTAAATAAAATATATTAAATACTGTAGGGAACCCCCATACACTGCTGGTGGGAATGTAAACCAGTCTAACTACTATGAAATCAGTATAGAGGCATCTCAGAAACCTAAAACCATACCTATCATATGGTCGTATGACTCAGGAATATCATTCCTGGGAATTTATACAAAAGATTCCAAGTCAACACATCCCAGAGATATGAGATATTTATTACAATACTACTATTCAAATAGCTAAATTGCAGAACCAGCCTAGGTTTCCAACCACAGAAGAATGGATAAAGAAAATGTGATTTATACACAAAAAAGAAGAAAGTTATACCATTTGTAGGAAAATGAATGCAACTAGAGATAAACTAGTTTCAGAAAGACAAATGTCACATGCTTTCTGTCATTTATAGTCCTAATCTCTATAGACACATAAAATCATATGTATACAGATGTCATGAAATAGAGGCAAAATTGTCCGGGAGGGTGATCGGCATGGTGGTGATCGATTGGCATGGTGCTCAGAGTAGTAGAACGAGAGTGGTCTTATGAAACCCTGTACAATGAAAAAGAATTGTAGTGTGGTTACTTGGATTTCAGAGTGTTGCAGTCAAGCCCAGAACCGAAATACCTGATGGGCTCAAGCATCCTGGATTCCAGCCCACCCACTCCTTATGGGAACTCATTTTGACCATTTAACTCTTTAGGCCTTAGTGTTCTCATCTTTAAAATGAGACAGCTGGTCCAGAAGGTCTTTAACTTTTCTTCTAACATAAAAATAAACTTAATATCTAAGGCTCATGGAACGTAGTAGAACAAGAGGTAGAGAGAACACTAATGCATCTCTGAACTCTCATCAACAAAGCTCCCTCGTGCAACATTGTGCCAATAACACAAAAGGACACAAATGGCCAAAGCATAGAGAAGAAGAGTCTACAGAGTGTGGGTCCTTGACCAGGACTCCTATATTAAACTCCACCCACCCAGGGCTCAGGGACCATTGTGGAAGAGGTGGGCAGAAGATTGTAAGAGCCAGGAAGGAGGTGCATGTCCATAGGAAACAGGCTCCTGTAGGTTCCTGGGACCGTGCTCATACGAACCTACAGCAATGGTATCAGCATGCACAAGACCCATGCAAACTCAAGCAGACGAAAAGCCAGCAGAGAACTGTTGGGATGGGCAGCAGGCCCCAATCTTAGTCAAAGAATTACTGCGAAGTTGATTACCGCTGGGTGAGGAGGAGCTGACATTAAAGGTGGGGACTCTAGATAGGCTAACTATACTTCACTGGAAGAATGTGCACAGAGAGACATCTGGGGACACTAACTTGACTTGATAGGCCTCAACACAAATGATTAAATGCATGAAATCCAGTGCATGGGGAGGAGGGGCTATGGGATGGTGCCAAAATGGACAAGAGGTATTCTGTATTAAATACGCAAAAATTCAATTAAAATTTTCCAAAAAATAAAAATAAACTTAAAGCCATATATGTTTAGTGCATCAATTCTATCCCATGTGATTTCCCTTGAATTATTAACATAATATAGACTAATGATTCTATTGTGGACACTAAATTAAAAGGCATTTTAACTGAAACATCTCTTTCTAGATTAATTCTCCAAATTATTATAGGATAAACCCAAAGTCTCTGTTCATGTATACTTGAAATAGCCACAGTGTGTGTGTATCTTAACAGATAAGGTAAGAACTGTAAATGGCCTCTACAAGCCACTAGGGGGTGTTTTCAACATTTATTGTGGCATAAAGAAGAAGAACAATGCTAATGTTTGTGTGTAGATAGTCAGAGGCAACATATTTGCATGATAAATGTACAGCGATGTCAGAAGATTCTGTACAGAGAAATAAAGCACCAGTTACTTAGAATTTTGGAGGTAGAGTCCTCCTCTGCACTCTACTTGCCTTCCTTCAAGACTGATGTGTGCCTGGTCCAGTCACTCTTTCCTATGTCCTCATTTTCTCCCTTCCTCTGGCTCTTTTTCTGTCCTTTTCGTCCTTTGAACACACACACACACACACACACACACACACACACACACACACACACATCCTTTGTATGCATGTAGAACAATTTGCTTGGCCTTGTCTTACTGCAGTTTCTACTAAAAGTCCTTGTAGGACTGGAAATATAGCTCCATGATAGAACAAGCACTTGCCTAGCGTTTATGAGGACCTACATTCAATTCCCAGTGCTACCTCAAAAAAAAAAAGACCTTCTGTTTTTACAAGCTACCTTTAAGCTGATCCGTATTTCCTATCTCCATGACTCCTCCACTGTTTGATTTTTACTTGCTGCCTCCTGGCTATTAAATTGGCATAAGAGTCTCTTCAAAATCACTACCCCTTCCCTCTACCCTAAATTCATCGCAAGGATGTCAAAAAATGATGTCAGATGAACAGGTGTGAGACCTTGGTTCTTTGTCTCCTCTGAAATCACGCTCCAACTATCTCAGTGTCTGCTCCATACTGCCATTTGGCTGTTAGACTAATCAAGTCTAACAATGTCTTCCTAAAAGGGAATTGAAGAGATTTTAATGAAGGGAGTGTGTGAAGGAGTGTTCAGGGTTGGAGGGATCAGCAAGATAAAGTATGTACAACCAGCAAGACTGAGGAACCACGTCCCCTCTAAGAGTAAGGGGTGCTACTGGTTGAATTGTACCTTCCTCTCCCCCCAAATCATTTTGAAATTCCACTCCCTACTTCCAAATTTGATCCAACTGGAAGAAAAATCTTTACAGATGTAATTAGATCAAAATGAGGTCATTAGGGTGGGACCTGAATAAATATGCCTAATGTTCTTGTAAGAGAAAGTTATACAGAAAGAAGAGGACACTGAAGACACAGGAAGAGACATCATTGGTGTGGTGGTTTCAATGAATGTCCCCTACAGGCTCCAAGTATGGGAACACTTGGTCAGTTGGTGGCCCTGTTTCGGGAGGGTCATGGAACCTTCAGGAAGTGTGGTCATGTTGGAGGAAGCACGTCACTGGGGGCAGGCTTTGAGAATGCATAGCTTGCCCTGTTTCTGGTTTTGTTCTCTCCGCTTCCTGCAGGGGGGTGCTTGAAGGTGAGCACTCAGCCTTCTGCTCTTCGGTCATGCCTCCCAGCCATGATGGCCTCTAAGCCCTCTGAAGTCATTAGCCAAAAGAAATTCTTCCTTCTGTAAGTTGCCTTGGTCATGGTGTTTCATCACAGCAACAGAAGAGTAACTAATACAATGAGTGACAGGGACACAGAGCAGATCTTTCCTGCACTGTCATGACAACAGTCCAACTATTCTGACACTTTGGTCTGGAACTTCTGTTGACTTTGAAAAACATAAGAAAATACCTTTCTGTTATTGAAGCTTCTCAGTCTATAGCAGTTTGTTACAGCCTAGCAAACTGCCAGGAGCTGCTGTAAACACCTACCAAGAACCACAGTAATGGAGTGAGGCCTCTGGCATCACCTGTGGCTTTAGCTAGAGGAGATACATGGGTGCACAGCAGAGAAAGAACAACCTCTCTCTTCCCTGCCCTCTGATCATTCAGCTATCTCTCACTGGTCCAACCAGAAGCTAGAGAGCAAGGGTCTTGGGTGGTGTTTTCTGTCGTGATCAACTTCCAAGGCACACAGTAAAGCAGGAGGTACCAGTGGAGAATATTAAACAAATAAGTCTAATACGTCTTCAAGCAGACTCCGGTCTCCCACCAAATTTGAGTCTTCTCTGGTGTGTCAGTAAATGTAACTTCATTCTCTAGATGCTCAGACCAAAACTGTTGTGTCCATCCTTGACTCTGGTGTGTCAGTAAATGTAACTTCATTCTCTAGATGCTCAGACCAAAACTGTTGTGTCCATCCTTGACTCTGGTGTGTCAGTAAATGTAACTTCATTCTCTAGATGCTCAGACCAAAACTGTTGTGTCCATCCTTGACTCTACTAACAAGTTCTGTTTTCTTTGCCTCAGATGCATTTCTAGAATCCAGGCTGAGGAGATAACTCAGTCCATGAAGTACTTGCTACACAAACATGAGGACTAGGTTTGATCCCCCTGAACTCACAAAAAACGTCAGGCACAGTGGTATATACTTGTAATCCTAGTGCTGCGGGAGGAAGAGACAAGTGCATCTCCTGGGAGGTTCAGGGAGCTGAATCAGGGCACTCTCAAGCAAAGGAGAGACTGTGCCTCAAAAATCAATGTAGATGGCGCCTAAGAATGACACATGGAATTTCACACATACATACACAAACACACATGGACACATGTATATACACCCAAACATACATACACAAAAGAAAGAAAACAATGAAGTATCTCCAGAATCAAACCCTCTTTTGTGACCTCTACCACTTTGACATTTGTCTCAGAACAAGATGCAGTCACAAGTACACAGTCATTCTATTCCATCACCTTCATCCCAGGCTTCATCTTTCCCAAAACGCTGTGCCTAAGTGGGAACTGGAAACGGCAGTTCTTCCTCCCCCTCTCCCCTACTCTCCTTCCCTTTTCTCATCATCATCATCATCATCATCATCATCATCGGAGTCTCCTAAACCCAACCTGTCTCCAAGTCACTGGGAAGCCATCTTGGAGTGGGGTCACTTCCCCTGCCTTACTTCTGGGAGGTCAAGTCATCTGCCCACACTCTAGCCTCCACACATTCCTCCTTCAAACACAGGCTTCTCTCTCTTGGTATCTTACAGGCAAATTCTTTTCGATGAAACTCAAATAAATGCAGAAAATTTATTGATGCCCCCACATTAAAATATAGCCTTATGGCCTTTTCTGAATATAAAAATTGGATACATAAATAATGCATTTTCGTTTATTAGAAAGTCATGCAACTTGTAAAATTATAAGGAAGAAAGTAGAAGATAAATTCACTTAAGTCCTACCACCCAGCAACAGCCATCATTAATATTTATGTGCCTGAACTTTCACATATCTTTAGGCACATCCATATCCACATCCCACATTTTATATAAATATATTTTTATTATACATACCTTTTAAAAATTATGAGCAACTTTCCCCTGATCTTCAAACTTTCTGTTTACTTATATCTCTTTTTCTCTTTCTCTTTGCCCCGTCCTTCACATGACCCTGGACCCCAGAGAAAAAGTTAATATTTCGGAATATAACCTTTCATATTCATTTCCCTGCTTAATTGTCATGTATGAATATTTAAGTACATGTATTTGGTTTTGTAGTCATTTACATTAGAAAATTAGACCATACAATATTCACTTCTTTGTATCCCCTAAGAAAAAACTTATTAGTCAACCATTGATGACATGACATGGTCTTTTCCAATTGCTGCATAATGGTATAAACATATCATAATTTATCCAACCAAACTGTTATTAATGAATATTCAAAGTATTTCTTAATACTTCACATGCTACACCATTATAATGTCCTTTTACAAATTGGTATACTTATTTCTAAAGGAGAATTTCTCCTTAAGTGGACAGATATAAAGACATGTATTCTAAAATTATTATAGATATTGCCAGATTGTTAGGCTTTAAAATTGTAATGTTGCAGTTTCACCAATATGTGTGATGTTAGTGAAAGTCTCTGAAAAATTTTAAAACAGCACATTAAAAAAAATGGATAATGGACAATTAGAGAGCAAATCCAAATAGCCAATCAATATAAGGTCTTTTTGTTCATCCAAGGAAATGTAAATGTAAAAACACAGATCATATCTGGCTTATGAAATTGTCAAAAATCCAAGTGTGGTGACACACACCTTTAATCCTAGTACTTGGAAGGCAGAGCTGGGTGAAACTCTGTGAGATCTAAGCCAGCCTGGTCTACATAGTGAGCTCCAGGCCACCCAGTGCTACAGGGAGACCCTGTTTCAAAAAACCCAAACCCAAACAAAAACCAACAACAAAAACCAAACTGTCAAAAAAATTCAAAAGAATACTGACAGGCACTGATACACGTGGCTACGGAGGAGATGGATAGACCTCTAATGCTGTAAATACTAATTATTTCTTGGCTCTAAATATTTTTTCTACTCTCGAGCGTCTCCTTTTGCATCTTATTGAATGTCATGCCCAATTCAAAATGTATTTTGCATACTCACACGTTCTACCTATTTTACACTAACCTGGAATCTCCGAATTTTTCTCCCAATATTTGTGTAGCTCTATACTTCATATTTAAATCCGGATTCTTTTTGGATTCATTTTAACAGGTAACAAAAGGGAAGAACAGAATTTCTATTCTCCTCCAGCTGGAAATCAAATGATGCCAACATCATTCATCCTCTATATTATTCTTTTTCTCCTGTTACTGAAATGTAACTTCCCTTAGTCATTAGGATCTGTATCTTGGTGTTCTATTCTTTTATGCCAGTATGATATTGTTGCAATTACAATGTCAATACACTATGAGTAATCTTTAGGAAAACATCTGTTTATCTTTTCATTGATTTTGTTGAGTATTCTCAGACATTTAATCTTGCAAGTGATCTTTTTCTAAAATGACTCTTTTTGCGGCACATGTAGATTCACGTGAAGGTGTAAGAAATAATAGTGCAATCCATGAATTCCCCAGATGGTGACGTCAAAAAGCTGTGCTACAACACAACCAGGATGCTGACACAGACTCTAGAACTCCATCCTCTGAGGCTCTCTTGCATTGTCCTGCTGTTTGTGTTGCTGTATCCCATTAGGTGGCTTTCTATTACTATACCACACACCTGAGAGAATCCACCTACAACAAAAGGTTTATTGTGTCAACTTCAGAATGCCGGCCCACGGTCATTTGGCCCTGTTGCTTTGGAACTGTGGTTATGCAGTGCATCAAGGTCAGAGTACACAGCAGAGGAAGTTGCTCACCTTAGGAGGCCAGGGAGGTCAAAAAAGAAGAGTGGACAGGACCAAAGTCCCAGTATCTCCTTCAGGGGCATAATATGATCCTTCCATGAGGCCCCACCCCTTAAAAGTCCCATCACCTCTTATAGCATGACAGAATGGCAAGCCAGCCTTCAACTCGTAGGCCTTTGGGGGACATTTAAGATTCAAACTGTAACAGACGCTCACTTTTCTCCTACCCCATTTACTCCTTGATTTTTGACAACCATTTATCTGTTCGCTACTTCTAGAATCTTGCCGTTTCAATAGTAATATAGATGTAGTCAGTAATGTTTGAGATAGGTTTATCATTTAGCATAATTCCCTTGCGATATAACTAAGGTGACTCTCATCAATGGTTCATTTCTTTTTACTGATAAATAGTATTCCACAGTTTCAACGTATTGTAATTTGTTGGCATGTCTACCTATTGAAGAACACCTGAGTCATTTCCAGTTCTGAGCAATTAGCAGTAAAGCTGGTATCCATTGTCACATTCTCACTCGGTGTGAGCAAATTTCCTCATCTGTCTAGGAAAAGTGCCCAAGAGTATATAGCTGCTAGGTCACACACTGGTTCCTTCTTATCTTCATAAGACATGGATAAACCGTTTTCTAAAGTGCCTGTACCATCCCACCATGCCCAGCAGTGTACGTGAGACTGTACCATCCCACCAGGCCCAGCAGGTATGTGATTGCATGGGTGTGGGTGAGGGTGTGAATGTATGAGTTTTTATGTGAGTGTTTGAGTGCATGTGTGTGTGTATCTGTGTGAGTACATGTATGTTTGACTATATGTTTGTGTGTATGTATATGTGTATGAATATATATGTGCAAATGTATGAGTGCATGCATGTGTATGCCCAAGTGTATGAGTGTTGGTATGTGTGAGTGTATGAGTGCATGTATGGTGTGTATGAGTGTGTATGAGTGTATGAATATATGTGTATGAATGTATGTGTGCACGTATGAGTGCATGTATATACGTGCATGTGTCATTTTCACATGTATATTTGCTACATAAACATGTATGTGTGTGCATGTGTGTTATGTTGTATGCATTCACATGTATATAGTGTATATGGCATGTATGTGTATGAATGTGTATTATGTACATGTATTTATGTGTGATTGTGTATGTGTACACATGTGTATAGATGTGTGTTCATGTGTGTATGTGAACATGTAGTATTGTATATGTGTATAAATATGTATCGATGTGTGCATATGTGTACATGTATGTATATGTGGGTAGTGTGTGTGTGCAGTGTGCATGTTTGTATGTGTGTGGGGAGTGTATGTGTATGAATGTATATATGTGTTTGTACAATTGTGTATATACATGAGCATGTGTATATTCATGTATGTGCATGAATGTATATGTATGTGGATATGTGTATGTATGTGCATATGATATGCATGTGTGTATATGTATGCATGTATTATGTATGTATATGCATGTGTATTTGTGTATGCCTGTGTGTTCCTGTGTTGTGTATGTGTCTGTGTCTTCTTATGCTGTCTGTGTGCATATGTGTGTGTTCATGTGTATATATCTGTGTTAATGTGTATGGGCATGTATATATGTATTTGTACATATGTGTGTGTGTTTGGATGTGTGTGTGCGTGCATGCACATAGACCTGTGTGCATGTGGAGGCCAGAGGTCCATGTTAGGTGACCTCCATCACTCTCCTTCATCTTTGAGACAGGGTCTCTTAATAAGCAGGGTGCACAGCCACATCTAGTTTGTTTATTTCTTTTTATGCGCGGTTTCCTGTATGGCTCAGCCTGGCTTGACACTCACAGTCCTTATGTCCATTTTCCCAGTGCTGTGGTTACAGACCTGCACTGCCATGTGCAGCCTGGGAACGGCTTTGCGCGTAGGTTCAATGATGGAGACTTTGTTAAAGTTCCTCACAGAGGCATGATTGCCACTGCATTCCTGAAGGATATTTTTGCCGGACTCAGAATTCTAGTTTGATAGTTACATTTTAAAAAGATTTACCTGTTTTTATTTTGTGTGTATAAATGTTTTGCCTGTATGTATGTGTGCCTGGTGTGCATGTGCAGTGCCCGTGGAGGCCAGAAGAGGGCATGATAGTTCTTTTATTGAAGCTCTTGAAAAATGCACAACTTCCTTCTGGTCTTTATGATATTTTTAATTAATTTTTTTTACATTTATTTATTTAGTGTTGGAGAGCCTACCACAGTGCACGTGTAGCAGTCAGCGGACAACTTGTGAGGGTCACTTCTCTCCTTCCCCTGTGTGGATCCCAGGAACTCAGGCCTTCCAGCTTGACAGTAGGCTCCTCTACCTTCTGAGACTTCTTGCCCACCCAAGCCTCCTGATTTTTTTTTATGAGAGATAAATTATCATTGAAATTGCTTCTTCTTTTAGCGTCATTTCTCTCATAGTGATTATCAATATCATAATAATTATTATCTTTATTTTAAGAAGTTGGACTATAATGTATTTTGTATTCCAAATGACTTTGAACTCACTATGTAGCAGAGGATGACCTGAAACTTCTGACTCTTCTGCCTCCACACTCCAGGTGCTTGGATTGGGGTATGTGCTACCACACCCAGTGTATGCAGAACCCAGAACTTTCTCCAGGCTAGGCAAGCACTGTACTAACTGAGCTACATCCTTGGCCCTCTGACTGCCATTTTTATTGAAGTCAAAATATTCTTGGTTCATCGAATTCAAAATTCAAGGGATTTTTTTATTTCTGTATATTTTGATTATTATTTTATAAATTAAGGTCTTATTATATTGTTTTAGGGGTTGTTTTGGCTTTCTTCATTTTTAGCTTTTATTATTGCTCAGATAGGGAAAGAAAGGTGAGGGTACTGCCTCACAGGTATTGGATGGGAGCAATCTGGTTTCTCATTTGGTCTTTACCAACACTCAGTGGAGGACAGCACTATTCATGGCTACTACATTTCTGGTTTCCCACTGGACTTTTGCTGATATCATCCTGACTAGGAGGATGGTGGTACCATCTTTATGACCCCTACACAAACATAGTCATGTCTTCCACTGACACCATATGGGAACAAAAGTAGTCTCCTTAACCCTGGGCAAGTCTGATAAGTCTGACTTGCTACTAGGTCTCCTCTGACATTATGCTTGTGGCTCCCCACTTGGCTTTAGCTAATGTGGATGGAGCTTGGAACCAGTCTCCCTGAACCCCGTTCATCCAGTGTGGTTTTTTCAGTCAATATTCAAACTGAAAAAAAATGTTATTAAATATAGTAGAACCAGAAAGATGGAAATTCCTTACAAATACTAGTGATGAAATAGCTACCCATCCAAGGAGGCTCCGCGGTAGAGCGACCTTGCTGAACTTTAGTCAGTGTCTCTGGGTCCTATGTAATATAGACATGAGACTAGGGCTGGTGAGATGGCTCAGCAGGTAAAAGTACTTGCCCTCAAGCCTGATGACCTGAGTTCAATTCCCAGGACCTACATCTGCATGATGGAAGGGAAGAACTGACTCCTGCAAGTTATCCTATAACCTCCACATGCACCATGCATGCCATGGCATGTGTACACACACACACACACTATATATATATATAGACATTGACAAGCAGAAGCAGAATATTTGGGGTACAACTGCTACCATATGGAAGTCAGTGAACAGTCCTTGAGCTTCGTTTTAACAAGTACTTCTGTGAAAATGCTTTACCCGTTCCCTTTTCAAAGGCAAGGTTCTAGATCACTTTTCCTTTTCATATTTTCCGTGGTCTTCAGTGAAGCAACCAGAAACAGACTATTCCTGAGAAAAGATCCCTCTGCAGAGTCCTAGCACGTGCCACATCAAGTTGAACTGTCTCTTCTAAAAGACACAATGAAACCTTCATGTATTTGCTCCTGGGAATGTGAAAAGCCTGACTTCCTTGCTAGTCTCGTCACTTAGAAAGTGTTAATTGGTATTAGTTGAAGGCAGATCATCCTGGCCTTCGTTAATATAATGTTCCTGTTCTTTTCTTTGCTATAAAGAAAGCACTGTTATAATTGAAAGGCAGATCCGCAGCTTCCCAGGTAAGGATGAGAGAAGTATGGCTAATTTGCTCAGTGTCACAACTGCTTTATTCTTCATTAGGCAAAGGGAAGAAGTCAGAGCTCTCGGACCTCCTATGGGCAGAAAGGTGAGCTGGCAGTACACCTGATTTCCTCCTTGCCTAGGAGCCCAAACAACCCATTGAGCAAAAGACAGTCCTTCCTTATTTCAAATTTTTTATGTAAAATGTAATCATCCCATCTTTGTGACAAGAAGTCCTCATCCCAAATTCTGTGATTCATTCACATGTAAAAATGTTATTGAGCACCCAAGCTATGACAGGCACTTTTATTGTTACTAGAGATATAGCCATAAAAGGAGAGACAAGACTCCTCTCTTTCAACCACAGGCACAGTTTGGGAAATAGATAGGTAATGTAATTTTGATTATTAATAAGAGCTATAGAGTGGCACAGAGCAGGGCAGGTGCTAACGATGGGATTAGAGTCCTGTTTTAGATAGAGTGCCCAGGGTGATTTCTGTAAGAGATGACGTTTGAGTAGAGACCTGAATGCAATGAGCAGTAAATAATAACGTGAAGGTACAGGGCACAGAGTCACAATGGAGTAAAAGAGTATGCAGGCCCTGGAGCAGGACCTCCCTCGTGTGTTTCAAAACATGAGGAATGGGAGTGGTCCCAGGATATTTCTCTGAACCTAGATTGTAGCCATTATATGGCTTTGAGCTACCCTGTGACCAACTAGAAGCCCATTGTGTTGAGCTTCACCCAAGACTTTCCCGCTGTTCTCCAGCACTGTCAATTCTAAGCACGAGAACTGATAAAGGCATCAGAGACTCATATCCCAGCCTCTTTAGACAGACTTGCATTCGTGGGTGTGTGTCTACACATGGGAGATGTCTGTCTGCCTAAGCATGGGAGCCGGCCATCTTCTCTGAGTGCAATACAACCTGAAGTTTCAAACAAGGGTCCTTGTAGCTCTCTGCCCAGATCCAGAGAACTAGGATTTTTATATCCAGCTCTCGTGCCCTAAAATGCTCAAAACCAAAGGGTCTAAATGCTGAGTTTTGAGGTTTGCTGGGCTGACACACAGCTTCAGAATACAATTGAGCAAGAGCTTGGGACATGCGAGCATTTAGGATTAAAAAAAGACAAATTCATATGTCAAGTCCTTCTTCTCAGAAAGCATGAAGACCGTTAATTCTTGCATAATAAGGATTGTTTCTCCAATTGCTTATCTTGCAACATTCCCTGGTTCAGGCGGTGGTCTCTGCAGTCACTACAGGTGGAATGTGAGGAGCATTCCCTTTTGTTTTAAGTAGTATGCATTTCTTCAAATTCTAAATACATGTAGGTCTGGATGTAGTATGTATAAAATGTGTTTCTGACACAACTAGAGGAACCTTACATTCTAGAATTCTGTGTTACATAATTTTTGTGATTTGTAATAATGTTATAAAAATATTAATACCCAGGGGTATATAGGCAGCTCAAATTGGACTCTGTGGACTTAAGAAAAAAGAAGACACCAAGAGAATGGGGGAGGGGAGAAGAATATGATCAAAATACATTGTATGAAGTTCTTAGAGAATAAAAGGAAAAATATTAAATGATTACATTTTCAACAAAATTAAATGAAATTTTGTCTCTTCTCTAATTCCATTTAAAATTGTGATTGTCATTAGATATAATTTGTCTTTTAATATTTTTAATTTAAATAATTAATTAAATTTAAATTAAATAAATCTCTTAATTTTACTAAGCATTTCAGCTTTATTTAGTAATAACTAAACGTAGTCATCTTATTTTGTTAGTCCTTCAGTAATATAAAAACTTTAGATGACAGATTTATACTTTTTTTTCTACTAAATGAGCAGTTTAACCTGGATGTGGTGTCACATACTTGGAGGCAGGAGGCTGGTAAGTTCTGGGCTAGCATGGGTTACAAAGGTAATACGTTCACCAAAATGAGCAAATAGAATATAGATTATTTAAGATTTTATTGATTTGATTTATAACTTTATATATTTAGATGTAGAGGGTGTAGTATTTATGTTTTACTTCTTCCCTGGTGGGGAGAGGTGCATATGTGAGGAGTGTCTAGATTCATGAACCTAGAGAAGTGATCCAATCATAAAGAGCCCTGAGGACAGTGATAACACATTTCGGTTTGATTCCAGACTTGATAGAAGCCATTAGAAGGGTCTGAGCTAATGTGGTGACCAACGAGAAGCTTGTCCTATTAAGCTTTGATCAAGATTTTCTTCACCCCTGCCCTCTAGTACTCCCACTCTAGTTCTAATCACTAAAATTGATTAATACATTACAGAGATTCTAAGGCTGTCTCAGCCCACACACAGTCCACGAGCAGTCTGAATCTCCGAAATAAGAGGTAGAGCTGAGATAAAGAAGATTTTTCCCCTGACTGGGTCATACTTTCCTTCCAGGCCTTGACTTTTTTTATGCAAACAGTGAAGGGAACAGACTGATTTTCCAAGAAGATCATATGCCATGTTCAGGAAGAGGATCTCTGTAATCAGACTATTTGCTTTGAACACTGGTCCTTTCACATTTTAGTTACATGACTTTGGGCAACTTTTTTGACCTTTCTCTGGCCCTCAGGAAATTAATCAAATAACTGCTTCATAAGATTATTAGGAAGTTTAAATGAAATAAACTAATGTAAAATTTAGAGCATGATCCAGATTATAAACTTTAAATATTACTTATGTGTATTCTCATCTTACTGGATAGCAAGTGGTAAGACTGGAAAAGGCAGATTTTTGATTCCTTGAGTTTTGTTTTTTTTTCCTTAACTGAGCAATCCGTGAAGAAGTGGGCTTCCCAAACTTGACAACATTTAGGCAGGAGCTGGATCGTTATCTTTGTAGGGGATTGCACAAGTAATCAAAGCCTAGGAGAAAAACTGACTTTCTGGTGTCAAAAATTTAAGATTGCTTTAAATTACTTAAAATTACTTCCTGCGAATTCAGCTTCTTGCAGGTGCCCAAGGCTTTGTAGAGTTTGCAGTCTTTTTGCAGAAATTAAAATGATCAAACAAACAGTAGAGAACAGTAAAGGAGAAGACAGCCATGGGGAAAGGTCTTGAGCTGAATGGATCCATGGAGATGCCTAAGGAGGAGGCAAGCAGAAGGCTTCAGGTGGAATTTTCCACAATTAATAATAGACAGATACACTGGTTAAAGATAAGGACTACAGTAGTCAATATGTGTGGAGCACAATGATCAACCTGTTCCACCAAGTCAGAGCTTCCAACGCCCCTGGCGTACCGTCCCTTCATAACTGCTCTATCTTGAAGGTTTCTCAGAAAGAGTCTGTCTTAAGCTTTGAGAAACATCAATGGATGCTAGTCAGACAGTGAATTTACCTGCTTCCATGCCTCCACACCACACACATTGCCCATATAACTTTGAGCTGGGTCAGATACATTATGAACCATGAGAGAAGACACAGCACTTGCTGCTAAGCATGTGGTTCAGCGACTATCAGCCTTGGCCGTAAGTGTAGTAGCTAAACCCTACTAGACCATGATCTGCAGGTTAAAACTAGAGTCTCAGGTGAATTGTATGCACATGAAAATGTTGAAAACACTTTGACGACAGTGTTTCTAAAATCTGGGGGAACAGGGAAAAATCTTGTGTGAGAGAACCAGACCCCCAAGTCTCCCCAGGCATACCAAATCACAATCTCCAGAGATGAGGCATTCTTATCTATCTATCTATCTATCTATCTATCTATCTATCTATCTATCATCTATCTATTAGTGTATAATTTTAAAAATTGGGAACAAATATACTCAAAAGGGCAGAATTAGACTTCTTTGGCTTACAAAATCACCTATGAACACCAGATTGTCCCCATTGTATAACAACTTTTGAAACTCAATAGTTATCAAGATTTGGAGACATCACCTTAGATATTTGTTGCTCTGAAAAGAATGTTTCTAATGAGATTTTTTGCAGGTCATTTCCCTCATCTATAAAGAAGGATGTGGAGCTGGGTTTGGAAGCTCACTCCTGGAATCAACACCTCAAAGTCTGAGGCAAGAGAATTGCTGTGAGTAGCGAGTTGCAGATGATCCTATGATACAAAGTGAAACACTGGAGAGAGAGAGAGAGAGAGAGAGAGAGAGAGAGAGAGAGAGAGAGAGAGAGAGACGGAGAGAGAGAGAGAGAGAGAGAGAGAGACACTGAAGTTTGTACTTCACAAAATTGTTTATACCCATAATGGAGCAAAGCTCTTCAATTCTTGTTGATGTTAAACATTTATATAGAGGGAGCGGAGAGATGGCTTATCAGTTAAGAACACTTACTGGTCTTCCAGAGGTCTTGGATTCGATTCCCAGCACCGACATGCTAGTTAACAACTGTCCCTAACTCCAGTGCCAGGGGATCTGACGGCCTCATCTGCCCTCTGTGGGCACTGCATGATGCAGGTACACTTACATTCAGGCAAAGACTCATATACATAAAATAAAAGTAATACATAAAATATGTTTTTAAAAACTTTATATAGATCTGCTGTTGCTGCTTTCTACCTGGGATGGTCTTCACCCAGACACCCATGTGACTAGCTGTGGTTCTTCATCAGCTTTCTGATCAGACATCACTCCATCCTGGTCAGGCTTTCTGGTCTATCCTACGTAACACCCAGCACAGTTCACCAAGCTGGTACCATCACTATTCATCCGGTCACCCGTCTATTCATATTTCTCACTGTGTTCATGCCTGTCTGACATTTCAGATACTTTTCTGATAACTGTCTGTGTCTCCAACTGAGAAATAAGGTCAACAAACAAGAGACTTTGTCTTTCTCTTTGCTAGAAAGCTCCAAGCGTACAGTGAGAATCGGTAAATATTTATTGGCTTATTGGATGAATAAATGCACTTTGATGCCCATATCCCTGACTCCTCAAGGACTGTTGATTAAAGACTACTGAGTTTCTTTAGGACCAGCACCTGTGTTACCTTCTGTGTGAAGTCTTCCTTACAGATCTCTCCCACCCCAGAGAGATGACTGATCCCTTCCTCTGTACTTTCTTGATACCTTATATTTCTTTTCTCCCATCATTCATTAGTTGGTATGTTTTCCTCCGCTTCTCTATATATGATGAGCTCCCAAACATCAAGGACCGTTTCTCAGTCATCTGTAAACCATCCCTCTTTGTATTTGTTGAATGAAAAATGACAGAGTTGTTCTACCACAAAACATGAAGTCATAAACACATTGAGCAAAAGGTTCTTTTAGATTCCAGAGGTGTGCTGAGAGACCAAAGGGGTAAAAATATATCAAACAGACCTGCTTAAAGAGTGCTTGGCTTCCATTCCTGAATCCACAGTTCTAGATCTCAGTGTCCCATCAAGAATATAGTGAAAGCTCGTTGCCAGGATCATGAAGAATAATGCAAGTGAGCCTGTAGTGGGGCGGGAGACCAGATACAGCCAAGAAAACCAGAGTCCCCAAGGAGAAGCCAGGGGCATGGTTCCCAAAACTCTATTATAGCCCTTGGCCTCCAGGACAAGGGACCAACTGTATCAATCTTACTCCAAGTGCCCGAGTTCCTGCCCTGAATCAGAAAGAAAAGGAGAGAAGACACAGAGAATCCCACTGCTCTTTGTCTGTGGTGCTCTTCTGCACGCAAACCAGAGCCTTCCCTCCCCAGGTGTTTACTCGGGCTCAGGAACGGTGCTCTTCACAGAGCACAAGGCCTGGCAAGACCGTAAGCCATGCCCTCGCACCGACATCTAGAAGGACTGATGAAAACATGCTTGTGTCATGTTAAATTTGGACTTTACTGAATCCATTTGTTTGAAAAACTTGAGTGATCCTTCCCATTTAGGGAAAGTTTGCTTTTATATTGGAGGAAAAACCCCTCACATTCTCACTGAAAGTTTTCTGTTTGAGTTGATTATTTATGTCTTACATAAGATAAAACCAGTGTGCTCAATTTTTTTTCTGTAGTCAATATTTACTGAGTGTCCAAGTGCTTAGTACCCTATAGACAAAAAGTGAGGTTTCAGACTCTTGATGGGGATGGGAGAGTCTTTCTAATACCAGGAAAAATTCTCCACACAAATGTGATAGGGACTTTAAATAGTGGTAAATATTAAGAGAAGAGATGCCAGTTGGTGATTAATTCCCAGAATGCTCCTAATCACAGGGCTTTCTATTTTCTTTATCCTTTCTACATAGAAACATTTTCTATCTGGTTGTCCCTGAACATGTCTCAGTGACATGTCCCAGGTGACAAAATAAAGCAGTCTCAAATCTGGATGGGAAAAGCAGCCTCTGCCTTGATGGCTTCCTAGTGATCGGATGAACATTCAGTTGTTCCCTATTTAATTAACTCTGATAGACTATTGATGTGCCACAACTGTTTGTCCTAATAATGAGCTCCAAAAGTAGAATAGCTACAACACACTTAGACAGCTGCCATGGAAAATAAGCATTTGAAAATGCTCTTGGTCAGGTAGCAGGGTAGAAATGGCTCCCGCTTGGTAGCGTGCCGTATGATCATGTCACACCCGCTTTATCTTGTATCTCAAGCATAGTTAACATACCAGCAGTAATGACTGTAAGAACTGTTACTAGTCATAGAGTTGAGACGCTGCTTCCTATCAGTATAGCAAGGATAAACATTCAGCTAATCGTAGAGCTGATACAGCAACAGGCATTGAACAATTTAGGTCAGTTCCTTGCAATGTTTAATTAGACTAATATATCTGTTTGCAATTAATAGCAGATGTGACAAGCTAATGTGTCCACGTACAGGCAAATTAACCTCTGCCCATCAGCTGCGAGGATCTGTGAGAAAGCTGCCATGTTTCGCTTCGATCCATCTGAGTCTAAATAAAACTAAAGGATAATTATAACACTTATAAACACAATGTTAATAGAAGAGATATTTCACATGAAGCACTGTCCATAGAACACCATGTTTGGGGAAGGCTAACAGACTTGAACAATCAATCACAAGAGTGAACATTTTTGTTACTCTAGGTCTTTTTGAGACAGGTTCTCCCTGTAGCCCTCGCTGGCCTGGAATTTGCCAGGTAGAACAGGCTGGCCTTGAACTCACAGAGCTCCACCTGCCTCTGCCTCCCCAGTGCTGGGATTAAAGGTGTGCTCACCATGTCTGGCTTTACTTTCTACTATTAAAAAAGTTGTGATAAACTTTTTTTCCAGAGCATTTTGTATGCACCAGGTTCAGTGACTTCTCAATATTCCATCTCCACGCATACACAGCCTTTCTCACTGTCAACATGGCTCACCAGAGTGTTACTTCGGCTATGACTGATGGACCTACACTGACAAGTAACTGCCATATCATGGGAGTCACGCAGTGTGTGGTCTTCTAAGACTGGCATCTTTCATTTACTAATATGCATTGTCTTTTTCATGGAGGGAAACTGATTCCTTCCTAGTGCTAATATTCTACTGACTGAATGCATGACTATCCACTCAAAAAGGAGATCTTGATTACTTGGAATTTGCTTCCAAATTTTGACAGTTGTGAATAAAGCTTCAGTGAACATCGCATATGTAAATTTTTGTTTGGACATGAGTTTTTGGTTCCTTTGTGTAAAACCAAGGTATGTGGCTGCTAGATGGTCTAAGAAAGGTTTGAGTTTGTCTGAAACTGCCCAACTGTCGTTCAAAGTGGAGTCTTCATTACTTCACATACTCAGCAGAATTTGCTGGTGTCAGGATTCTGGACTTTGACCATTTTAGTAGGTGTTTATTGGCAAATTACTGCTGTTTAACCTGGAGCTCAGCCCCCTGATGATACAGGAAGTGAAGCAAGCATTGTCTCGTGTCCTTATTAGCTTTTTTCACATCTTTGGTAAGGTCTGGGACATGTTTTAGTCACGCTGTTTGTTTTCTTACTTTTGAGTTTATGTTTTATCACACATGGCTGTACACATTAGTCTTCTATTTATCAAACAGAAATGACTGTATAACTTTCTTGTGTGCATGTGTATGTTCTTGTGTGTATGTGGATACATGTGTATGTGTATATACACACATGTCTGTGTAAGTGGAGGCCAGAGGTCAATATCAGGTGTCATTCTTCAGGAGCCATTCACCTTGCCTTTTTCAGACATGGTCTCTTACTAGGCTGGCTGGCCAGTGCGCTCCGGAGGTCTTTCTGCCTCTCTCCCAGTGCAAACACACAAGCACTTAGCACCATGCCCAGCTTTTTACATAGGGACTGGGGATCAAGTTTAGGTCTTCATTCTTCATGCTTACCCAGCAAGTGCTTTACTAACTGAACTATCTCTTTTATAACAGTCAGAAGATTAGGGCTGCAGAAAAGCATTTGTCATGCAAGTGTGAGGGTCCAGTTGCAATTAGGTCCTAAATCATTGAAATTTAGGTGTTAATACTGCAAAAACAGAGATTTCTATAATTCACCTAAAGCCATTCCCATTTCTCTATTTCAATAAATTGTCATCCCTTGATTTTAAGAAGAAAACACACGGGAAATTTTCACAGATCGGGATTTTTGAAAGACAGGGATTCTGGGTGTTGATTTTGTTTGGTTGGGAAGATGGTCTGGGCTGTATATGCCTCCTGTAATTGCTAATCCTCCTAGCCTACCTCCCTCCAAAAATGCCATGGGCTTGTTCAAAGTACATGGGGCAAATCCCAGATTACCCCAGAGATGAACCACCTAGCCTTTGGGGGTCTTTAGGTCTTCAGGTATATACTTGACCAGGAAATCAAAGTGCTTGTAGGGTTGGCAAATGATTATCTCAGGGGCATTTAGACTCGGATCATAAGGGCTCTTAATAAGTGACGTCAAGACGTCATATTTTCCTTCCTTTCTTCCTTGTGAGCCTAAGCCAGCCCCCATACTCCTCCCAGAGCCCATCACGGTCCTCATCACCTTTCTGAAAGCTGTACCAGGGACCCTTTAATTTAATAGGAAACTGGGGTGGGAAATACCCTGTTACTGTCTACAGACTTCCATGACATATTCCCACTCATGTGGGTGTCCAGTGTGTGCAGTGTTTCAAAGGCAGCCAGACAGAAAGAAACAACGCCAGGGGAAAGATTTGGACATCAGAAGTTCCCGTGTCAAAAGTCCTACCAAGGAATAAAACCCAGCTTGAGATGTCAAAAAGCTTCAGTGGGACAGAGAGACAGGTAAACCCAAGAAGGGTAAAGCAGCTGGGGTTATTTAGTCTCAAGAAGAGAAAGAGAGGGGCCACTTAATGTCTCCTTAAATACAGAACAAATCATTATTCAGAAGGAGTATCCAGATGTATGAACATTTCCCCACTGAGGATAGAACAGGAAACAATGGGCTGGAGAAGGAGGGAAATATATGTACAAGGAGAGGTTTCCTGACACTTGTGGTTATAAAGCATTATAATGGGATACTAGAGAGGCTGTCATATCTACTTTCCCACAGAGTTTTAAGAACACAACAGACACCTCTTGGTAAAAATGGTTTAGATAAAACCTCCCTGGAGGTTGGGGGATGGATCAGATGACTTCTCAGGGGCCCTTTCAGCTCTGTGTGTTTATCATTTTAAAACTAGACTACAAAGCTTTTTCAGATAAGCCCTATCTTGTAAACTCAAAGCTATATCATTTTTCTCCCCCCAACCCCCAAGCTCCATCCGATCTTATTTTCCCTGTTTATCCCTTGCTTTGCTGATGCCTGCTTGACACCTGCTCTTTGGATCTCATGCTCACACCACTGTGGATGCTACGAGGCACACAGATACTATTAAAGATGGATGGGATGTTCACAAGGATAGAGAAAAGATGGCCTCTCGGTACACTGTATAAAGACACCACAGGCTCTCTGCACCTAGAAACACGATCTCTAACAAAGTAACCTTTACTTTAGCAACTTTGTTAGACTATTTTTTTGGGTGGGGGAGGTTGACTTAAATCTCGGTTCAAGATTTCAAACTATTGTACTTGCATGGCGAGGAAACACTTATCTTATTATACATAGACATGGCCTTCCTCTGAAGTCACATGTCCCATTTATGTGCGGCACCATCTTGAGTGCCTCGTGCTGAAGGAGACCCGCTAGGCTTTGTCCTCTATCACACAAGGCAAACGTGAGAGCACATGAACAGTGCTTCACAAAGTGAAGGGCTCTTCTGAAACCTGTTCTCCTCCAGTTCCAGATGGCTGCCTGTCTTCCGTAATTCAGAATTTAACAAATTCATGTTGGCTTTCCCTGAACAAGAGAAGGTTGAAAATTAAGAGGCTGAAATTTACAAAGCCAAGAAATTAGTCTAGGTCACCTGAGGATTACACAATTGAAGTCATTTGAAAAATGATTCAGTGTCTAAGCTGACTGCCAAAAGGGAAAAGACTGCTATATTAAGTAGAAGTAATAAAAACTATTAGCTTTAAATTGAAATAAAACCACCCACATGCAAGATACAAACTACTTATTTAAATGGTAATGTATATGCAAATAAATAGACCAATTCTTAAAATGAAGAACTCTTCGTTTTACCTTCTTTTGATACACTCAGATGTGGAAGAAATGCCCTCCTTTTTTCTAAAAGTATTTTTTGTTAAATGCAATTTAAGCCCCCATTTTACATGTGGGAAACAATCTCAGGTGATTTCAATCCCTCTCTTGCATTTCTTTGGGGCACTAGGAGTCCCAAGACATTTGTCAAAGCCTCAGCTGAATATACACATCCCTCAGTACTGAGTATCTCCATCCTGGAATCTACTGACATGTCTGTTGTCCCATGTGGTCTTTGGTTATCACCCACATTTGTCATAACAGAGAATCTTCCTCCTCTCCACTGCAAAACTGTCTCATGTCTGTTGACTATCTCCCAAGCATTTCTTTCACTAATGAATGATGGGAACATAATGTTTCTGCCCCAGTTTTATGCTGGGGATTCAGAACCATTTCAAGGCCCTTTCGTGGACCAGCTATGTAATTTGTGGGGTCCAGTGGAAAGTAAAATTGCTCAGCTCCTTGTTCAAAAACTACCAAGAAATTTAATGTGGTGAGAGGAGACACTAGAGAAACGTGAAGCTGTGTGACAGGACATGTCACTCCTTCACAAAGCCAATCCTCTGCGCAGATACCTGGCTCCTGCCCACACACCATGCTGAGTGGCAGAAGTGACCAGACACATGCCCCTAAACAAAACACAAATCCTCGGTCATCAAGCATTAGGTGTTTCCAGAGAATCTGATTCTCCTACCAGAACCTGGCTCCGTTCACTCCGTCCACAGAGCCTGGGGCTTCCTGTTTCTCTTCCTTTCTCCACAAAACCCAACATTTTAGTCCATCAAGTCTAGTACTATGGCAGGTCGGCTTTTCCTCTTTTTTATTCCTTTCATCATGTTGTTTATAGGGAGACAATTTGTTATGTTTGGAGATGTATCTCTTATACATTTTAGACTAATCTCAAAATGCAAGCTGTCTAACTTCAAAAGTCTTTAAAAACTTTTTCAATGCTGTTAAATATGTCATTTGCTACAGAATACATTTTAAAGCATAGATACTCTGTATGGATGTCCTCTCTGTCTTTCCACTATGTCATTTTTTTTTTCTTGGACAGAATCCACCCACTCCAGTTGCTAATGAAACAATGGAGAATCAATGGAGAATAGAAATGGGGTGGGATACATTGTTGAGAAGTTAAGTATGTTGACCAAAGTCACAGAAGTGGTTGAACTGGGACCTAAGCCTATATGACTGGGCTCCTGAATCTGAAATGTCAATCATAATCTATGTTGCCTTTCATAGTAATCACTAATAATGGAAGCTTCAGTATTTATTACGATGAGAAAGCATGATCACTGGCTTTTTATATATCCCCCAACCAAAAAATTGTCTACATCATCAAAACAAACGTGTGTGCGGTGTGTGTGGTGTGGGTGTGTGTGTGTGTGTGTGTGTGTGTGTGTGTGTGTGTGGTGTATCAAGAAAGGAAAACTGTTTAGTCTGAAATTTGTTAGCCACCAAATTTAACAGAATGTTAAAACAATAATGCAGAGGAATGATCAACAGAAACAAACATAGGTTCCCTCGTTTGGTTTTGACAGTGGCAGGGAGTAGATATAAGCCATTATAGCCAAATAATCTTATGACATTTTTTTCAGCTCTTCAACTATATTGACAGAAGTCTAGAAGTACTCTTCAGGTTTCATGATCTTTCAAAGCTACAGACCTAAAAGTAGAATCTTCTGATAAGAAGGTGGTCTTCAGAAAGTGCCTCTGAAGCAAGCCTGCATTGGGGCCCCTTCAGGGCAGCAGAGGTGGAGCCTGTGAGGTGCTCAGGCTTACTCACTTTCTCCCATGTGAAGGAATATTAAGTGACTTGGCTTCTCTGAGCTTCAGTAGTAGGTAACACAGAAGAATTTGAACACTAGCACCTGTGAGATTATTAGTCTTCAAAATTTCACAGTTGTACCCCTGACACACACACTTCTCAGACTCAGGTACAACAACACCAACGATGTACAGTTTTAGCCAACATGTATGTGTCAAGCACTATTGATGGCACCTATCATCTCTTAACTCATTTAATCCTTGCAGTTCCACAAAGCTGATATTATGACTAACTACAGACGAGGAAACTGAAGCCCAGAAAAAGGTTAAGTAACTTCCCCACATTCATACAGCAAGAAAACAGTCTGGCCCCGGAATCTACTCTCCTAAAGCTGCTAATAAATTATTTTGTTTCTTTGGCAAATGACTCTTCTTTTGATGAGATTTTATTTCTCTAATTTTTAAAGCAATGCAAATTACTAAGCAAAATTATAGAATATTTTAGGAAACTTACCTGGATTAGTCTTCTTAAGCAACACAAGAAATGTATAACTCATAAAGTCAAAGATAAGTTACATAACAATCAAAACATCAAAGAAATCATAAGCCAAACTGTAAGATAAGGAGCTAAAGAATTAACAATAATCAAAGAGTTAAAATTCCACAATATATAAAAGCCTATGCAAATTAAAAGTAAATGAATACCTTATAGAAAAAAAGGTCAAGTTATATAAAAAGAAAAGTCACAAAAAAAATACCCTATACACATACAGCACACTCATATAGAATGTGAACATAATAACATTACAAACAGACCTCATAATAATTTACAGTAAGGTATCTGGAAACAGCACACTAAGTTATTGATAGCAGTTATTGTAAAACAGATTATGGTCCTGTGGGGCCTCACAGTGCCTGAACTTAAACATTCCTTAACTGCTTATCTGTAAAGGAAGTCTACTTTTGCATAACATTAGCTAATGCAAGTGTGTGTGTCTGTCTGTCTACATGTGCATGTGTGTGGAGGCCAGAAGACAATGTGAGATATTTTCCTTCAAGTGCTGTCTATCTTTTTCTTTTTTGAGGCACGTCCTCTCAGCCTGATACTAACCCATTATGTTAAGCTGGCTGGCCATGAGCCCTAGGAATCTTCCTGTCTCCATCTCCCAGCACGGGAACTACATGGGAATACCCCCACGGGTGGCTTTTTCATGTGGGTTCTCAGGATCAAACTGAGGTTCCTGTTCTTGCATGGCAAGCACTTTACCAGCTATCTCTCCAGCCTGCCATTTTTATTTTGTAACCCTTTATACTGTTGGATTTTTAAAATTTTATTAGTTATTTTCATAGTATGTGTATGAGTGTATTGCCTGCATGTATGTAAGTGCACCCATGTCATACAATGGCTGCAGAGGTCTGAAGAGGGAACGGGATCCCCTGGAACTGGAGTTGCAGATGGTTTCAGGTTGCCATGTGGGTGCTGGGAATTAAACCTGGGTCCTCTGCAAGAGCAGCCAGTGCTCTTAACCACAGAGCCATCTCTCCAGTGCCTACTGTTGGAATTTTCAATAATGAACATATATTTATGCAATTTCAAGATATTTGGAGAATCAAAAAAAGCAAATAAACCACAAAAGTATTTGAGAAAATAATACATGGACTGTAGACAGCCATAGGCAAAATATTAATCATTTCTCTATGGTGAGAACATTTAAAATCCCATCTTTCCTGTCTTAGCTGTGTTAACAAGTACAATGCACTATTATTAGCTATATTTACATGCTATACTATGAACCACCAGAAGTCACTCCTCTCACCTAACTGAAAGTAGGCCTGCTTGGATTTCTTCTTTACCTGTCCACGTTTGCGGTGATTGATACTGACTTGCAACTTGCTAGAATCTGGAACCACAGAGGAGACAAGCCTCAGGGAACATCTGTGAGGGAGTATAAACCACATAAACAGAAAGCTGGGGGAGCACAAGGATCCATCGCTCTCTGCTTCCCAGCTGTAGATGCAATATGACCAGCTGCCTCAAGCTCTTGCCACCATGACTTCCCACAAACATGGACTGTGTCCCGGAACTGTGGTCCAAATAAACCCTGCCGTCCTTAAGTTGCTTTTTTAAAGTATTTTGCCACAGAGACAAGGTAACTAATACAACCTCCCAACAAATATATATATAATAAATGCCAACCAAATCTTTGTGTGTGATGTGTGCATATGGGCACAAGTGTGGTGCATATGTATCTGTGTGTACGCCTGTATGTGTGTGGAAGCCCAAGGTCAACCTCAGGTGTTGCTTCTTAGAAGTTGTCTATCTTGTTTTTATAAGGCAGAGCCTCTCAGTGGTATCTGGGCTTTGCCAATTCGGCTAGGCTGGCTGACCAGTGAGACCCAGGGACCCTCTACATCCACCTTCCCAGTGCCGGGATTACAGACGAGTGCTACCCTGCTCAACATTTCCTGTGGGTTCTAGGGATCAAACTCAGGTCCTCATGCTTATAAGACAAGTGCATTGCTAACTAAGCTGTCTTTCAGGCCATCAAATCTTTCTTAATTAAAAAATTTAAACCTAGTGAAAAAGAAAACTGAAGTCCAGAGATGTTTTAGAGCCTTGGCTAAAAAAGACATGGGCAGTAAGTTTCAGAAATGGATTCAAATCCAGACACAATCAATACAAATGCAGTTTTTCTTTGTTCTATATGTTGCTGTTTCAAAATCTTTTAGACCCAGATGTTCAGATACAAGTACATAATCTCAAAGCCATACAGGACATAGTCATAAATTAAATCACTGGTTTTCTTCCTGGGTCGGTGGAAACCAATAGATGCCCAGTCTCTGGTTCCTATGGAGACCTGGCAGGACTCTCAGACTGAGCAGTGTGCCCTTATAACAGCGGAACTCTGAACTAAAGTTCCTTAGGGGGCCCTGGTTGGTGCAGGGAGCTTTTGAGATTATATGTATGCACATTTTTTGGTACAAAGGTTTTTCAGTCTGCATGGTTCTTAGAATAGCCCTTGTTCCAAAAAAGTGAAGTATCATCACTCTGTCTCTCAACAAAAATACCTTTAGGCCAACTGTCCTGCAACAAAACAATCTAATAATCAGGAAATATTTAGTTGTGTATAGACAAGAGAAAGCCGTGGCCAGCATTTATTAGCAGTTAAATATGTGGTACAAAGTCCTGTGTGGGGTTAGGTATGGGCAGGTGTGGGCAGGTGTGGGGAGCGTTGGGGAGGTGGGGGGAGTATGTAGGGAGGAGTTCATTGTTAGTGGGGAGGAAGGACATCATGGGATCCTTAGGGTAAAGGATTAAAGAAGAGGTTAGGAACTGGAACTTGAAGGATGAATGTTTCCAGGATTCTGTGTTCAGAAATAAATAAGAATGAAGACTCTTTGTCCCCAGGGTCGGGTTCAGTATCAGTGGGCACTCAGGCAGCTGTGTCACCAGATTACCATTAAGTGCAACTTGCCTGTTCTTGTACTCTTAGGTCATCAGCATTCAGCTGGTACGGCAGCATGAAGCGGGGAAGGAAAGCTACACTGAAGAGAAGATAAAAGAACACAGCAAGCAGAAAATAAAATGCCTTGAGTCTGTTTTTCAGGCTCAAATCCACTAATCGATCTTCCTGACTTCGGGTGGAGCTAACCCAGGACATACACATCCAGATCAGTTGTCACTCATGCACATTTTGACATAATCTGGCCATGGAAAAGAAAGTCACTGGATGGAAGTCATTAAGTCCTTTGGCTAAAGGAACTGCCCACCCGTTCACATCTCAGCCGCCAAATCAGAGCTGGACTCCAGCCTTGAATCTGAATTGCATTCCGTGTAAAGGCTACACATATTCTTTCCTTCATTCCAGCATCAAACAAGCACACTTGATATTTAAAGCGGCCTTTCTCCTTAATGGTCTGCTCAGTAGAAGAGAAGGAGAAAACACCGTAAAATCATTTTGTTGTTCAATACCATGATTAGTTTTCTCAGGTTGACAGCCAGCCTTAACAAGATTCGCCTCTTCAGGAGAGGTTCTTTTGATGGATGGTGTCCCTGTGGCTCTAAACTGAACTGCAGAGGCAGAGGGAGGGGAGTCCCGTCGCTGGAGAGAGTCTTTTTCCTGCTCACTCAGGTGTAATTGATAAAAACCCCACATCTTCTATGCCCCAAAGTGCAAGTCCAGGAGACAGGACAAGTATTGTTTTTCTTCTTTTCTTTGTCTTAACTGGATCATCCCTGGCTCTGCCCCTTCTCAACCTGAACTTGATCACAAATAACGCAAGACAGCAGCACCCAAGTTTAGTAAGTCAAAATGCATCTTTGAAGAAAATGAAACCCTTCTGTATCTTAGTTACAAAACAAGAACCCAAGTGGCATATTGTCCCCCCAAAACAAAAAAATACACCGAGTATTCATTGAGAAATCCCAGAGCTTTGGGTTGATATACTATTGACAAATTTCAAAATTATCATCACCCAATAAATTGTATAAAGCAATAACCTAGTTGTTTTACCCTCATTCGTAAGCCTGGAAAGAATTAAGCCTGACTAAAACTCAAAGTTTCTATACAAATATACCAAGCTGCCAAGCATCCTATCTTCCTCTACCAGCTTTTCACCCTTGAGCCACCTGACCAGTAAAGTGACAGGCTTCCCTTGCTGGCTGTTACAGTCAGGTTGAATGGACATATCTTAAAAAGGAAAGACAGGACAGCTCACCAAAGATGTTGGCCTCTGAGGATTTCATTTAGACTATCTATAGACCGGAAGACTGCACTGTAAATAAGAAGAAGAAGAAAAAAACTGGCTGTGATGTAGTTTAGTTGGAGGAGTGCTTGCCACATATGCACAAAAGCCTAGGTTCAATTCCCAGCACCCCATAAAGAAGCAGAGGCAAGAGGATCAGAAGCTGGAGGCCAACCTCGGCTACATGAGAGACTGTCTCAAAAGAAAAGGGAGGGGGAGCTGGAGAGATGGCTCAGTGGTTAAGAGAACTTGCTGTCCTTCCAGAGGACCTGAGTTCAATTCCCAGCACCCATATGGAAGCTAACACCTGCCCTTAACTGCAGTTCCAGAGGACCTGAAGCCCTCTTCCAACCTCTTCAGGCACTGCACACTTGGGTGCACTTACATACATACAGACAAAATCCTCACACACATAAAATAAATTTTTTTAAAAGAAGAAAATGCCCTCTATACTGATTAACCATGTATTCCCACCTATGTATAAATATATCCATAATATATGTATATATTCATTTATATACATTGCATCCATCTTGTGACATCTATAACTGTAACAGTCCAGGCCAATAGTGTCTGAAAGACTCTCATCATTGGACTCCACTGTGCAACTTAGGAAATAAGACACATTTCTTGCATTTTTCATTTGAAAATCATCGTGAATTTAAAGGAGCAACTTCACAAAATAAATCATGAAAAATTCAAAAGTCTAAGATATGAGACAAAAGCTATCCATACTTAGATTTCTTTACAATAACAGCACCTCTAGTTACAATTTACAATTCGGCACACCATGGAAATGGCTTTGGAAGTACTGAAAGGAATGTGTGGTTAGGCCAGCTTGCATTCTGGATCCTGAGTGGCCTCGGTTCTGGAGAAAACACAGTTCCATTCTAGTCCATCACAACATAGCACTGTTTCAGTGAGCATGTGTGGTAAGCATGTCCTACCCAAATGTGAAGGTGTGTGACGTATCCTCTACTATCTGATGTCATTTCAACCCACTAAAATGAAGTCTTTTCTCCCACTGTGAAGCAAATCCTTGCCTCTCAAGCCTCCAGAGCTCAGGACCTAAGCACATCTTTTGGTACCATGCAAAACACCAAAAGGAAATATATCTTAACTTAATTAAAAAAATAAAAGGGATACAAATGTGAAAGGAAGCAAGAAGTCAAATGATCTCCATTTATAGATGATATAATCCTATACTAAAATACCCTAAAGGGTCTATCAGAAAACCCTTAGGTTGTATAAACACTTTCATCAAACCAACATAATACAAAATCAACAGGTTTACCAATAACAAACATGTTGAGAAAGAAATCCCATTCACAATGCCTCCATAATTAAATGACTAAACAAATAAATACATAAGCATAAACATAACAAGAAGGAAGTCTCTACATTGCAAACTTCAAAGCATTAGCAGAAGAATTTGAAGAAGTCACTAAAAGATGGAAAGACCACTATAGTCCTAGATTGACAGAATCAATGTGAAAATATCTATATTAACAAAACCAATCTGCAGATTCAAATTTCCAATAAGTCTTCACGGGAATATAAAAACAATTCTAAATCTCATGTGGAAGCACAAAAGATCCCGAATAACCAAAGTAATCCTGATCAGAAAGAACAGGACTGGAGATATCATCAACCTGACTTTAAGTTATAGAGCCATAGTTTTAAAACAAGGAGTGAGTGTGGTATGCACACATGCACACAAAACAAACATGAGGACCAATGGAGTAGGCTAGAAAATCCAAAAATGAAACTCACACAGCTAAAACCAGGTAAATTTTTACAAAAGTGTCAAAGCATATGTTAAAGAAAAGGTAGCCACTTTAACAAATTGTGAAACAAGATATTCACAAATAGAAGATTGAAATTGGATTCATATCTCTCACCCTGTACAAAAACAAATTCAAAATGGATCAAAGACCTTAATGTCAGACTGAAACTCTGAAAAACATACGGAAAACATTTTTGAGATAACTATATATGTAAAGACTTTCTAAAAAGGACCCTGATAACTCTGGAAATATGTCTAAGAATTGTTAAATGGGATTGCATGAAATTAAAAAGCTTCTTCACAGAAAAGTGGAACATCAGAGTGAAGAGAAAGTCTCTAGAATAAGAGAAAATTGTACAGCTCTGACCAGGTATTGATATCTAGAATATATAAAGAACTCAAGAAAGTGATCAGGCCTGGAGAGGTGGCTCAGTGGTTTACAGCACCTGATGCTCTTGCAGAGGACCGGAGTTTGATTCTGAGCACCCACATAGGGTGGCTCACAATCTTCTATAACTCCAGCTCTAGAGGCTCTGGTGCTCTCTTTGGCTTCCTTGGACACCCACCCTCATGTGCATAATTCACTCACAGACATACACACAGATACATACATTTTCCATGTTTTATTTTTTTAATGAACATACACACACACAATAAAAATAGAGTTGTTAAACAGAAACCCCCATGCCAGTTCCAGATGTGGGATACCACCTTATGAGCTGTTAGGCAGGGAAACCCCAGAGACCTTCAGTTTCTTGCCATTCCTCTTGGCTACCTATCAGAATTACTTGATAAGACGCTATTGCTGAAGACGCCACCCACCTTGCAAGATACAGTGAAATCAAGCTGGAACTGAGATAGAAGCTTCTTCCCTGCTGGATAGCTTTCATGATATAGGAAGGCATTGTATATGGGCTGCTGGCAGGCAAAAGGCATCAACAGTTTTACTCAGCTAGGAGTAAACTACAAAATACAACACCAAGCTTCCAGGCAAAATGTGTCCATTGGTACAATAATGGCTAATGGCATGGTATGGTATTATGGGGTAATCAACAAAACTCTGATGGGATTTGAGAATTCATGCCCAGTACTGTAAGCCCAGTCAAAAATCCATGGCTGAAGAGGTCATAGGCTCTAGGGGCAGAACTTACTAATATTGCTTAGCTAAACTGACATGGCATCAAATTGCCTTCTAAATGTCTATATTTACTATATATGGACACATATTACTCTCAGCCTTAATCAGAGAAACTTCTTATAGTCAACAGCAGTGAATGCAAGACTTATACAAGGCCCAGGTGCTGAGAGTGAGTGACAAGTTGAGTTGGTTCAACCCTAGACGGACATTGTCACCACACTGTCTACAGTTCAGGAAATATCTCAGGAGAAGAGGCAGAGAGGATGTCAGGGCCAGAAGACAGGGAGAAGGGCTGTGAAATGCTATATTCTGGAAGTGCCATAGTCTTTATTCTCACAGCAACTATGGCTGCCTGCTAAGGGCCTCCTCAAGACTGGGTCTGTCCATAGTCAGTCAGGGAAGGGGCTCGCAGGGGCCCTACCTCTCCTTACTGAGCTATTGGCTACTGACTGAGAGGCAGTCATTGTCTTTAGTTGTATACCTAGTGCTGAGTCCACCAGGCTGCAATCCATACCTCCAAACTCATGGACACATAATGACCCTGGTTAAACTCAGTGTCTCACAAAGCAAAACAAAAAGGCATGAATGGGAAAAAAAAAACTGTAGGGAGAAGGTTGACAAGGGTGGGAAGGAGATCTGCAGTGTTGAGGAATGGAGATGACAGTAATCAGAATGTATTATATACATGCATGAAATCCTCAGAGAAAAAAATTAATAATAGTTATTACAATTTTTCAAAAAGTTTATTCAAGCTAAATTAGCTTTCTGATCTTCAGAAAAATATTCTTGTTTTTTTAGGTTTGGATTCCTAGTATGGAAAAACACAAAAGCATTTACATTATCTTGTCTTATGCTTTTAATATGAAATCCACAGAGAAGACAACTCAATGAATGTTTACTACACAGGTCATCTTAGTAGCTAATTCAAAAGAGAATTATTTCCCCAAAATATTTCAGTAAGACTCACAGATTATTCATAGATGGTTATGGATATAACTCATGATATTTTAAATATAAAATAAATCTAAAGAACTTAGCACAGAGTTTAACAACAGGCTTATTCTTATTATAATAACATTATTATTTCAAATGAATGTTAAGTTTAGAGTAGTAAATGCCAGCATCATAAAACTAGTACACTGGCTCATGTGATGTGCAATATATATTTGGTTCACTCCTCAGTTTCAGGCCACTTGCACTGTTTCTACACACACCTAAATAACACATTATCTGCCATTGACAAGCCTCTGAACTGGACAGGTAAATATATTGTTTCATTTAATTTCATCACAATAATTCCCATTAAGTGGTGCCATTATAAAACTTTGATTAAAAACAACTCTGAGCCAGGCATGATGGTATACACCTTTAATCCCAGAACTTGGGAGGCAGAGGCAGGTGGATCTCTGTAAGATAGAGGCCAGTCTGGTCTACAGAGCCAGAGTCACAGAAAGACCCTGTGTCAAACAACAACAGAAACAAATCTGCATTGTGACTATGATCAGACAAATCATGTGTAGAAGGTCATTCTGCCAGTGAGAGGTAGGGCTGGGACTCAAACACTAGTATATCTGCTGGGCCTTCCACTGTGTGGCATAGCTATAAGCTTTCTCATGACCCTGTCTTTCCAAAAGATCTGGATGTATGGGCTACGTGGCAGGAGCATGTAGCAACTGGTGACATTGTATCCACAGTCAGGAAGCAGAGAGCAATGTTACTGCTGCTCGGCTCTCCTTTTCCACTTGTACAGTCCAGGATCCCAGCCAGGGAATAATGCTACCCACAGTGGGCAGGCTTTCCCACTTCAACTAATGTAATCAAGAGAATATCCTACAGGCATGCCCAGAGGCTCATCTCCCCGGGTAATTCTAGATTCTGTCAACTTGACAATTAACTCTCACCATTACAGAGGGGACCATTTAGGTGACTAATAATTTAGCTTCTCAGTTTGGGGCACATTTGGTTACTATTGATTCAGGGGTTGTCAACTTCAACTTTAAAGATAGTTAACTCATTGTGTCATAACCAACTGAAGACAGGGAAAAGAATCTCTCACAAAAATGAAACTCAATGACTTGACCACAATTTGTCACTTTATTTTTTCTCTCATTGAATGTAAATAACAAGCAATTTGAACTGACATTTGGATGAAATACTCATATTTTTCACATAATAAAAAATAGTTATTTAAGGGATTGGGGAGATAGCTTAGTTAGTAAAGTGCTTGCTAGGCAAGTACAAGGACATTAGTTCAATCTCCAGAACCCACTTTAAAAGCTTGATGTGTAAGCTGGCCATGGTGGTCCATGCCTTTAATTACAACACTGGGGGATGGGGACATGTCACTGTGAAAATGAGGCCAGTCGGATCTACATAGTAAGTTCCAGGCCAGTTGTAGGGAGACCTTGTCTCAAAAAATAAAAACAAAAATAAAAAAAGCTGGGTGTGATGACATTTTCTTGTAACCCCAGCACAGAGAATGGAAAGACAGGCATATCCCTGAGCCTCACTGGCCAGCTAGCCCAGCCAAACTGGTGAGTTCCAGGCCAGTGAGCAACCCTGTCTCAAAAAAAACCAAGGTTCTAGGAATGACACCCAAGTTGACCTCTGACTTCCACATGCACGTGTGTACATGGGCACATGACTCCCCACCCAGACACCTGTGCATGTACTCACACACATTAAATAGATTCTTTTTAATTGAAATACCAATCCGTGTTTAACTTTATTTCCTCTACAGTGCTGTAGAAGGGCATGGGGACGGGTGACAATGCTGTTCAGAAAGAGCAGTTGTGATAGTATCTAGAATGGAAACGGCTCTGGTGTTGACTACCGTGTTTACATAACAAGCAAGTGTGAACTTGGTCACAGTACAATTTCTCACAGAAAAGCTAAATTGTAAAACAAAGAGATTACCAAAAGGAAAGTCATTAGTATTCACTGGAAATCAAAACCATATAATTTAAAGGAGAGAATAAAACGCTAGCCTATAAAGGCTTGTTCTTTTACTTTAAAAAGAGGAAGCTTTTTAGAATATATCTTTCTTTACACTCCTCAACTTTCATATCTTGCATCGAAGGGGAGTATTTTTTCCATTTTCTTTATGATGGTATAATCAAAGGAGAAATATATGAGAAGGCTGATAATTTTAGAGTCTTCATTTCAGATCATTAAAGCTGAATTGTATAATTGCCTTTCTAAAGATTGAAGCTCTCCAAAACATGAACAGATGAAAGGTCTCAGCTCTCAAGGATACTAGCGCAACCACTTAAATAAATAACATATAATAACATGCATTCTAAAACTCGTCATTTTTCTTTTAGTATCTCAAAACAGTATGAACTGATGCAGTCTACATTAGCTATTAAGTCCCTCCATGGCTGGCCCATCAATGGCTGGGTCAGCACTAGAGGCTTATAGAGTTGCATTACTGAGCCACAGTATGACCCAACAATAATCATCATATGAAATTAGATTCTCCATCAAAAACAAAATAAAAATTTTTTTTGTGGCTGAAATTATGATTCTGGGTATAGGCCTCCAGCTGGAGCATCAACATTGATGCAAAATTGATGAAACTTCCAAGTGAAATTGCATTGTTTGATCTTCACAGCCCTGGAATAACATAGCCTAAAGCTACAGTTTCTGTAAACTTACTTTGCACAAACGACTTAGCCAATACGAATGTATTGACACAGAGTACCCATGAATGACATTAGGGCTACTTAGAAAAAAAAAGACAAAATGACAGCAAAGAATGCAGCAATTGGTTCTGAAAATTACCTTTTTCCAGTGAACCTCTCTGAAAAATTACCTTTTTCTGCTGAATCTCACTCAAAAATTACCTTTTCCAACTGAAGCTCTCTCAAAGTGCGTTGATGGTAAGCAATGTAGTTTTAAGTTGAAAATGTCACAAGGCCATGGAAAGAAATTGATAGAAAATTTCAGGGTTCCTTGTTGATATTTGAAGCAGCCTGTGGGTTTTTGTTCTTTAACACAGATCTGCTTCGTCGTGCTACCACTTTGATTTCTGTATTGCCAAAAACAGCATGTTTCTGGGCTTAATGGCTTCACAGAGAAGGTATGAAGGCGATTTAGTTATTGCTGCGGAGGTTCTGTTACCAGGAGGAAATTGGTAAACAGATGTTTTCAAAATCTTCTCCATGCACCGTGAAACTTTTAAAAAGCACAGTAAATAAAATTTTGAAGTTTCTTTATCCTTTAAAAGAAATCATCATTCTATTTACTATAGTATCCTTTTAGACATTATGCACTTGAGGGAAATTTTCTTATTTTTTTTCCTGACAGAGAACGATTTTATTTCCTCAGTAAAGACAAGCAAGGAAAGGTAACTTGTGTCATGGAAGAAGCACTGGACCACATGTGCAAGGACTTGGGGTTTCACCTTGACCCACTTCTTCCCTCTGCATGACCTTGATCAAGTCCTTGCGGAATGAAAGAATGGATAAGATCAGAGTCTCCTTCATGTTTTACTATTCTGTAGCTTCCTTTCAATCCAGATTTAAAGGAGAAAAGTCTCACAATGGTTATTATTATTGCTTGTTACTCTAAGAGAAGATTCATTTGCCTCTTTCTGTCTCTGTCTCTGTCTCTCTGTCTTTCTGTCTCTCTCTCTCGTGTGTGTGTGTGTGTGTGTGTGTGTGCACGAGTGTGTAATGAAGGAGTATTTCCTGCTCTGGGATGCATCAGATATGGTCTCCAGAGACAGAAACTGCCTAGGTTCAGTGCTTAGGAAACATCCACCCAATTGGCCCCTACCTGCCAGATGGATGCACAGTTTTCTCTTTTCTGTTTATCATTTTTCTTCTTTCGCCTCCTTCATCTCGTCTCTCTGCCTATCTGCCTCTTCCCCAGCCTCAGCGCTCTTCCTTGCCCATCCCTTTGTCTTTTCTGTTTTCTTCAAAACTCATAAGCCTTTTAACTCCTCCTTAGACCCTCCCTAAAGGACTGATGATAAAGGTCTTTGTGAACTGCTATGGTAATACCAATCTGGATTTTTGTAATTCATGAAATAATTAGAATTAGAGGTGTATCAAGTGATTATTTTTACTAAGTACTTAATCTTCAATATTGAGTAAAATCAATTTTCTGTTAAACCTGAGATTCGATTTTGGAATACAGAAATGTCTTACCTTCTATATTTCAGTTTCTAACACTTGACACTACTGTGGGCGCAATGATTCCTCGTTTTCTCCGTCACTGAGTTGCCCTTGGAGTCTTTTCATTGTTGCTGTTGTCGACAGATTTCTCTACAACTGAGCCATGTCCCAGGCTCCCTTCATGGTCTTCATTCTGCATATTCTTGACACTAAATAAATGCTCACTTCCAAGTAGCACATTTAATACTTGTTTAACTGCTTTATGCAAGACAAAGCATAATTTTAAAGGGTCTTTTCAATATATTTTTTTAGATGAAATTGCACCCATGTGGGAAAAGACGTAAATGTTTAAAAACACTTTTAGGCACATTTTTCTAGAAGGAACTATGTTTTTAGACAAAACCATATTTGTAACTTGGAAAATATTTTTAAAGCCTTCAATCTTTAATTCTCCAACAGTATAGTCAAAATGAGTGATTATAGAAGTTTTCATTTAAAGTTTTAACTTCTATAGATTCAAAATAATAAGAACTTGCCTCTTTTTTTGTAACACTGGTTATTCTGAAGTTTGATTAACAAGAATAATCAGATCAATTTAGCGAATTCATTTTGTGGCACATTTTTCCCCTTTGCACTTAATGTTCCTAATTTTTATCATAAATGGTATAAAGCAGGATTTGAGTTTTTCTCCCTGTAGCAATTTGAGTTTGAAACAATGAGATTTTGCCTTTAATTCATTCTTAAAACATACAAGATGGATTCTATTTCTTCTTGAAAATTCATGAACTGAATAAAACTAAATATCTAAAATGTAAATGCTTCTCCCAGCAGGAACGAGAGAAGACAAGACACAGCGTCCCATATATAGCTGGGGGAATATTAGCTCTATACAGGGAATTTAGAATGTCAAGTGCAAATGCATTTGCCTTTGTTCATCAATCTTGTGTCTCAGAATTTAGCTAATGATAGATATCCAATAATAGGAAAATACAAACCCAAAAGGTTATTCTTGGCAGCAGAATATAGAATTTCATAATGCTGGGAACAGCCAGAATCCCATCATAGAAGGAGGAGATTCAAATATGGAGTGGGAATAAACAAGAAAGAATGCTAAGGACAGAGTCAGGAATATCATGATTTATAAAATATGTGTCTCTATGCATATGTCCGTTCAATGTGCATGCATAAATGTGTTCTTGGCATATTTGTGTGCATTTCTCTCTGTATGTTACTTTTAGGCTCTGCTTAGTGAATTAATGTCCAGGAATCAAACACACCCCAGGAGCCACACGCATGCCTAATACCCTGATCTTGGAAATAGGGCTCTTCAAATAAATGGCTGATTCCAGAGCTGAACAAGATAGATATGCAGAGGATGAGTCTGGAACATCGTGTAACTCCAGAGACTGAGGAAGTATGGAGAAAAGAAAGAGGTTGATGGGAGAAGAAGGGAGTAAGAAAATCGGGGGACAAACAGCTCTTGCTTAAAGTAGTAAGCCAAATGCTGACCAGTAAATGTGAAAGAAAATGCTATCAACTTGGTACCAACAACAGTAAAGACTATATCCAGAAATAATCAGCAGTTGATACCAAGTCGACGGAGACCGTCTGACAGAGAGCAGGATGTTTACAAGCTCAAAGCACAGACTTCATTCGGGTTGCAAGAACATCAATAATACCTGGAGAATTCGAGAACACCTTGACTGAATGATCAAATTTCACATCATCATGAGGACCAAGGGAGCCGTGTGCTTCCAGACAGCACGCCCCCAAGAATTCCGGAAACAGCATGCAACGCCCCTCTGCTCAGCTGAGAATGAATAAGACGAACTTATTCATGACAAAAACCAGAAGTGCATGCATCCTGTTTAAAGTGTGAAAGAGAATGAGATGCCTGTATCAAAAGATCTCAGTCACGAGTGCATTCAGCAATCCACTACTCGGTCTGGACATGTCAGTACACTTTATCCTTTAGAGAATAATAAACTATGGAGACATATTATGTTAAGTATCTCTTACATGCAGCACTCCCACCACCTAGCCAGACCTGTGTCTACTCCTTGACTGGAGAGCCTTGATCCATTTTAAGGGCCCACCTTTACATTATTGCCAATGTTGGGCCATCCTCAGACAGTGTTAAGTGACACTCCTTCATCTGTGTTGCATAGCTTTATGCTCCTTTCTCCATCAAGGCTCTTATCATGAACACTTCTATGTCTATTTTACCCAATTTGTGAACAACTTCCAATTCAGAAAAAGGAATGAGAAAGAAGACGGAAAAGGCTTATGAACAAGGAAGGGGAAGAATTCCACACTGTGTTCAGTTAAAACGCAGACTCCTCACATTTCAATATTTCTGAAATGAAGCTGTACTATATAAAACTTTGTGTCTTGTAGTTGACATCTAGGTGTCAGTCCCCATGTAATTGTCATTGCCTGCATGCACATGAACTTGTTCATTTCAAGTAGAATACCTAAATGGCTAGAGAAGCATTTGAAGCCAGTTTTACAAGGGAGCATAAATCCTGGCTCGTGTCTGAAAACATCTATCGTCATTCTCTGGAAAGTTTAAGACATTGCAGAATTTGTGTCAGCAGCTTTTTAAGAAATACTGTGCCATCGATGTTTTTTTTAAAAAATCTGTATTAGTAGATTGCTTGCATGTAGGTAGGTACACTCATGTCATGCAGTACCCATGAAGGTCAGAAGAGGGTGTCAGATTCCCTGAGACTGCAGTTACGAACAGTTGTTAGCCACCATGTAAGTATTGTGAATTGAACCTGGGTCTTCAGCAAGAGCAGTCAGTGCTCTCAACTGCTGAGCCATCTCCAGCCCCATCCATCAATGTTCTTGATAGACTATTGCACACAAAAACATTAATATTGATAGCTTAAGTTTAAGAGGGACTTTGAAGACTCTATCTCTTACATAGAAATGTGTAAAAACTTTAATAATACCATAGTCAAGGCTAGGAAGATAGCTGACAGTAAGGTGCTTGCCTTGCAAACATGAAGACCTGAATTTAATCCCCAGAAACCACACTTTTTAAAAGGCCAGGTGTGGTTGTATGCACTTGTAATACCAGTACTGGAGAGTCCCAGGGGTTCACCGACCAGCCAGCCTAGCTGGCTTGGTGAGTTCCTAGCCAGTGAGAGAGTGTCTGAAAACAACAACAAGGTGGACAGCATCTGAAGACAGACAGCCAAGGTTGTCCTCTGACTGCCACGTGTACACACACCTGCACACATAAGTGTGCCTGTATACACAAGAGCAACATATACATACCCACATATACATTCTCACTCACAGAGACAGAGAGGGAGAGAGAGACAGACAGACAGACAGACAGACACAGACAGAAAGAGACAGAGAAATAAAGAGAAAGACAATTTATTTCACTTGTATTTTCTACCTTGTTGGATATTCATAAGAGCAAATAAGATCTTTAGAAAGCTCTTTTAGGAAACAAAACAAAAAGAATTATAGATGGAGAATACGATTGTTTAGTTGACAATATTTTTTTGACATCTTACAATCAGTTGCAGGACAGATTAAATAAAATCTGAAGATAGTATCAGCTGCCAAGTACTAACTAACAGAATTAATGTCGGGGGGAATTTTATGGGAACCCATAATGTCTATGACTCCTCTGTACTTCAGCACCAATACTAACAAGTTTTATTAAAAAGGCAACATCTTGCATATAAAATAACTTCTGTTATTAGCTTTGATTCTAAGTTTTATCGAACAGAGTGGTCAGCAAGAAAATAATTTTTCAGAAAACAGATAAAGGCTGTAAAGAGTAGCAGTGAACAAGTGAAAAGCTATGTCATCACCATGTGACATAAGTGAAAAGCTATGTCGTCACCATGTGACATAAGTGAAAAGCTATGTCATCACCATGTGACATAGTTGAATTCCTCCCATTTGAATACAGCATACAATGAACATTTCCATAGTAGACACACACATTAGTAGAACAGACACATGCTCTGGCTTAATCATTTATAAATATAACAGCTCTGACTCACAGTAGAAAGAAATATATCAAGATAGTATTTAGAGAACTTTCAAACAGAAATAAAAATCTCAACAGCATTTGCATTCAAAGTGAGTATCTGGCATTATCTTAAGGCAGACTATATGGGTGTATGTGCTCAGACAGCATCTTTCTTCAAGAAATCAATTGTATTTTCTGAATTAGCTGTTCTTCTCTGCCACCTTCAACTCACCATGAGGCTCAAAAACATGCTTAGCTGGCATTGTTCAATGCTGGACTTTTACTTATTTTTGTGGAGGAAAAGAAATGTCCTGACTTAACCTCACACCATAAGCAAATGGAAAGCCATAGAGTCATCAAATAGTGCACAACACATGGTTCAAAGCTGTGATCTCCAAGAGAAACAAGCAAGGCAGGCCATGTAGTCACATGGACTACTGTGTGGAACCAATTTTCAGAATGTGGGCACCAGGAGAGGAATTCTACTAGAGTTCAGTGTCTTCACTGAGTTGAGGAAATTGACATTTGAATTCACGGAGGGTACAGTGACTAGAAGTTTGAGGGACGGTTCTGGAAGGTTGGAAGCACTTTAAGACAAACAGCTCCAGAACTCAGCAAAATAATCCCCTGGAGTCTTAGTAGTCATTAAGTCACATGGGGCGGAGTAAGTCACCAGTAAAGGTTGTAAGTTACAAAATTCCCCAGACCCACACAAGGTAGGGGGGATGTTCAAAATTCAAAGAAAGTAGAATCAGTGATGACCACCTGTGACACCCATGTGACACTGGGGTAATGGAGATGAATTATCTTAGAGTGAAAAAGTGTCCTCTTCTTTTTCAAAAGCAGATCTAAAAGAGATGGAACTGATCGTCAAGTTACTATTTGGATCTGCAAGTAACCTCCTCTGCTAAAATCAAGGACGATGGTATGAAAGACACTAAGCAGACCAGACTCGGCATAGCACACTCAGAACACCCAGTACTCATCAACACAACATTCCAAAAAGCAGAAAATTTTGACAAAAAAAAAAATGAGAAAAAAGAAATAAAAAAACAGAAACGGAAGCACCAATGACAGGTGTTTGTGGAACACATGGGTCACAGGAATTTAAAGGAAAGTGTGAATACAACGATAGAAAAATGTAGATTTATATAAAACCAAAGGAAACTTCTAGACATGAAAATGCTGGTGCTTGAGAATTTACGCCCTAGCTATAGCATAAAAACGACCTACAAAGACAATGGAAATGAAACCCATGAGGAGAAATAGCAAGAATAAAACCAATCCCTTCATCGATCTCCAAGACAATATAAAATTGCTTAGCATGCAGGAGATTAAAGCCTCAGAAAAAAGGAAAGAGAAGAGAACTTGAAAGACTACTGAATTCTCTTCCAATTTTGATAGCAAATTATAAAATTCCAAGAAACTGAATATTCTAAGCACAAGAAGCAAAGGAAATCATAAGGCAAATAATAAATTAATGAATGGGGGGGGATCTTAAAAGTGGGCAGAGTCCTAGAGCATACTTTAAATTTTTAAATAATAATAGTTTAAGCAAGGATAAAAATATAAAAATTGAGTTTTATAACAAGAGAAAGTAAAATATAAAACAATAATAGTACAGAAATTTGAAGTTAAACTAATGTAAGAGCTTACATTATATGTTATGTGATACATAATTATTTAAAGAAAAACTGCTAACTTGGAGGCGTGTACTCTGGAGAATAGTTTAATTAACTGATTAATTAAAATATACCCACAATGGCCAGTGGTTGCAACAAAATAAGATACTAAAAATGCTCAATTAAGCAAAGAAAGGCAGAAAAAAAAGGGAGAACAAAAATCAGAAGGGAACAAAAGGGGACACAGTCAGCTGAAAAAACATTCAACATAAATGACCTAAGTGCTCTGAATATAGTTGCATTAAATAAAAAAGCAAGATCCAACTATACGCTATCTACAAGAAATTTGCTTTAAATATAAAGGCACAGAGACGATAAACAATGAAATATGCAAGCAGTAGCAATGAGCATCCGGAAGCTGGGATGGAGTATTATCAAGGCAGACTGCGGAAAAATGAATGTCTCTAGCAAGAGACAGAGAAACGGCAAAGGACAGAATTCGCCAGAAAGACATAATGCTGCATTTAAACACACAGTTACAACTGAGAGTATCAACATTACTGTCTCAGGAATCAACCAAAAAATAAATCAGTGAAGATACAGAACCTTGGACCACACTGTCAATCCACTGGACCTAATTAGCATATATTCAGCCAGCCCAGAATGCAATATGAGAACAGAATCTTCTGAAGTGCACGTGGTACAATCAAGAGAGGTAGAAGACAATTCCCAGTAAAACTTTTCATCTGAGACAGGGTCTTATGGCCCCATAGCTGAGCATCACCTTGAGCTCTGGATCCTCCTACCTCCAGTGCTCCAGTGCTATGTTGCAGGCATGCAGTTCCTGTAGGATCAAACTTATGGCCTCATGTACAGCAGCAGAAACTCTTTATCAACTGAGCTTCATCCCCAGGCTCCTCACCGTCAAAAAAATCTAAATGACTTAAACAATATAGAATATATTTATGACCACAGGAAAGGAACTAAAAATCCACAAAGATATGTAGGAAATCACAGCTATTTGGAAATTAAGTCTCATCTTTAAGTCCCTAATACTTGGAAGAGGAAATTAGGAAGGAAATAAAGGCACTGAGACAAGATACAATGCTTCAGAATTCTGCACTGTAGCTAAAAGAATACACAGTAAGAATGCTATAGCTTTAAATGTGTATCTAAAGGAAGAAACTACTAAATCATTCTCTGATTTTAAGAAGCTGGGAAAAGATGAACAAATTGAAACCTAGTCAGTAGAAAGGAAGACTCAAAACAGACCTGTAATCTCAGCCTCAGAGAGACTGAGGAATTCAAGGTAGTTGTAGACCCAAGGAGGAGATTTGTACTGCTCTCAGCTTTGACCACAGAAGCTTCTTTTGCATTGGGTTGTGATTATTGTAGAGACTCATAGTTAGTCAGAATGCTGAGTATAACTGACACTGAGTGCTCAGTGGCTCATTTATATCAACCTCCTATCATCCAGGGCTCAGGGCACTTAGAAGAGGGCAAGGAAAGAATGTAAGAGCTGACAGATTAGGAAGACAGCAGTGAGATACTGACTTCGGGATATGACATGGCTGTTGTTCACACCAACTGACAGCAGCTGTGGTTACCTGCTATGCTGAGGTTTTTGTCAACTTGACATAAACCTAGAAAGACCCGGAAAGAGGGAATCTCAGTTGAGTAATTTTCTCCATCAAACTGGCCTGTGTCCCTGTTTATGAGGCATTTTATTAATTGCTATTTGATATAGGAAGGCTCAGCCCATTGTGAGCTGTCATCACTAGACAGGTGGGTCTGGGCTATATAAGAAAGGCAGCTGAGCAAGCCAGAGGAAGCGAGCCAGGAAATGGTGTTCCTCTGTGGTCTCTGCTTCATTTCCTGCCTCCAGGTTCCTGTCTTAAGTTCCTGCTTGGCTTTCCTCAATGAAGAACTGTAACACATAAGCTAAAGAAACTCTTTCCTCCCCAAGGTGAGTTTTGGGCAGTGTTGAATGACAGCAAGAAGAAGCAAGCTAGACTCATGCACAAGACCTGCACAAGATCAAGCTAGTCAAAATTCCACATGACTGGGGGGTGTGCCCTCAAGGCCCCATGCCATAAGAGGAGCTATTGGCAGTTGATGGCTGCTGATTGAATCAGTCTGCTTTGGGGTTATGGCTGCTGGTAGGTTGCTCATGCCCCCAGTGGATGGCACACCTTCATGTACATATGGGCAGTACTAATTGGACTCATGGTGTCATTATTAACAAAAAAAATCAAAGTAAAAAGAAGACATGACAGTGAGAGGGAGTGGAGTGGGCAGAACTAGGGGGAGCTGGAGAGAGGTGGCCAGGTATAGTCAATATTCACTGTATAAATATATGAAACTTTCAAAAAATAATACTATTACTTTAAAGAGGCCCAGACAGGAGGATTTCAAGTTTCAGACCAGCATGGACTAATAGAACAGGATTGGCAGGAGAGGTGGATAAGGAGGAAATCAAAATAGATGAACTCAGTGAAATGAAAAATATAGAAAAATCAATAAAATAAAGAGCTGTTTCTTTGAAAATAATCAAGAAAATTGATGAACACCTAGTTACTATCTATAAGAAACCAACAATAAAAGTTTTAAATGATCCTGACCCTAATTATCCTGATCTCACTAGATCAATAAGCCAAGAGGAGCAAATATTGGAAAGAGGTACAACTCTTATTCACAGACGATTTAAAAGCTGTACAGGAAATCCTAGAAAATCCCAAAGTAAATAGATAAATAGACTGCAGAGACCCAATGAAAGCAAAATCACAGAAATTCAACCGGCAAACATCAATATGATTTTTATTTAATAAAATCATTCGTTTTGTATTTGAGCATCAGTTAGGAAATGAAATTCTTAAAATATTGGCTATAAGAGCACCAAGAGTTTAAGTGGAGATATAACAAAATGTGTTCAGTGCCTAAATAACAGAAACTTCAGTCAACCGCCAACAGTTACCGAAAAGCCACTAAATAGATAGACTAAATGTGCGAACTGAAAGATTCATGCTTTTCAGATCAATTTCCCCTAAACTTAACTACACGTATTCAATGCAATTCCAGTCACAACAGCAGAAATCTTTGTTAGCATGTTAGCATGCTAGCACTGGAAGCTTAAAAAGAAATGAAAAAAAAAATAGCAAAAATTTCTTGAAAATTGAGAAAAAGAAATAAATTCCCCAAGTTCAGGGCTTATGGCTCTACTAGGGGAGAGTGACACTGGGGGGGGCAACCAAGGGCAATGGCAGTAGTCCACATTGTTGTGGAGTCTCTTGAACCACCACTGACCAACAACTTGAAGAAAGATTTCCCATGCCTGTAACTGGGGTTTTGTTACATAGTCTATGCCTCTTGGGGAAGGGGAGCATTATCGTCCCATGTGGAGTAACTACATCTAAACTATAAAATACACACACACAAACACACACACACACACACACACACACACACACACACACACACATATATATAGAGAGAGAATGAATCAATTTTTTCAGGTACGAGCTCCTTGAGTGATTAATCCAAAGTGGTCAGCTCTAAACATATGTATATATGAGCACCACTAAATTTGCTCAGTAGGTTTTGTGTGTGTGTGTGTGTGTGTGTGTGTGTGAGAGAGAGAGAGAAAGAGAGAGAGAGAGAGAGAGAGAGAAAGAATAATGATCGAGAGGAGTGAGGGATGCAGGAGGAACTGAGGAAAGAGGGACAGGGTAAAAGTGATGTAAATACAGTCCTGATGTGTGAAATTCTCTAGAAAAAAATTTAATGAAAAAGAAATAATTTTTAAAAAAAGAGTGAAACACTGATTAGCAGTCTAAGGACAGACAGAGACAGGGCAGAGGCAGAGCAGAATATCTGAAACAAAGACATTTATGATCATTTGATTTTCCAGCAAAGACACCAAGATGATCTGATGGTTTCCCACAAATTATGACGGAAAATTGCATGTCTACCTTCTATCACCTCAGAGGATACACAGATGTTGCCGTAAGTGGATCATGGGCCACCAAAATTAGACTGTGTAAAATTTCCAGAAAAATCATTGTGAGATCAGAGAAACAGGCTGTGAATTCATTCCACAACAGGAACAAATCTCAAAAACAATCCGACTGAAAGAAGATTCATGACTTTATGAATGGTAATATGTTCGCATTCATGTGAACCTGTAGAAAAGACAATCCCTGTTCAGAGAGGAGAGAGAGTATCAGCTGCTGGGTGAGCACGTGGAAGAATTGGCAGAGAGCAGAAGACGTGAAAATGTGCATCTTGATGGTGGTTGTGACTACCTGGGTGTGTAAAACTGTCAAATTTCTTTTACTTAAACTAGGTAATGTGATTTTATGACTACATTTAGAGCCTAACTGAGAGATTCTTAAAAGACAGGACAGAAAGCTCTTTGGCAGTCCAAGAAGGAAGTGGGTTCCAGGAAAAAGAACAACATTTACCCAATCATTAAAGCACAAGGAAGATGACTGTCTGAGAGGCATCGCTAGTTAGTGTTACACAGTCCCAGAATCATAAAAGCCATACGTTCCTACGTAATGACTGTTTTCTTTAAAGTGTGACTAGAAAGACATTGGGTATCTTGTACTGTTGGGTAGAATCAACATTTTCCAAAGGTCTACCTACATGAATATGACGGGAAAAAGTAGATGTTTCCAGAATTTTTATTTATTGATTTTTAATATTTTATTCATTATTTCTATTTTATGTGCATGACTGTATTGCCTGCACATTTGTAAATACTTACAATGCCTCCAGAGGTCAGATGGTGTCAGATTCCCCCGGAACTGGAGCTACAAGTGGTTGTTAGCCACCATGTGGGTTCTAGAATTGAACCCAGATCCTATGCAAGAACCACCAATGCTCTTAATCATTGAGCCATCCCTCGATCACATCACACATCTTTCATTCTTAAAACTAAATTTAGATAGAAAAGTTCAAATTGCTGACGATCACTACCTGCCACCACCACATCTTCGTCAGCATCTGGATACAGAAAATACCTAAGGGTACAATTCCATAAAAGCCAAAGTTCTCATCATGCTGAAAAGCAGGCATGATTGTCCCAGTATATTCACATAGTGACACTGGGATACCTACTACCTGAAGAGATGAAGAAACTTCTAATGAGAATTAGACAATGAGTTTTTAAAAGCAATTCACACCCCATAACTCCTAGGACTTCCAGACAATCTAGCCACATAAAGTCCATCCCATCACACATCATCTGCAGTATCAGGAACCAATGCAGATTCTACAGGAGGAACTAGAACCAAAAGCAACTGAGAGAAAATGTGCAGTCTTATCAATAATCTGAAAAACAAATGCAGTCAGCGAGAAGCTGTGTTTGCTTGCTTGTTTTCTTCAACTGCTAACAGAAAGTGAAAGACGATTCTGAACATCAGTAGATGTACGGAAGAGTGTACTGACTTTACCAGTTCCCATACAAATTTAGGTTACATTCTTAGAAAGAAACTTGGCGATGTGAAAGAAAATCCACATCTTTTGTACCAAGGAGCTCAGTTATGGAAATTACCTTAAAGATGTGTTTAGAAGGGAAAAGTTTAAAGGTTTTCACTATTCACAATGGCAAAAAATACAGTAACATATTGGGTGCTGTTTTAAATGGCAAAGGATTTAGACTGCCAGAAATCCAGAAATGTGGAAATGCACAGCTATATAGAAATGCATTTATGCTAAAAGTGAGAGTAAAATGCAATGTTAAACTATACAGCAATCACAACTGGGTTCAAACAACTATCAGAAGAACTATCAGAAGAACAATTATCATAAGATGGAAATTGTGAGCAGCAAGGAACTTATGAATATATTCTATTTACTAAACTTGTAATATTTTATGATTTTCATGATAAAATGAATAAACGGGAAGTACAAGATTTTCTGAGTAATGGATACTTGAAAATGGAGGTAAATGGAGCATTAAAAGCTGCAGAAGAAACTTTTAACTTATGAGGAAACTAGTTGTAATATGACTATCAAAAGGTCATCGAGGCTGGGGCCAAGGACATGGTTCAACTGAAAAAGTACCTGCCAGACAAGGCTAAGGACATGAGTTTGAATCCCCAGCCTCTATGTCAACACTGAGCTTGGTCATGCATGCCTCTGTAACTCCAGCACCAAGTGGGGTAGCTGAGACAGCTGGATTCCTGGATCCTCCTGGCTAGCCAGGCCAGCCGACTGGTGAGTACCAGGTTCAGTAAAAGACTCTATCTGAAAAGGTAACATGGACAGTGACCCAAAGAGATCCCCGCCATCAATGTTTAGTCTCTGCACACATGTATTTGACCTACTGCACTTAGCATAATGTCTTCTAGGGTCATCCATGTTGCCACAAATGGTGTGATCTTTTTTAAAGGTTGAATGATCATCTTTTGCTTGTCCGATGCTTTCCCATCAACAGATACTTCAGTTGTTTCCACACCCTTGCTTTCATGATGGTTTGAATACGGAAGCACCAGTAATTTTATTGCCCTTGGATATATATCAAGAAGAAAGATTGCCAGGTCATAAGATGACTTCTTATTAACTATTAGGATCTTCCATGATCTCCTCCAGAGTAGCTACACCAATCTACATTTCTATCAACAGTGTACACAGGTCTCCTTTCTCCAAGGTTTCCTCAATACTTGTTACTTCTTGTCCTTTCAATAAGTCATTTGAACAGGTATCAAGTGAAAGCTCATTTTAGATTTAATTTGCATTTCTTTGATGTTTAATGTTATTAAGCATGATGGTTGGCTATTTTTACGCCATCTCTGGAGAACTCTCTACTTAGGATATTTATCCTATACCATATATAAAAATCAAATCAAAATGGACCAAAGACCTAAGCATAAAACAGAAACAAGTGGGATAATATCACATTGAAATTAAAAAAAAAAAAAAAACACTTCTACACAACAAGGGGAACAATCAGCAAATGAAATGCCTGCCCATGGACTGGGAGAAAAGATTTGCAAACTGGAAAGGAGTCACTATATAAATGTACAAAGAACTCACAGAAATCAGTAGCAAAACCACAAAGAACCCACCCCATCTAGTGAAAAATTTAAATTGCAAATCATATGTATGAGCATCAGATTCAGGAGTATAAAGGAGAAGCCTTCTGACTTTCATTCAAAGTCCTGGATTAGAGTTGTAGTGCTACCACTAAATATAGTACAATATCAAGGAAATCAGTTAGCCTGTTTATGTATGCAAGAAGGATAATAAGGATCCCCAATTCACCCCTTGGAACAGTTGTAAGAATTATAAGATATCACATACATGGATATCTTTTGTAAGCAAAGTTTTAGCCTTCCTTCTTTGGATCGGGTTTCTAACACACCAACCTCCTGAGGACCTTGAACTTGAAACTCAGTCAATTAAACATCCTAGATAATAGGAGAACATCCGGGAATACAAATCCAAGTCTATGACAGCATGAGTTCAAATCCACCCAATCACCCAAAGGTCACTGAAATTTCCATAAGTGCGTGGTAGAAACAAAAATAAAAATAAAAAAGATCTCAATTTTCTTTGACCAAAAACATGAAGATTAAGCAAGTATCTTAAAACTCTGGAAGGCGTGAGAAAGACCATTGTCAGAAGAGAGAAGGACTTATCATGTTGGTAACTCAGCTTTCCTCTGAGGCAGATAACCACCAGGAACTGACGAGAGGGAGACCCTGGCATTGCTCTCTGTTCCTCTCTCTGGGGAGTCAGACCTCCAGGAATCCCTAGGGTAATGATGCAGGTGTCATGCAGATGTGTGTTAGAGCTGAGCAGACGCAGAGAAGCTCTTACTAAATGTACAGCGAACATTTACTGGAAATGAAAGGGGTTTGGCAGCTCACAGGCTCCCACAGCAATACTCTCTCTGCACAGAAAATCTTGTGAAATTTTATAGACCCTTCTTCCTCAAACTTCTCTGACTGCCTGGCTATCTGATGGCCAGGCTTCTACAGACTGACCTTCATTCTAGATACCGATACAGTCATAGCCCAGCCACAACCCTGTTCCCAAAGGGATTTGCCTTGATTTGATATTATAAATGACTGCTTTGTCAGTTGGCAAGTCAGTTTGTTCACCCTTGAAGCAAAATAAATGATTACTGATTTGGTTGCCAGATATCTCTGGAAATTCTAAATTCATTTGTTTAGCAAACATTTATACCACGCTCCATTTGTGCCAAGTACCATTCCCGGCACTGCACAAATGCTGTTTCATTTAATCCAACAGGCTGTTCTTTCTGAGTGACAGTGACATCCCACAAAGCCAGTGCTGTAATTTTCAGTGTCTGCCCAGAACAGGAAACAGCCTCCTCTACTCCCCAGCAGCTGCAGAGGATGCCCCACAGGGCGCTCTCGGGGGCTTTGTCCTGTGGGGATGGAAATGGCTTCTTTCGCATCCTCAGGGAGCCAGGCCATTAGAAATGTTTTCCTTTCCTTGAATTGATCCCATGGAGGAGACACTGGCCCACCCTCCCCTCTCAGCTCATCTCCCTCCCCAGCGGTCGTCCCTTTCCAATCCGCTTGCCTGACAGCACACCATATGACAGATCGTCTTCTCGGTGATATAGATGTCTAGTTTTCAAAACTCCTCAATCAAATTTCAGTCCCTCGAGCTCTCTTTTCCCCTCTCATTCTTCCTTATTGGTTAACACCTTTCTAATAATCAGGTGTCCAGAACTGTATCACTTTATCACTTTGCAGGTTTTGTTTCCAGGTGCTGTTTACTGTGACTCTAGGGCTTTTGAGGCCCTTCTGTTTTGCGCTGGGCATCTGTTTCCAATCATTTATCTCTAGGCACTTTACTCCTTCCTACTTTAAACTTGACTTATTTTCTGTTTCCAATTTCCACTGTCTTTCTAGCATTGCTTGCCTATCTAGAATGCACACCCACACCTCTACGTTTATAATTACCTGATAATATAAGGTCCATGTTTCTTAATTCTCTACAATGAGCTTTAGAATGAGAACATTAATAAGGATAATGGAGCTAGCATTTATTAAACACTTCCCGTAGGCCAGGGACCATGCTAAGCGCTTCCACATAACATCTTACAGAAAACACTGTAATCGCTAGATGCTATGGACTACCTGCTTTTTACATATAAGGAGAGCTAAGGTTTACAAAAGTTAAGTTTGCCAAGCTGTGTGTGGTGGTGTGGGCCTATAACCCCAACACCTGGAATGTGGGGGCAGGAGGAATTCAAGGATATCCTCAGTTGCATAGGGTGTTCAGTGAGACCCAAGCTAATCTACATGAGACCTATCTCAAAGAAAAAGAAAAAAATTTAGAAAGAAAATTTAGCTTACCCAAGTTCCAAAGATGCTAAATAAGCAGGCTAGAATTTGAACCCCAAATCGGGTCTTAACCATTAAACTACAGAGTGCTTTATCAATATCATATGCAAAAATACTGTATTTCATTTTCACGGCTATTTAGAAGAAGAAAATGGAATGAAACACTGTTGTTAATTAACTTAGTCTTTAAACGGTATATTTAACTGTACTGTACAGATGAAGGCAGGGTCTCTTAACAGACACATCAAAAAGTAAAAACTTAGGGAGAGCTCAGAGATTTTTCTAGTTCAAATTATCTCATTTGAAAGGTGAGGACCCTGAAGCACGGACCAATAACTGATTTGTTGAGTATGCCCGGATTCTATGGACTTTTCCACTCCATGGTGCTGGTTGAGGGGGCTTCCCGCATGCTCCCCGGATGCCCATTTCTGCGCCTCTGTGGCTCTCTCTGAAGCCAGAAGACCAGGCCAATACAGCTGCATCAAGTTTCAAACGAGCCCCGCATTTGACCCTCCTGGCGCTAGCTCTGCCATCCACCTGTCTGTCTGCAGCTGAGGCACGGGCTTGCACAGCCTGGCACGGAGGACAGAGGTGACCGACTCGCCCTCTGCTCGGACAAGCAGCACGAGCGCGGCTCGATCGCTCTCACTGCACTTCTCTGCTGCTTATCTCCTCGCTACTTACCTCAAACAAGCGATCCTCCAAGGGCCAAGTCATTTCCTCTACTCTCCCAGAAGCCCCCTCTAACCACCCCAGGCCAATACAACCTCTCTCTCCTCTGAAACACTGGAATCCCTATTTTTGCATGCAGCTCATTTACCACTTATCATATGCTGCCCTGTATCATCTGTTTGGTACCTTTTTGTCTACGAGCCTGGCTTGCCTGGAGGGCAGAGTTCATATCTTATTCATCATTGTATCCACCACATTGCCTAGCCTAAGGCCCAGAACAAAATAGGTGTTCTATAAATGTTGATTGATTTATTGTACGTGGAAATGAAAATGACTTCCTTGTTTCTATGGAGTCCCAGGAAAAAGAAAGTAACTTTTCTGAGACCCATGAGATCAACTGAAAATAGACTTTTACAGGTCTCAAAAGAAAAATAATTGGAAGTACTTATAATTATATGAACAAGGCTGTGTCTATGAGTGGTTAAACTAGGCTACAACTGTTCAATGTGTTGTCTGTTATTGAGCAGACAAGAACAAATAAACAATCCCTTTATAGACTTAGGGATCTAATCTAAAGACATTTTAAACCAGTTCTATATAGATGTGGCTTGAAAATTAGACTGCTTGATCACCAGAGAAGTAGGAAAACCCCTAAATCACAATCCTGATATTATCTATACACAGTACTCTTATTCATTTGGGTTGGTTTGAAAATTCTGTACAGATGTGTGGACCTATTTTCCTGACCTTCCTTGTCAGAGTAACATCTTAAACTGTGAGAAGTCAAAGCTATCAATTTTATGTGTAGAGCAGCTAACATAAACTCTCTTAGATAGACTTTAAGTCAGAAAGAGAATCATAGAGCTTATTTTTTTATTTTCCAAAGATTGATGGAAATCAGTCTTTTGATTATATTTTTGACTATCTTTTTTCTGATAATATCTCCATGGTATCTGCCAGCAGTGATTATGTGGGCCGAGGCTGGTTTGGTCAATAGCGACCAAGATATTTTTGTTATCAATTACTGAATAAACAGGATCTTGTTGTCTAAGCTATGTTCTACTGTGTGTCGTGGCAAAGGAGACATTTAAAACCAGAAGAGATCTGAGAAAGCAGCTCATCCAGGACTTTAACTGTGCAGGAATATACAGACATCAAGGAAGATTATAAGACTTACACAGACATGTATCCTTCTTTACAACAGTCAATAGAGTAGTTACTTTGATCATAGAGGAAGTTCATTGTCATCTGACAATTACCCTGATAAGCAATAAATTTTAAAGATGTTTTGAAAATTACTCTCAGGTAGAACTACTTATTGCTGTTTGGGTGTAGAATCAGAAATAACCTCAAGTCACAGATAATGAAACTTGTTAATAACAAACAGACTTTTAAAGGTGTGATTGGAGGGTTGGGTAGAGCCAGGCGATGGCTGTGCCTGTCTGAAAGAATCAATGTGTAGCTACTTGCATTTGTCCTGAGCTTTCCCAGTCTCCCTCCCTTCTCTCTCATTGCTGGCTTCTCTTTGTCCTGTTTCAAGTACTCTGTATTCAGCTGGCTCTTCCCTCTACTAAAAGCAGGAATCAAGTGTACACTTCTGTAGAGTGGGCGAATATCAATCTATTATCTCAACTAGACCCTTGCACCGGAAGTGAATCCTCCACAATTCTTAATGTTGTCAGGCAAGTAGAACATCTCTAGACTTCCTGAAATCTCCCTGTTCAAAGGCAGGATGAAGACTCGAAGAGTGATTTTGTCACATTTAGGTAATATAAATAAATAAGGATCTGTTAGGGGCTTCTTTTTTACTTCCTCATTCCTGCTCTTCAGATGGCAGCCTCTCTCCTTGGAAGAATGAAATGGGATCTGGTGGCCTTCATAGGAGGAAACAGAAAAGTTTATGTCCCATTGTCTCTATCATTTACCTGGTATAAAGTCAAACTTTTCTTGACTGAGTCTGGATTTTCGTCTATCACTTCCCCAAGAATCAAGCTAGCTGTCTGAAGTCAGCCTTTCACCAGGCCTCACTATTAGCTTGTTGTCTATTTCCCAAGGCATCTTTTTCACTTTCAGATATATATCATAATCATTATCGTCACAGTGTTATGACATGATCTCCATACCTGTTCCATCTCTTTGAAATAAAGTATATGCTGCTTCTGTGATGTCCACCTTGGCGGTAATTTCTTGACCCGGCATTAGTGTGCCTTTTTGTTGTTTCATTTTGTTGATCTAATTTTCAGAATTCCTGGCATTTCTTATTCTTTTACATCATGAGTCTTAATTCCTTAGTCCCCAAACAAGTCCAAAACTCTCACTAAAGCAACAAGGACACTGCTTACAGAAGACTTATGTAAATGCCTCAGCTCATTTATTCTCTAGGGCTGGGTAATTTCACAGTCTTCTAGGAACCTAATATGTCATCTATTAATCGTCTCTAATCATTTATTTTTCCCTCACCCTTTATCCCAGTAACTTCCTATTCTCTGCACCAGACGAGAGACAAGATGTATAAAATTTTGAGGTCAAGTCCGCTGGTGTTGAATATAAGGAAGATGTGAGTAGCATCCTTAATACCCTGTTGATTTTGATGTCGGTCCGCTTTTATTAAATGTCTCAGCTGGAGACACAACATAACCATTCATTCGGTCAACAAAGTCAAGTATCTATGATATATTCTCAATCTCCTCTCTTACCCTTCTCCTCACTAATAGATCAATCATTAAGAACTGTCTCTTTTAATTCTTACACTCTCTAGAGTCTGGTGATCTTTCTTCTGTCCTATTACCCGTTACCTGGTCCTACAGTTGACCTTTCACAACTTTGACCCAGACCAGAGGTTTTCTACCAGGAAAATTGTGTCTCCCATCCCAAAAAGCATTTGGTCACATAGAAGATATTTATAATTGTAATGCATACTGAGTAGATTCTAGAGATAGAAAACATTCTAGAACGTACAGAACAGCTCTCCCAATCCTCACCCTAAGGAGTTATCCAGCCCCAGTGTTAACAGAACCATGGCCAAATCACCTAATTATTTTATGACAACAGCCTCTTTGCAGGTCTCTTCCTTGGGTCTCATTCCCTTCAAGGCTATATCATCCCAGTGTTAGAGGAGTCCCCACAGTGCTGCCGCTTGCAAGCCCTTATTGGTTCCCGTCCTTCTCAGAATAAGCTCATATAAGCAGCCTCACTTGCCACTTTGATTCTTCTTGTCTTTATCTGTCCAACAGTAATAAAATTCTTATTAATGCCTTCCAGAGCCCGGGCCTTGCTTATCTGTGCTATTGCTGTCTCTACCTTTCTCTTCACTCGATCTCATTTTAGGACTGAGACCAGGCCTCTCCTTCAAGAAGCTTTCTGCTCTCCTTCCCTCCCATGCTGAACTACAAGCCTCTTTTCTGTATTTCCAGAATAATTTGCAGTACTATGAATTTTCCATCAGTCTGATCATACTGCACATAAGTCTCTGTTTACCTGACTCTCAGCTCCTGCCCCCATTTAGGCTAAGATGTGCAAAAAAGAATCCAAAAGGAACATGGCCCATACATATTTTAAAGACGGCATATTGCAGTTGCATAAAACTGAGTCAACAAATCAATGAATAAGTATTTCATACTTAATAAGCCTTTCACAGAGAAAATCCCATTTGATTCTTATAACTGACAGAGAATGCATCTGAGATAAACATAGCAATATTAATTTCACATAGCATTAAACTGGAGCTCAGAACTTAAGGTCCCTTATACAGAGTGACCCATTTTTAAGATGCGATATTGGGTCTCAGATTTTTAGTGTTTCTCCCATCATTTTCAACATTCCAAACTAGTTGGCCTCACCTACATTCACTCACTCACTCTCTCTCTGTTTCTCTCTGTCTCTCTCTCTCTCACACACACAGACTTATAACAATGTATCTATGTGTACGTGTGTGCCTTTTGAAACTATCTAAGCATACAGTGTACCCATGTACTATATCTTCCTTAGTTCTTATCATTTTTGTTTGGCATTTGATGCATTAATAACTCATGTCAAAGTTCCCTGGAAAATCATTCAGAAATCACATCTTCAGGAAAGGAGAAGAAGTGCAGATAATTTTGAATTACTGGCTTGAAAATCAACTTCCATTCAAGTATTAAGAATGAACTATGGCATCAGTTCCTTAAAAAATGTACTTACTCCCCCATAACTAGACAGACTGAATAGATTTTTTTCCCTTGTGTGAACTCACAATTGCACTCTGTATCAAAAATGTATCTGTATCAGGACAAGAAGCTAGAGAGGAAAGGTCAGATCATTCTAATGGTGGAAACAGACCCACATACAATATTTGAGGATAGTTGGTTTACTTTTAGCCTGGTTAGGTCAGTAACTATAAAGAAAACCTTTACAAACTTATTCTAATGGTTCTAAGAGGCTCACTGATTTGAACCTCTGTAACGAAACGTTGTCACTGAACAGAAACTCTTCACCTTAAAAAATTTGGACAGTAATTTCATTAACACATGTAACAAAGGAATCATGGGACGTAACATAAATGTTGGGTAATTAATAGAAAATACTTTTGAGATCTCCAATTATTATATTTGCCTGCCATACACAATGCTCCTTTATATCTGTGTCATATTTTACTTCTCCAATATATATTTTTATTAAATTTTTGTGCATTTCATACATCTTAATCATTTAGACCCCTTCCCTTATCTGCATACCGTGATAGCCCCCCAACAGGAGTTCATGTATTCTGTATGTGTTAAGGCCTATTGAGTCAAGGTCGTGAACCCAGATGTCCTTCAGTGTGAGTTCATCCACTGGAGCCTGGTCAGCCTATCTAGCATCACTCCCTTAAAGAACAAATCTCTCTTACCCAGCAGTGATCAGCTGCCAATAGTTCCGTGGCTAAGGTTGGGGCCTCCTGCTCATTTCTCCAGCTCCATGATGGGTTTTTGTCTGGTTTGAGTTTGCATTAGTCTTGTGCCTGCTGTCGTCATTGCTATAAGTCCATATGAGTAAGTTCCCAGAAGCTTGGAAAACTGTTCACTTGTCATCATCGACCATACTTCTGAAAGTCTTCCCACCCACTCTTCTGCAATGGTCCCTAAGCCCCACGTGGCAGAGGTTTAGTGTAGGAGTCTTATCCAGGGACCTGTACTTTGCAGTTTCTTATTCTCTACATTTTGGTCAGTTGTGGCTTTCTGTGTTTACCACTCTCTGCTTCAGGAGGAGACTTTGCTGGTGAGAGTTGAAGGAAGCATTGGAATTCAACCCCCACGCCATTCCACTCTGTTCCACGAGACTTAGGTATAGAGGTTCCACTGTAGATGTGTCACTTAGGGCTGGGCATCTGTGTAATAGTTTCCATCTGTTGCAAAAAAAAATGAGTGGTGGACGGTTTATCTGTCTATAAATATAAGGATACATAGCACATATTTATTTCCACACTGAAGTTAAGGAACAAATGTTAATGTGTGTATGTGCGTGGATGTGCATATGTAGACCAGAGGTACACATCAGGTGTCTTACTTTTCCACCCTATTTTTTCTTCAATTTATTATTTTTATTTATGGGTGTGAGTGTCCTGTCTTCATGTGTGAAAGTGCACCTGTGCTGTGCACTGCCCACAGAGGTCAGATTCCTCTGGAACTGGAGTCACAGATGGTTTTCAGCCACCATGTGGGTGCTGAGGATCAAACCTGTGCCCTCTGCAAGAGCAGCCAGTGCTCTGAACTGTTGAGCCACCCCCAAGCCCCCTCCACCTTACTTTTAGAGCTCACCAGTTCAGCCAGACTGACTGGCCAGCAAGCCCCAGGGGTCCTCTGTCTCCACTTTCCTAAAATTGGGATTACAGGTGTGCACAGCCATGCTGGGCTTTTTACACGGATTTTGGGGATCCAGACTCAGGTCCTTGTGCTCGCATGGTAAGCACTTTAACAACTGAGCCATCAACCCAGCACAAAAGTTGCTACATTTTAAAGAAAAGATGCCAAATAACCAAGGATGAAATCTTTCTGTGAAGTGGAAACTATGCAAGGGTTTCTAGTACTCAAGGTTGCAAGTTGTCTTTAATTGTCTCTGTGTCACCCCCTCCAAGGCTCAGGAAATCTTGCAAAAATGGCAGAAAGAATGTAGGAGCGGGAGGAGGAAGGGATGGAGTGTTGTATAGGACTGTCCTCTGATAGACAGATGGCAGACAGATGCTGTCTTCCCAACTTGGTTGCACTCACTTGCCTAGGATAGTCACAGATGAGGAACAGGGAGAATTAGTGGACTGTCACCTAAGAGTCCAGTCACACCTCCCAAACAACCAGTCTGCCCTAGTTGCACATGGCCTGAGGGAGGGGCTAAGGTATTATAGGCTGAAGACTAGGGAGCGTCTCTTGACATTTCATGTGGCTATGGAGGAGCCACCGTCCAGGCTTGGAAGACCATTTTTCATTGCAGCCTTCTGGAGGAAGCACTCACACTCCTGTGAGCAAATCCTCACCCACTGTTCTATGAGTAAGCCCAATAAACTCACTGGTTCCCCAGACCACAGCTTGCCAAAATCATACCTCAGTTTTTCATTGGGACCAAGGGAGGAGAGGGCAGATGTTGTTTACACTCCCCGCCAGAAAGAATTTTAGCAACACTCAGACAGTCACAGCCTTTAGTGAGAAGGGCAACGACAGAAGTGTGCACGTAGGCATCAATGATCCCTTCCAAAATGTGGTGTTTTTAAAGAATGAAAGGAGAAAAAAAACTCAAGATTCAGCGAAAGAAAGACATTCCAAGTTGTATAGAAATAGCAGGTCCACGGGGATAGAGAGATCGCTCCATGGTTAAAAGCCCTGGCTGCTCTTGTAGAGGACCCGGGTTTGGCTCTCAGCACCCACATGGCAGCTAACAACCACCTGTAACTCCAGTTTCAGGAGACTGGCTGCCCTCTTCTGACTTCCTGAGGCATCATTAACATGGGTGCATCTACATGCAGGCAATACATACACATAAAAATGTTTTTTAAAAATAAATAATATACTTTTTAAAGAAACAGCAGGTCCAGAGGCACGGAAAAATGTTGAATCTGGAATACTAACTTCCATATAGCTGAATGACATGAGGCTTGGATATTAAGGAATAAACTAAAATGCAAAACCAATGAAGGAACTCAGGTCAGATTGTGAGGTACTCGATCCATTTGATTGACTTTATTGTACTTTTTGTGTTTAAAAAAAAATGCCTCCCATTGATTGACCTTTGAATATAGAGAATGAAGGAGAAGTTGCGAGAAGAGATAGTCTTCATTTCTTCATAAAATGTGATGTTTACTTTGTGCTTTTCTTCCTGGTCAGTAGCACAGCTCAGGCTCCTTTTACTTAGCTACCTGACAGAATGCACAGAGGCTTCTCTCCTTTCCTGGTACCTGAACATTTATCACCTTAGTTGATTAGCAAAGACTTCTCCTGGACCTTCTATTGATACTACTCTATAAAAGCAATAATTTATTTTGAGAGATATTTTTCTATATTCTTAATTATTATACTAACTCACTGTGGGCACAGACGATACTATTTTTAGTTTTTCATAACAGCTAGTATATTGGCTAGACATCCCAGCTTCATCATTTCAAGCCTGAGTCTAATGTTAATTGATTCTAGAATTAGCAGCTTTGTCAACTTTCACAATTTGTGTATTTAAGACTATTTGGTGTTTGTAAACGGGGTCTACCAATCAAACACAGTGTTGAAGGACCCACAGACTCTTATTTATATCTACGATATAAATAAGAAGACAGGCTGCTTTTTCTTATTACAAGTAATAAATTAAAGACACTGATGATGGTCAAAACTAATTGTTACAAGCAGGAATTGCTAATGGATGGTAAAAATCAGTGGACAAAAGTATCGTGATGGGAATGGGGAGATGTCTCAGTAAATAAGAGCACTTGCTGCGTAAGCATGAGGACCTTAGCTTGAATCCCCATCAATCACGTAAAAAGTCAGGAGTGGCTGCTCACACACCTGTAAGCCCACTGCTATAGGGAGTGGAGACAGGGGGATCACTGGGTTTGCTGTCCACCATTCTAATTCCAGGAAGGGAGGGAGGGAGAGAGAGAGGCTTTGTCTCAAGAGAATAGGATGAAAAATGATAGAGCAGGACACCCAATGTCCCCGTTTGTACATGAGTGCATACACACACACACACACACACACACAAGTATGGTGAAGAACAAAATATCTGAATAATCTGAAAGTATTTCCCACAAGATGCTTATTAAACAAAGAAGGAAAACGGTGACCACAGTGGAGAACCGTGACAGAGAAACCTTCACCGAGTGGTCCAACTTGTAATCACCAGTAACACCAATGGCAGCATCATACCTCAAATGGTGCACTGAGAATGTCACATTGATTGAGGTATGTTTAGCCAGAAACTGTGTTCTCCAAAATGACTGATCAATACTCTCCAAAAACATAAGGTCGTGAATGATTAAAGCTGAACAACTGAATGACCAAGAGAATTTAGGACAATTAAGTACACCATGGGGCTGGTGAAATGGTTCAGGGTTGTTAAAAGCACTTGTTGCCAGAACTGAGTTTTTTGACCCCCAGGACCCACATGGTGGAAGGAGAAAACAGACTCCCAACAGTTGCCTTTTTACCTCCACACACATGCTGTGGTGGTATGTGTACAAGTGTTTGTGCACACACATGTGCATAAATAAATACTTGCAATAAAAATTAAGTATACCATGGGAAATATCCATAAGGACCCTCATGGCACAAGTGCCAAAATTCTAATAAGATCTGTAGACTCCCTAATATAATAGGTTGCATCCATATTAATTTCTTGGTTTGGGGGCTGGAGAGATGGCTCAGTGGTTAAGAGTACATAGTGCCCTTGCAGGGGACCTGAGTCAGTGTCCAGCATCCACAACCACCTGTAACTCTAATTCCAGGGACCTGGTGCCCTCTTCTGGCCTCTGAGGGTATTGCACTCATGTGCACAAACCAACACACACACACACAAAGTAATAAAAAGAGATTTCAAATTTCCTGGTTTCTGGGGTGAGGGGTGCTATTTGTTTTTATTTCTGTTTCTGAGGCAGGATCTCACTGTACAGCCCAAGGCTAGCCTTGAACATGTGCTCTTCCTGACTCACCCTCCCAGTTGTGAGATCACCAGTTTAGAATTCATTTCTTTGTTTTCCTGTGGTGCTATGGATTGAACCCAAGGATTCACATGTGCTAGGCAAACGTTCTATAAGTCCCCAGCTTTTTCACAACTGCATTGTGGCTATGTGATAGACCAACAATAGGGGAAAGAATATCGGAATGGCCTGTACTATTTTTTTCCAATTTTTATAAATCTAAGAACATTTCAAGGTTCTTTAAGAAATATAAATGGGTTGCACTTGCACTTAAACATTTTCTTGGTAACTGCAATGAAATTTTCTAATTTTCACTTTATAACTGTTTTAGCAGAAGTGGGTGATGATGATGTTATAAATACACAGTAACTGATACCCTCCCATACAGTACACAGAGCTCTGTGTGTGTGTCCATGTGTGTGTCTGCATGTACACAAACATGACTACCACAGCACACTTGTGGAGGTAAAAGGACAACCCTTGGGAGTCAGTTCTCCTTCCACCATGGATTCCAGGGATTGAACTTAGTTTGTAAGGCTTGCACAGCAAGCACTTTCACCTACTGAGACATTTCACTGACCACCAACTTAGTTTCCTTGGATTAATAATGAAGATGGTCCCAGTTTTTCTTTAGGGAAAAGAAAATAATGAAACTGAACAGCACAAAGTTCTATAAAAGCAAAAATATTGTTTTTTTAAAATAATATTTTAATTAATTCTTCAAGAATTTCATACAATGTATTTTGCTCTTTGTTTTTTGTTTAGGGGCTTTTTTTGAGATAAAGTCTTCCTGTAGCCCAAGATGGCCTGGAACTTGTTATGTAAACTAGGCTGACATTATCTCCGAAAGATCTACCTGCCTCTGCCTCCTGAGTGCTGGGACTAAAAGTATGTGCCACCATACCCAGCCATACAATGTATTTTGATCATATTCAACCTATCTCCCCCATCTCTTTTCAGATCTATGCCCAGCTCCCTAAATCCCAACCTTGTGTCCTCTTTATTTTTTTTTTAAGCCCACTGATTCCAATTTGTGTTTCCCAAATACTCTTGGGGATATGTCTATCCCCTGGAGTATGGTTGACTTACTTACTCTTAAAGAAAACTGATTCTGTGTCTCCCAAGAGCTATCAGTTGTTGTCAGCTAGAGAGTTGTTGCCCACATCTCTCTCCACCCTAAGATTATGTATGACTTGAGCTTGAGCAGGTCTTGCACATGTTGCCACAATTGTTGTGAGTTCACATGCTTAACTTTCCTGTTCTGTCAAGAAAATAGTTTTGTTGTACTTATCCACAACCTATGGCTCTTAAAAATCTTTCGGCTACCTCTTCCTTGATACTCCTTGAGCTGTTGGAGGAGCGATGTGAAATGCCCCATTTAGGGCTGAACACTCCATAATCTTATGCCGTGTTTGTTGGACAGTTGTAGGTCTCTGTTAATCACCATCTATTGTAACAAGAAACTATTTGATGAAGACGGGGAGATGCGCTGATCTATGGGGATAGCGAAAAATCATTAGGAGATGGTTCAATACTATGTCCATTTAGGGCCTCCAACTTTTCTAGACACAGGTTCTTGACCCAACAATGGTGTCAGGAATAGGTTCCATCTCATGGAGTGGGCCTTAAATTCAATCAGAAAGTGTTTGGTTATTCTAATAACACTTGTGCACCAATGGGCATATCTTGTCAGGCCAGTAGTTATTGTAGCTTATAGGGTTCACAGCTGGGTAACATGATGATTACTTTTCTCTTCCACCAGCACACACTACATCTTCCAGAACTATGAAAGCTAGCCAGGAGGGATGAAGCTTCAAGGTCAGTACCAGCTTGCTTCCTCCACACTCTACAACTCGAGTACATGGGGACTTCAGCAAAAGGGTCTCACTGTCAAGTTCTAGAGGGTAACCAAGAGCAATAACAGTAACAGATAATGCTTGCTGGTGTATAGAACCCCCTGGTCGACAACTCCAAAAAGTGTAACCATTCCTGGCACTGGGATTTTTATTTGCTAGCCTGTGGTGTCTGGTATGGATATTGTCCCCTCATTATAGGGTAACTCCATTTAAATTCTTTTCATATGTTCGAGGAAGCTTCTACATTAATAGGCAACCATATGGCTTTTTCAAATGGCCTTTAGTATTAGCAAAAATATTAATTCACAACTTTTTCCTGAGTAGCTATATGATAACTAACTTTGCCAAGATAAGGAAGCAGGATACAGAGACTGTACACTTGAGGCCTTCATAACCTAGTCCTAGACCTGATGCATGCACATGTGTGAAAGATTCCCCAAACCTGGCATTTCCATCTAGAGGCACCTCCCCAGGGTACTGTCCTCCATGGCTGATTTCTCTGTTAGGGCTACCAAAACAGAATGCCACAGGTGGGTAAGAGGTCCCTCCAACAACAAAAAGAAACACATTTTTCCAACAGTTGTAGAGGCTGTAATTAGATGAAGTCTCCAGCAGGAGTTTCTCTTGAGGCCTCTTTCCTTTTCCCGCAGACAGTAGCCTTTTCCTTATGTTCTCATATGGCCATTCCTCCGTGTGCAAACATCCCTGACTCTCCTCCCCTCTTGATAAGAACACCAATCCTGTAGGATCAGGGCCTCATCGTTATGACCTTGTTTAACCTTAGCTAACTGTTTTGAGGGCTTGTATTTGGAGAAATACAGTCACAGTGGGGACTGGGACGTCAGCACACGGATTTGGAGGATGGGGTGCCCATAGGCTGGAAGTCCGACAGCAATAGCAGTGTGTCTGCAGAGGAGTCAGGTCTGTGTCTCAGAACTACTGGACAGAACCTGGGGCCAGCACAGCTCTCTGTTCTTCACTCCTGCTCACCCACGGTTTAGTGCTTTATAATTTTAGCATGAGGCTGCTGCCGTCTCACACCATTAGCTTAACTATAATGATTGAAACTGAAACAAAAGTCTCTTCTCTAATAGTGAAGAAGTGGGAACTGAAAACAACGATACTGGGTACAGGCTTTAATACACAGATTTGAATTTTTGCCTCAAACTGAGATAAAATCAGTAATTGAACATTATCTCCACTTTGCTTTTTCACAGGGCCGGAGAGATGGCTTAGCAGTTAAGAGCATTGACTGCTCTTGCAGAGGACCCGGGTTCAATTCCCAGCATCCACGTGCCAGCTTACAACCATCCATCCATAACTACAGTTCCAGAGGATCGGACACCCTCTTCTGACCTCCGTGGTCATTGCACAACATGGGTACACTTACGCACATGCAAGCAATACACTTATACACATAAAACAAAAATAACAAAATATTTTTTAAAATAATAATCTCCACTTTGCTTTTCTAAAACATTAATGTCCAGTGTTTGCAATGATTTTCTGTCTGCGGTGACTATGTATACTGGCACACTATGTGATTTTCATGGTTTACAGGCCTCATCAAAGGAATCCAATGGCCAGATACAAAGCCTCATCAGTTTCTGAATTACCCAGTTGTTAGTGTTCAGCAGTGGAGAATCCCTTCACAATAATTAGCAAGGTATGCCTGTGCACATTAGCACATGAAGATTAGGTTTTTAACACTCAACTTCGCTTCATGCTGAAACAAATCCTGTTGTGCTAACTCTGGGCTAACCTGTGGCATCTTGTTCATTATTACCTAATTAACCTACTAATGGCCACATCAAAAGAGTTTGTGTCCATAATTATTTTAAATATTAGTTGGAAAAGCTATTAAAAGTATGCAATCATATTGATCTTTGAAATGGATGTGGAAACCCAAATTCTTGGATTTTTTTTTTTTTTTGAGACAGGATTTTTATGAGTTTTTTTGAGACAGAGTCTCCAGCTGACCTGGGGTTAAAGAAGAATGCCACCAACCCCAGCTAAAATTGTCTTGGATTCTTAAGATTTTTATTTTACGTATATGAATGTTTTGCCGGCATGAATGTAAGAGCACCTGTGTCCTGCAATGCCCACAGAGGCTAGATAAAAGAGTTGGATATCCTGGAACTGGAGTTACAGACAGTTGCTAGCTACTCTACAGGTGCTGGGAACCGAACTTAGGTCCTCTGCAAGAGCAGCTGCTGCTCTTAACCACTGAACCATCTCTCCAGACCCAAATTCTTGGAATTCATGTAGAGGAAATTTCCTGCCTTTTAAATACTGTTGGTGGCAGTATGTTATCTATTTCTTAGAATTCCAAGATTCATCTACCTGTTACATATTGGAAGTACATGTTGCAAATAAAATTTGTAGTATTTATTGATAATTGGGAACGGAACAAATTTAAATAACTGATAATTATTACATAAAATACATTTATCAATTTATAGTACTAAAAAAAAAGCCTCCCCAAGTAGGAGTACAAAGTTTTGAAAACAAAACTCAGAGATTAATTTGAAAAATAGGATTACCCATAAACCCTTCACAGAGTCCAGGACAGAGTCGTTGTCTCTGAGGATGACAAAGCATTACGGAAACTCAAAGCTGGCTTCCTGTGACATTTCTTTTAATGTTTATATTTACATTTCTTTTGACGTCTTCTTTCCACTCCATTTCTTACGATGCTGTTTGAGTACTAGCATCCCATGTTTGTTTTTCACAAAACATTTTGCAATTGGAACAGATGGTCAGTTTTCTGCTTTCCCAGCATGCAATTTAAAAAAAAAAAAAAAAAGATTGGCATCAGCAAAGGAAGGTGCTGGGGATGGAAAAAGGCTCACAGGAGCCTCGGCAGGTTGCTGCTACTACGCAGCTTACCACTAGATGTCCCATAGACTAAACAAGAAGAGATCTAGTGCACACATTTGCATTCTTACCCCTGAGGTGGTTGTTTCTGACTTAATAACATAGCTCCAAATTTCCAAAAGAGATAGGCAACCATTTTCTGCTACATTTCCTATTGACATAAGCAAAATTAAATCCAGTGATGTGGGTTACATAAGGGAAGCCCAGTATGCTATTTATCAGGCTTGCAAATAATTATAAAACTATGCTGGAAATATTTATCTCAGAGTCATTCATACTAAGGAAGGAATGCACACACATATACACATGATACATATGCACATGCATACATGCACAAATGTAATTCCCTTCTTGCAAAGACAGATCTTTTAATTAGGCTGTGTTTTTCTCATTTAGCAGGCTCAACAGGCTGTCTTGTTATAGAGGCCTTTCTTTGCTGAGAAGGGTAATGCACGGCTATAACAATTACAGCTTTATTCAGGGGAACAGTTCACACTGTGTTATCTTCCTTGACGGCTAACCAAATTGAAGTTGAAATTTTACTGTCTGTCTATGTGGGTGATTATTACGACGACTTAAAAGCAGTGTGAGTGTGAGGCCTTTCTAAAATTCCACCTCCTAACAAGTCATGATAGTACCCGCAGATGCCAATACTGTGTGCCAATGAATAATGTGAGAGGGTGTCTTTCGCTCCAATCGTTCTGGTAGGGCCCTCAGACTAGGGAAATCTGGCAAGGCTTCCACTCAGATCCCCAGGGTCATCAGCAAAGGAAATGGAGGAGTAAGCTGTTCCTGCTGGTTCATGGTGAGAATCCCACCGGGAGGAGGGCAGACACAAATGCCTTCCCTGGCATACCGTGAGCGTGGGGTTGGCAGGATAGGAATGGTAGCATGAATGCCAAAGCTGAAGACAAACACAACCAAGGTCTACAACTCCAGATTCATTCTGCTGGGAAAATAAAAGCAAATGGGGAAAAAACAATGTAAAAAACATTGGCTCTGGGTTCCCTGGCTGGCATATGTGTCTGCTCTGTTAGGACATCATGGGACAATTCTATCAGACATATGGAAGACATGAAACCAAGCTGAGTGAGTAGGATTTCAGATGAAAGGAACACCCCCAGCCCCAGGAAGCAAGAGGTCAGCTTTGTCTTGAGTGAGCTATGACTCTCTCAAGGCCATGGCCTCTGTTTTCTCTTTGGCTAGCTCTCTTTCACTGTAGCACCTTTAACCATCTCTCCATCTCCCCGGTAGCCACAAGAAATGACAAGGCAGCCTGATAAACCACAAACTTCCTCAGCTTCCAGGAATAGTTCGCAGGAACGAGAGAGTGATCCACCTTTAGCATGACCCAAATTAGGCACTTCCCTGGGGACTGGGAATTGAGAGGCCATACTTTAAAACAATTTCCAGATCACATTCCAGATTCGGAGAGGCGAGCTATTGACTTCTCAAGACCAAAGAAAGAGGTTAGGCAAGAAGGAATACAGGGACATGGAGTCACTCACTTATTGGCTTGTAGGACAATATTTGAGCACTTTCTATGTTGGGCATTGTGTCAAAGCTGTTTCTAACTTCTGTACTATTGTAAGACAGCCACTCAGAGACAGAATCAAGAGCAATTTCTAAATTTGATGGCCTAAGAAGGGAAAGGAAAGGTTGAAGAACTACGGAGAAGAAGGTTAGAACTGTTTTATTCTGTTACGGGTCCAGTTCTAAGTCACTGAAGTCGACTCCCGTTCTGTCTCGATTTCATTGTCAATAGAGCAAGCTTATCCCCTGGAAATCTGTGCACATACACCTTTGCATATTGAAATGGCATCAACTTTCTAAGTCTATTTTACTTGCTAACTGTTGTATGTTCTTTCAGATTTATCAATCTTTAAAATTCTATCTTGTAATTTTTTTAAAGAATTTTTATTGTAGTTTTGTGTGTGTGTGTGTGTGTGAATGTATGTACACATGTGTGCGCAGGTATCCACAGAGGCCACAAGAGGGTGCCACATCCCTTAGAGCTGGAGTTTGGGGCGTTTGTGATCCACTTGCTATGAGAGATGAGATCCAAGTTCTGGTCCTTAAGATTGAGCTGTAGAAGCTCTTAACTACCAAGGCATTTCTCTCCAGCCCCATTTTTTATGTTTTCAAAATATGCCATTTGAGCAATATAGTTCTTAGTTGATTCCTCAAGACCAATTTTATCCCATCACAAAGTATTGATGAAATTGATTTTACTCATAAATATAAGGCAATGTCCTGCAAGGCATGTCACTTTTTGTAAAGATCCAAATGGCTTGTACTAAGTAAAGTCTGGTTGAGTAATTCGTCAAGTTGAATGAATTTACTTCCTTAACACAAGGCCAACCTGAGGCTCTGTCGCACACTGGCCCACTCTGTCACTCCATTCCTCAGTTGATATCATAATTGAAGCACTTTTTCAAATATGAGGTTTAAATTTATCTTTTAAAATTACTGAATTAAGTCAAAATAATCAGTAGATAGTAGGTAGTTCTGTTTGGGGTGGGGGGCGGGTGTTAGGGGGACAGAATTTGAGGATTAAGTGTTATTTAAAAGCCTGATTCTGACCGAGTCACTTTTTGGCCCCTTCTCTTGCTCTGCGAACTCTGCCTCTTATTGCGCTTCAGCACCGCAAAGCCATCAATCTGCTTGAGACAGCCACCAGAGCCTTCAAAACTGTGCCTAATTATACTTCTTCCATTTATAAAAGACCCAGCTTTAGGTATCTGGTTATAGTCATGGAAACCAAACTAATACAAATGTAATCATTCCTTAATTTTCAAGATTCCCTCATTAAATCATGAATAGTCTCAGTCCTAATTCTAAAGGAAAAATAATCTCATTTAAAATGAAATTTTTGCTGGGTATGAGAGTGCACACCTTTAATCCTAGGTAAGATTGCTCTGTGATTATTTTTATTTAATATGCTAACATAAGAGAAACAATCACACTTGCAAAACTTTACTTGAGGGCTTCAGATGAGAACAATGGTGACAGCTGCAAAGGCTCTCAAGCACAGGGACTAAAACACGGCTCTAGGATGATGTCTCATCACTTGTTTGCCAGGCAGTGGAGGACGAGGTGAAAACAGTCAACACCAAAACGCTAACTAGATCCTCAACCATGAAAAAGAAAACACCTAAACCTGGCCGCTTATACCAAGGGTCAGAGAGTTAGAGCCCCAGCAGCCTGGCAATCCACCCCAGCCAGGTCCCTGGCCGTGGAGTGTGGATGAGAGGGCCAGGCGGTTGGCACAGAAGGAGGTGGCTGCGACCACCTCACCATGCTGCACCCCCCGCTCCTGCACCTCTCTTTTGGGAGGCTGGGCATGCGAGCTGCCACTACAGAGCACACCCATGGTCAGCTCTACCATCGTCCAGTGGTTGTCAAAACCTGGCTGCTGTCCTCAACAATAGGAACCTGAGAAGCCTACAGGTTGCAGGAAATAAGCTCGAAGACACTGGTATAAAGCTGCCATGGGAAGCTGTGAACTATCCCAGCTGCCACCAGAATCTGGGGTTGGAGGCCTGGGACTAACTGCTGCCTACTGTGAGGACCTAGCTTCTGCTTTTGCCCACAGTACAACCCTGTAGGGGAATCGGCCTGTTGGAGATTGCTTTGAGCCACAGTGGAGTCATTTTGCTGAATGAGTCCCTGAAACAGTCACAGTGTAACTTGAATGTCCTCAGACTGTGAATCACTGACTGTGATGAAGAAACCCAAGTGTTTCTGATCACCGAGGAAGAGTGAAATCCCTACTTGACCTTCCTGAGCATTATGTAAGAGAAACAGAAAAACAAGAGTGAAATCACCCATTCCAAGAACCTTGAGAGTATTCTGACCACAAACCACGTACCAAGGAAAGGGAGTCAGCCCTTACTTTGGCCCATCTGTGTGTAAGAATTATGTGACTTGCTGAAGCCTAAGCAGCACATCTACAGTGCAACCACTGCACCTAAGACCCACACAACATAGAACAAGGGGTAAAGAGGACACTAATAAATCTCTCAACTCTCATTAATGAAGCTCCCTCAAGCAACAGAGGGCCAGGAACACAAAAGGTCACAAATGGCCAAAGCATGGAGATTAGGAGTTGCAGAGTGTGGGTCCCTGGACACTATTCCTATATTAAGTTTCACTCACCCAGGACTCAGGGGCCACTACAGAAGAAGGGGTGGAAAGACTGTAAGAGCCAGGGAGAAGGTGCATGACCATATGGAAATAAAGTTTCCAACAAGTTCCTGGGACCCTGCTCATATGAACCTACAGCTATGGCATCAGCTTGCTCAAGACCCATGCAAACTAAAGCAGACAAAAGCCCAGCATGGAGCTGGGGAACTGGGCAGCAGACCCCAATTTCTGCTGAAGAAATATTGGCAGCTGATTACTGACAAGGCCTCAGTGGATGATCTCGCATTGAGGAACATCTGGGGACCCTAACTTGACATAATGGGCCTTAACACAGACGACAGAATGAATGGACTCTAGACGGGGCTGTGGGGGTTCTGGGGGAGAAGGAGAAATAAAGATGATTAAAATTTATTGAGACGTTCTGTATAAAATACACCAAGATGCAATTAAAAATTAATTAAATGTTTTAAATTATAGATCACTGACATTTTAATGAGATATAATTTCTCTGGCATCCAGTTCAGATGTGGTGTGTGGGATGGATGGGGCTTTTCATTTGCTAACAGAGGACATGAATTTGGAGTAGAGTGAAGGTGAAAGTAGAGACAAGGTCTGAATATGATCAAAATACGTGGCATGAAATTCTTTTTTTCTGTTCTTTCTTTTGATATTTTATTTTAATTTTATGTGTATGCATGGATGTAAGTGCACTCCTGTTGTGCAATGCCCACAGTAGACAAAAGAGGGCATCAGATTCCCTGGGACTGGAGTTACAGACAGTTGTTAGCTGCTGTGTGGATGCTGGGATTTGAACCTGTTCTGCCAGAACAGCTAGTGTTCTTAACTGCTGAGCCGTCTCTCCAGCCCCCAACTGTATGAAATTCTTAAATCAATCAACATTTTTTAAAACTTAGAAAATGACTTGAGCTGTTTAGTCAAATAAAATTGTGTGCAATGTTGCACCTTGCTGCAGTCCTTACTGTACAGCATGAGTCTCCCTGTCTAATTGATTTGGAGCAATTCCACGTGGTTATGATAACACTTTCTTCCACAGACCTCCTTGCAATGTTTTAGTGCCTTTGCTTTTTGTTGTTGCAATGTTTTAGTGCCTTTGCTTTTTGTTGTCTCCTGACTTAGTCTGTAAATTCCAAGAGGGCAGAGACTTTGTTTTTCTCAATAGCTAGTTCGCGAGTATTTGTACAGGGCACGCACAGTAGGTGTTCAGCATGTGTCCTGTGAAGAAACAGGAATAATTGACTGAATCAAAACTTTGGAAGCTAAAACTTCCACATAGATCCATTATATGGTTTATATCTACTAACTATGGGAAAGAACAGCTTAAACGTGGAAAAATTATCCCATCAACAAATTGATATGTCATATAGCTCTCAAATAAATCATTTTTGTTGAGTTATGACCATGAATTGCTATCAGCCAAATCCATGAAGAAATGACCTCCTAATAATCTCTGATAGCATATAGACTGTGTAGTTATCTCTGCTAACATAAATGGAAAGACCCTTTAGAAATTTTAATACAAGCAAGATATTCACACCGTCATATTAGACTTTAATGCTTATAACAGAATTTGCACTTCCGTACCTTCAAAATTCCATCTTCATTGAATATATAAACTCTTTTTATAGAGATTTAAGTCAATAATAATCAATTAACATAACTGATTATAAGACTGCAGGATGATACTGCAAAATCGTTAGACACATTTGAGGAGCATAATGTATAGAAACAATCACCCTGTCTTTCTTCCTATACAACAGACACATGTGCAAGGAGATAGGTGAGCAATATAAAAACACCTGTTTTGTTTTTTAAGGAACACATCTTAGATTCACGAGGGAGAAACAGGTTGTATTTTAAAAAATATTTCAGACCTGACTGTCACTGTTTATTACCTTACTGTTTCATACTTATGGACTGGGGAAAGTTCATCATTGCGTCGTTTAAATTAGGAGGCCACACGATAGATACAGTACATTAAATTCCACATTAAATCGTCATCTGCCTCCACATGGATGGTGGGGTGTGCTGGCTACTATTAACGTAATGTAGAAATGATGAGTAAGCACAGTTTGCGTATTGTCTATTTTTCTAGAACAGATTGTTTTTTTCTTTTATAGAGACAGAGGACCGTGGACAAAAGCACAGCCTTTGTTAACACTAGTTCTTTATGTTCCTTTCATAGTGTCTGGATTTCCAAATGTGCCCTCATCATTTTCTGCAAGAGAAAACTGGGAAGAAAAATAGAAATGTAATCTGTATTATTATATTTTAATGTCTACTTTTCTGTTTGTAGTTATTGAAGTTTTTGTCTTCCTTCATTAAACATTTAATAAATCACAAGTGTATGACAGATTTTAACCATAACACAAACAGCAGGCGGTGTTCAGTGCTCGGTTCGTATAGGCATATATCAGTGTCTACATCACCATGCCCATAGGCATATCGCCACAATAACCAATGGAAGGTAAGCTTTTTTTCCGACAAAGCTTCGAAAATAAAGTTTTCTTCTTTTATCTTACTACAAATCAATTGGAGCCCTTACAGCAAAATCCTATAAAATAACTTCAAACACCACTTCTTAGTCTAAAAATTTGTATTATGGCTATAACTCTTTGAAGTATTATGACTGAAGTTTGGAGAAAAATGATTTAAGTGCTAGCTTCTAGACATCAGAGCTTCAAAAATTCTCTCAGTTTTTCTTGACACATAAACTGCTACCCACTGTATGTTTTTGCTATTTTTTTCCCTTGCTTTCAACCACCTAACCCAGTTTGCTTCATAAAAGTTATTTGACTACAGTTTATCCAATTGAATTAATACTCTTTAGAGGTTCACCAACTTGGAATTGATTATTATTCTTTGCCAGGTTTTTCCCCCCCATTCTCCTAAGAATTTTTTTTAAAGAACTTTCAGAATCTCAATGTTGACTTAAAATTAAGTTTTAAAAAACCACTAGGTAATGTGTAAAACACGAGGTGAAGGGCACCTATGATTCCCTGCTTGGAAGTTAAATGTTAGGAAGAGAAAACTGAAGTTTTGCAATAGAAGAGTCTGCTTTGCACTGAGAAGATAAGACCCAAGATGCCTCTTTCAAAGGGCACAAGGCTCATCAGGCCTCTTTCAGCAGCGGGTAAGAAGGTGTTGGCTGGCATTCAAGTTGCTGCATGCCCACTGACACTTTCCAGTGCAAAAACTGTAATTCTTTACATTTCTTCATAAAAGACACAGAAAAGGTTTAGTTTGAAAAAGAGCACCTTCCGTTCCACCAGCTCTGTTTGAAGGTCTCACCTATGCAGCTAGCTGTGTAGGGCTGAGAGTGTAAAAAAAAAAAATAATAATAATAATAAACTGATAGATAGACAGACAGATAGTCTCTGACCTCAACAAGTGATCTTGAACTCAGTACACTAAGATTCCTTTGGCTGTTCATCTCATTCTCCCTGAGGAATATTTTGAGTGAGTCTCTTCTTTAAAAAAAAAAAAAGATATTGTATAGAGTCCAAAGTAAATGAATATAGGGGCTGGAGAGATGGCTCGGCAGTTAAGAGCACTGGATGCTCTTGGAGAGGACCCAGTTTGATTTCCAGCACCCACATGGTAACTAACAATCATTCATAATTCCAGTTCCGGGGAATCCGATGCCCTCTTCTGAACTCCATGGGCATTGCGTGAGATGAGTGCACTTACATACATACAGGCAATACACTCATACACTTAAAATAAAAATAAAATCGCTTTAATTAAAATTAGAAAAAAAAGGAAATGAATGTACCTAATATAGGTTTTTTAAATGACATTTCTTATTTATTGTCTAACTTTGATGGAAAATTCTAGAGAATAGCAGTTTTATATGATACCAAGGCTCTTCAAAATGCTAGACTGCAATAAGACAAAAAGCTTACAGACTCAGAAACATCACATGTTTTCTCTGATGGGAAATCTAGGGGGGGAAATAAGACCTGAAGGGAGAAAGGAACTAACTGGGAAAAGGAGGGGATTTAAGGGGAGGGAGAGAGAGAAGAGAGAGAGACAGAGACAGAGACAGAGACCAAATGGCAAGGTGCATTACATGCATACATGAAAACGTCACACTGCCACATGTTCTTTTGTATTATTAATGTAGATTGTGGATTTTCAGGCACATGCACAGGAGTGCCATTCCATGCCCTGGACCAAGTCTTGTTGCCATAAAAAGAAATGTGAGCTGGGCAGGGTGCCAGTGGTGGAGATGATTTTCCTGCCTCCAACTCTCCATCCCATCTCAGATCACAGTGGCAAGCACCTTTAGCAAGCTAATGTGTGAATCATAATTCAAATAATTCTGTTCTTCACAACCCAGCTAAGATTTAGAAAGTAGAGCAAATTAAATGGGAAAAAATCAGAAAGAACAAACCCAAAATTTATGGAGGATTAAGTGTGGGGGAAATCATGGAATATGGGTCATTGTGAAGGGGTGGTGGGCTCTTTTGTAGACAGCAAGGGAAAACACTCTATCAGCCCTTGATAAGACCCTAGTTAAGAAGAGTCCCTTTGCAGTTTTCTTAAAGAATAGATCAGAAAAAAAAAAAACAAGCATGACAAGCCCTACTGTTGATAATTTTCTTTGGTGTGTGTGTGTGTATGCAAGTGCATATGTACATGATTTTTTGTGTATGTGCAAGTGTACATGTACATGAGCGTGGAGAGTAACCAAAAGCAAGGGCAATGGCCAGCATTGTTTGAGGGTCTATGGAACCTCTGGTCAACAGCTTCAAAAGAGAGAGTTCATTCCCAGCATTTTTCTTTGTTAACTATAGTATTTTGTAGGGGAAATGTCTCCCTGTTATGTGGTAACTCCTTATAATCTCTTTTTACATTGTAGATGTATATACTTGAAGAAGCGTTTATAGGGATAGGTTTCTATACAGTTGTTTAAGGTCGTTAGTGTTAGTTATCTCTCTCCACACTCCCTCCTTTGCCCTGCCATTCCCCATTTAACCCCTCCTATCCCATTTGTTCCCTTTTTCTTTTATATCACTGCATTCTATCTCTGTTCTCTTGAAGACATCCTCCACGGCCTTTTGCTAATTTTCTGACCACTATAAGTTTTCCAAGTGGAACACGCATATCTAAGGATTCAGAGTTAGCATCTAATTGTGAGAGAGAACATGCAATGTTTGTATTTCTGGGTCTGGGATACCTCATTCAGGATGACTTTTACAGTTCCATCCATTTACCTGTGAATTTCATAATTTCATTTATCTTAACAGCTGAATAATATCTCACTGTCCCAAAGGACTCCATCACCAAGATTGGTATGGTATGGTCATATGATAGATCAATTTCTAGGTTTCTGAGGAATAGCCAAACTTTTCCCTAATGGATACACCAGTTTGCACTCCAAGAGCAGTGTGAAAGAGTTCCCACTTCCCACATGCTTATCATCATTTGTTGTTTGTTGTTTGACAGAGTCTCCCTAGTCCCAGCCCACTTGGAAGTCATTACGTGGACCAGGTTGGCCTCGATCTCACAGAGATCCACCTGCCTCCGCCTCATAAGTGCTGGGATTAAAGTCATGTGCCACCACGCCTGGCATAAGATGTTGAACTTTTCAAAACTATTTCTCAGTCATTTGTGTTTCATCTTTTGAGAGTTCCCTGTTCAGTTCCTTGCCTCTGTTTTTAATAGGGCTATTTGGGATTTTTGATGGTTTTTTGAGTTCTTTGTATATTCTAGATACTAACTCTCCATCCGAGGTATAGCTTGTAAAGACTTTTTCCCATTCTGTAGGTTGCTTCTACACTAGAATGATGGTGTCCTTTGCTCTACAGAAGCTTTTGGGTTTCATGAGGCTCCATTTGTCAACTGTTGGGTTTAATGTCTGTGCGATAGGAGTCCTGTTCAGAAAGTTTTTCCCTGTGCCTGTAAATTCCACCATGCTCCCTAATTTCTCCTCTATCAGATTCAGGGTATCAGGTCTTATATTGAGGTCCTTGATCCATTTGGAGTTGAGATTTTGCATTGTGAGAGATAGAAATCTATTTTCATTCTTCTACATGTAGCTATCTAGCTTGATTAGCACCATTTATGAAAATGCTGTCTTTTCTCCAGTGTGAATTTCTGACCGCCTCATTGAAATCAGATATTTATAAAATGTGCAAACTTAAATCTGGGTCCTCAATTCTACTCCTTTGATCAGAGTGTCTGTTTTTATGCCCGTACCATACTGTTTTTATTACTATAGCTCTATAGTATAATTTGAGATCAGGGATGATAATGCCTTCAGCAGTTCATTTATTATTCTGGATTGTTTTGCCTAATTTTTTTTGTGTTACCATATGAAATTTGAGGTTATTTCTTCAATTTCTATAAAGAACTGTTGGAATTTTAATGGGAATTACATTGAATTTGTGGATTGCTTTGGTAGGATGGTCATTTTCACAATATTAGTCCTCCAAATCTATAAGCATGGTAGATCTTTACATCTTCTGATATCCTCAGTTTCTTTCTTTGGGATCTTAAAATGGCCACTATACAGGTATTTCACTTCCTTGGTGAGATCTATCCCAATATATTTTTAATCTATCATGAATGAGATTGTTTCCCTGGTTTCCTTCTCAGTACATTTGTTGGTGGTGCCTGGGAAGGCTATTGATTTTTGCGTGTTAATTTTGTATCTTGCTACTTTGCTAAATATGGTTATCAGCTCTACAAGTTTAATGATGGAGTCTTCAGCATCTTTTATGTATACTATTATGTCATCTGCAAATAGGGTTACTCTGACTTCTTTCTTCCACATTGCGTCCTCTTTATCTCCTTCACTTGTCATTCTAGCTAAAACTTTAAGTACAGTATTGAGCAGGAATGGAGTGAACATTCTTGTCTAATACCAGGGTTTAGTGGAAACGCTTTCAGTCTTTCTCCATTTAATGTAGGGCTGTATATTGTCCCCTGTATTGCTAGATTCTCCATGGTATTCATCATGAAGATATGTTGGATTTTGTCAAAGGCCTTTTCTGCATCTAATGACATGATCCTGTGGTTTCTGTCCTTGAGTCTATTCATGTAATGGATTATGTATATTGAACCATCCCCACATTTCCAGAATGAAGCCAACTGCACCATGGTTGATAATCTTTTTGATGTGCTTTTGTATTCTCTTTGCAAGTATTTTATTGTGAATTTTTGAAACTCTGTTCATCAGAACAATTGACCTAAAACTTTCTTTTTTTTTTTTTTATCTTTGTCTGGTTTTAGTGTCAGGATAATGCTAGCTTCATAAAAAGAATTTGGAAGTGTTCTTTCTTTTTCTTTTTTACAGAATAATTGGAGGGCTGTTGGTATTAGTTCTTTGTTGAAGGTCTGGTAGAATTATGTACTGTATCCATCTGGTCCTGAGCATTTGTTAGTTGGAAATTTTTTAATTATTGTTTCTATTTGATTGGTTTAAATTGTTTACCCCACCTTGATTTAATTTGGTAGGCATATATATCTAGAAATTCATCTTCTTTTAGATTTTCCAGTTTAATGGTATGTAGATTTTCTGAAGTACTTTCCTGTGCTCCTCTGAATTTCATCAGTTATAATGCTTTACTTTTCATCTCTGATTTTACTAATTTGGATTCTCTCTCACTGTCTTTTGGTTAATTTGACTAGAGATTTATCGATCTTGTTAATCTGTTCAAAGAACCAACTCTTCATTTCATTTATTATTTTATTGGGATTTTTTGTTGTTGTTTTCTATTTCCTTAATTTCAGTCCTGATTTTGATTATTTATTAGCTCTTCTCATCTATTCTTTTTGGGTATTGATTGCTCCTGTTTCTGAGATCTTCAGGTGAATCATTAAGTTATTAATATGAGATTTTTCTAGTTTTCTGATACAGGCAATTGATATTGTAAAGTTTTCTCCTGGGACCACCTTCTTTGTGTCCCATAGATTTCGGTGTATTGTGTTTTCATTTTCATTCAGTTCTAAGATCTTAAAATTTTCCTTCTTGATTTTGTTCTTGACCTAGTTTTCACTCAGTAAGATGTTATTTAGTTTCTATGAGACTGTGTATTTTTTCCCAAATTATTCCTTTGTGATTAGATAAGAACAAGGATGCTATTTCAACTTTGTTAAATTTGCTGAGACTTTTTTGCATACGTTATGTTGTTGACTTTAGAGAAAGTTCCATGGAGCTTTGGGTATTTGGGTGCAATGTTCTATAAATGTCTGTTAGGTCCATTTGATTTATGATGTCATTTAACTCCAGGATTTCTCTGTTTCATTTTTGTCTGAATGACCTGTCTGTTGGTTAGAGTGTGGTATTCATGTAACCCACTGTCACTGTGTTGCAGTCAAACTGTGATTTTAAACCTCAGAGTGCTTCTCTTGTGAAACTGGATGCCACTGTGTTTGGTGCACATATGTTTGGGATTGTAATGTCTTCTTGTCGGATTATTGCTTGAAAGAGTATGAAATGTCCTTCTCTGTCTCTTCTGGCTAGTTTTAATCTGAAGTCTATTTTGTCAGATATTATACTGACTATTCCAGCTGGCCTCTTAGTTCCGTTTGCTTGGAATACCGTTTTCCATTCTTTTATCCTAAGGTACTGTTGATCATTGAGGGTGAAGTGTGTTTCCTGGAGGCAGGAAAAGATGGATCCTGCTTTCTAGTCCAATCGCTCATCTGTGTCTTTTTATTGGGGGACTGAGAATGTTAATACTGGGAGCTATTACAGACCAATGTTTGTTAATACCTGTCATTTTGCTGTCATGGTCTTGATTTCTTCGGCTTCTTCTGATTAACTGTTCTGGAATTGTTTATTCCTTGTGCTCTCTTGGGCATGTTTAATCTTCCCTTCAGAGGGAAATAGTCCCTCTAGCATCCTCTGTAGAACTTGCTTAGTGGATGTAAATTCCCTAAAAATGTTTTTATCATGGAAAATTTTCCTTTCTCTTATTGCAGCTGATAGTTTTGCTGGGTATAACAGCCTATGTTGCTGACCTTTATGAATTTGTAGAACATCAATCCATACCCTCCTGGCTTTCAGGGTCTGCAATGAAAAGTCAGGTGTTATTCTGATGTACCTTCCTTTATATGTGATTTTTTTCTCTCTCTCTTGCAGTTTTCAGTGTCCTTCTTTTGTTATTCTGTACAGTTAGTGCTTTGACTATTAAGTGACATGGGGTGTTTCTTTTCTGTTCCTGACTGTTTGGTGTTCCGTTAGCCTCTTCTACCTTGATAGGCATCTCCTTCCTTAGATTTGGGAAGTTTTCTTCTATTATTTTGTTGAAAACATTTTCTGTGCCTTGGAGCTGGGTTTTTCCTCTCTTTTATACCTATAATTCACAAGTTTCATCTTTTTATAGTATCTCAGAGTTCCTGCACATTCTGTTCTGGGTTTTCTTAGATTTAACACTTTCTTTGACTGAATAATCCAATTCCACTACTTTGTCTTCAAAGTTTGACATTCTTTCTTCCATGTGGTTCATTCTATTGGTGAAGCTTTTCACTGAGCTTTTTATTTGACTGACTTTCTCTCTGACTTTCATGCAGAAATTTTCTTTATTAAATTCTATTTTCATATTTTGGATTATTTATTTCATTCAGCTGTTTGTGGTTTCATAGTCTTCATTCTGAAATTCCTGCATGCTATTTGAAATCATTGTCTTGTGCCTCAAGTAAGTGGCACTTCTCAGGGAACACTGCAGTAGGTATATTGATTTCTGGAGATGTATTGTTTGGGTTATTCATATTGTTTATGTTTTTTCCATTGGACCTAGGCATGTAGAATTAGGTCATCAGTGGTGTTTCCTGGTATGGCTGTCTGGTCTCAACTTTGTTGAGCAGGAGTTTGGCTCTCTGCTGTTACCTCAGTGTGTCAGGATGTGAACTGAATGATACTTTGTGTTCCATTTTTGCAGTTCTGTGTTGATGTGCAGATGGGGTGTTCCACCAAATCTGGATACTTGTGAACTTCAGAACCCAGGAGTAAATCTTCTTTGGAGTTAATAGATTCTCGTTGCCAATCTCCAGAAGTCTGTGAAGGCTGACATGATTCCACAGGTGGTGCTTTGGTGGTAGAAGCTGAGGTCACAGCGGGAGTGAGGCGTCCTCCCTGGGGGCCAAGGGAAGGATGTCACCATGACCTCAGGTGGAAGTGGGTGAGGTTGAGATGAAGTAGGAAGTCCCTAAATGGGATGGGGATCTCAGGACCACTTTAATCTCCAGGTCTTGTAGAGGGTAGGATGTTGGTGAGAGGGAGGAAACAGACTATGTGCATGGCTGTCTGGCAGGGTGAAATTTCTGGGCATGCCTACAGGAGTTAAAATTAATAGAGAGCCACCCATGTGGTCCTGGAAATGGCACAGATGAGCTAGCCTCCAAGTTTGGAGGTGATGGCAAGTGGATGGGGGTAGCCTACCCAGGTCTCCAAGCCTTTAGAAGCACTGGAAAGTTTCTGGTGTGCAGCTGGCTGGGGACAGCTGAATCCCCAATAGAAGTGGGGGGTATTCGGAAGAGGTGAGGATCACTGGTAAGTGGTGGCAGTGGGAATTTCGGTGATAGCGTGGGAGGGGACAGATGCCTCAAACTTGAGTCTCTGCGCCAAATAGTTCAACTGAAAGGTCCCTGGTTCAGCCATCCAGGATGGAATGAACCCCAAAGGGAGGGAGAGGGGTCAAAAGGAGGTGAAGAACGCTAGTAAGAAGCAGCATGGGGCTCTGGGGTGATAAATATGGGGCAGGGCATCTCACCTGGATCACCTGACCACAAGGAGTGATGAGAGTCCCCGGTATGCAGCTGCTAAGGGACAAGTGAACCTCAGAAAGAGGGAGGGGTTCAGGACAAGGTGAAGATCCCTGAGAAATGGCAGTGAAGGTGCTTTGGAGTGATAGCAGGGGGACAAATGCCAGAGGACCAAATGGGGCTGCAGGAGAGTCCCTAGAGTAGCCAGCTGGGGTCAAAGGAATCCCAAAGGGGGAGGACGTCAGGAAGAGATGGGGGTCACTGGTAAGCATCAATGGTGGGGCACTGGGGCAAGTTGGCCTACCTGAGTCTCTGGGCCACATGGATCAACTGGAGAGTACCTGGTATACAACCAGCAGGGGGCAGGCAAATCCAACAGACTGTGTAAGTCTGCTTTAAAAAACCATTTTGTGGCTATTTCATGCACACCCAGCTTTTGTCTGCGGGTTCCACGGATCAATGCCCTTATGTTTACCAGCTAAACTATCTCCCCAGCTTATTGCTAAGTTTTTATGGTGTATCTGCCACTTTCATGTTCCTCCTTGCTTTTATTGTATTTACAGTCAGATCAAAGGCTCAATAATCACTAAAGACCATTTAACATCCAATGAAGCCCACACTGAGCTATTATTCCGAACACGACCAGCTCAAGTGTCATGGGAGGGACACTTGACAAAGAACTTGGTAAACTCCTTGGTAAAGGAGTTTTCGGTTGCTTCTATCTGATAAGATGGCAAAACTGAAAACACAGAACTGGCAGTGGCACACATGCACACAGACACAGGCATACACATAAATAGAAAACAAAAGTGAAGCTTTCAAAGCTAATAGTTCAGGATATGATCATCGTGATCTAAAGAAATTTTTTTTAAGTTAAACAATTTCTAAAAGAACTGAAGGCAGAATCCCAGGGAACATTTGTACACTCGTGCTCAGAGAAGAATCATCCACGACAGCACAAAAGAAGCAAGCCAAATGGTCATCCATGGATAGATATAGCTACAGATGATGTGGCACACGCCTGCAATGGGCTATTACATCCTCAGGATAATATGCTAAAAGTTATGTTCATCCAATTGCGAATAGGCAAATATTGTATGCTTCCATTTATATGAGTTACCTAGAGTAGTCAAAATCATAAAGACAGAAAGTAAAAGGGGAGCTGGAGGAGCTGGGGAGAAGAGGGGCTAGGGAGATGTTGCTAAACAGATATTGAATTTCTATTTTGTAATCTGGAAAGAGTGGTGAGGATTGATTACACAGCATTGGGAAGATGCTTAATACTATTACACTGTTCCCGCAGAATATTTAAAATTATGATATTTATATTTTATGTATATTGTACTTCAACTAAAACAATTTTAATGTTCTTAGTTTATGGGATATACAAAAATAAGTGGTGGGCCAGGCTTAAGCCACAGATCATTGTTTTCTAGTCCCTGACCTTAAGGGTCCATAGATAGGAATTGATTCCCTAGCCCCCATCTCAGTGTAACACTTTAAACATAAGAGTTCATTCACTAGGTTTACATGAATGACATATGACACACTCTAAAGCAGACACAGAGTACTATGGGACTTTAGAAAAGGAAGTAATGACATCGAGTTTAAGGGATCAGTAAAGCCAGTTTTTACTTCTGTGATTTTCCCAAGTGGAAGGTCCATTGGAGTGGGGTTTTGAGCACATAGAATTTAGTCATATGTAAGCCGAGAAGAGCAAAGACCAAAGAACCTGTTCAAATGAGAGAAATAGGGGGCATGGGTAAGGGAGGGTGATCATACCTCAGATTGAACGGAGCAATGCAACGAGTTAGAGATAATATCGGAAATTTGACTTGGGCCCAGACCAAGACCCACATGAAATAGAAAAAAGGAAAGGTTTTACACAGGTGACAAGACCAACAGTGTACGGTGATGTAGCTAGCTCGTTCCTATACAAATTAAATGGCTAAGGGAAATAGTGAAACCTGAACACTAGCTCAGGGCCTACTACAATAGCAGTGATATTGAAGGCTCATACAGGATAACGATGCGTGAATTGAAAAGAAGCTGAGAGATTTCTGTCATGTTATGAATTGACATCTAAGGACTTTGACCACTGATTTTACATAAAGGATGAACGAGAAGAAATATCAAAGACAATATTGGGAATTTTTTAAAATCTGGAGATGAGGAAGATACTATTAACTGCCCCCATAATCCTCCCCCGCAAAATAAAAAGGATGAGGAAGAGGAAGGCAAAATCTGAGAGGAAGAATGTGACATGCTTACTGAGAAGTGATAGTGGTGATAGAAGTGAAGTGATACATTTTGAGTAGCAAGGACAGAAATCAGTGGTGTATATCAGTGAAGTCAAGAAGGCACACTTAGAGCAATGAGGATTCCCAGGATTCCCAAGGAAGGGGACTTAGAGAAACCAAGGACAGAAGCTTATGGAGTGCCTACATTAAAGGATAGGAAAGCACATTCAGAGACTGGACAAAGATGGGGTTCAGAAAGGAAAGATGAAGAGTGGTATTTGTTGGACAGGTATTCCCATGCTAAGGCCATTTCATAAATCAACTCAGTTTAATCTTTGAACCACTTCTATCAGGTAGGCATTTCCTCTCTCTTCTCTTAAGATTTAAGAAAACTAAGGCTCAGAAAGTTAAAAAATGTGCTCCAGCTCACACAGTGAATCAGGAAACCTGGGACGGCTACCCAGTTCCTCAGAAGGAAATTCAGTGTGCATATGTCACCAAAGACAGGGGAGCAGAGTTTCAAGGATATGGAATCCGAGACATTTAACAAATGAGTTGATGAGGAATAATAGTAAGTAAGGAAAGCTAATGGTCATCTGGTTTGTTTACAAAGACATTCGTTGGGGATCTCTGGGAAAGCTGATTCCCCGTGTTAGAAACTAAAGCTATACTGCTAATGTTTGAAAGTGGTGAGTAGTGAAAAAAAGTAATTTATACTGCTAATGTTTGAAAGTGGTGAGTAGTGAAAAAAAGTAGATGTGCATGCAGAGGCCAGAGAAGGAGGCCAGGTGATTTGCTCTAGTACTCTGCACCTTAGTCCTTTGAGGCAGGTCTCTCACTGAATCTGATACTCCTTATTTCTACCACACTGGCTGGCCAACGCACTCCTGGGAACTACTGTTCTCTACGAGGATTACGAGCATGCCCAGCCATGCCTGGCTTTTACCTGGGTCCTGGGCATTTAAACTCGAGTCCTCAGGCTTGCATGGTAAGTATGCTTACCCACTGAGCCATCTCCCCAATCCCAAGAAAATATTTTAAACCAACAGTGTGGTGATGAAAGGATTACGTAGAGACTCCAAAGGGCTCTTGGATTGAGGAAAGATTTTCTTACTGTTCCTGTGTTGCTCTAATTTACCATGCTTTTCCCCAATAGAGGGACCTTGAGCGCCTTTTTAGGCACAGGAAACATCAAATAGAGAATTTGAAGATGAGAGAGCATGTGACTAACAAATCTAGGTAGAATCAAAAAGACCCAAGATAAAGGCAAACACTAGATTTGGGTATTCCTAAGCCCTAAGTGTAAGAAAATGCTTTATGACGAAAGTTATGCTTGGCTCAGACCGCAGAACAGTTATTTGTACTTTCCCAGTGTGTTTTGCTCAACAAAACTTCTCTTTTTAGCAGTTTAAAGTATGCGGCATTAAAAAAAATATAACTATATAAAACAGGGTATGAGGCTGAAGGGCTCCCTCTCCAATCTGATAATACCATCGTGTCTTCACACTGCCTGTCACATCTATCAACATTTTAACTAATGTCAGAGCTCTCCTTTTACTAATGAGCCGCTGCACGGGGAAATGGCTCTCCTCCCAGTCCACCAGCTAAGATATAATGAGAGAAGGTGAAAGAATGAGAGGGCGTGAACGCCCTCCAAGAAGTCCCTCCGCTTTCCAGCACCACACCTGCCCTTTCCTTCTTGTCACAGACCCAAGCCAAGTTGTCTGAGGCACTTTCAGATGGGTTTCACTTTGATGCAATTTTGAAAAATATTTTATTTATTATTCTTATTTTATGTGTATGCATGTGTTGCTTGCATATATGTAAGTGCATGCAAGGACAGAAGAGGGCTTTGGATCCTTTGGAACTGGAGTTAAGGATGGTTGTTAGCTTCCATGTCGGTGCTGGGATTTGAACCTGGCTCTTCTGCAAGAGCAGCCAGTACTCTTAACCACTGAGCCACCTCTCCAGCCCCAACTTTAATGCAATTTAAAAAAAAATACTCTCCCTAGGGAACACTCCTGAGAGTGGTATTGGTCACAGTCTGAAAGTCCCGTGTGGTTGAATGCAGCCATTGTACTGAATCCTGAGAGTTTTAATAGCCATTCCCTTTCAAATATCACAGTCTCCTTTTCCAGGGAGGTACCTTGTACAATTCTTCTCTCAAAAGTCAACACTGGTAGTTTCCTAATGACTCTTCCCAATGCTCATGGTCATGATAATCTGCCTAGAAGCCATCTCTTTCCCACCTCTCATGTCATTAATCTCAACCCTTCTTTAAGAGTCAGCTATGGCACCTCCTCCAGAAAGCCTTGAGCAAATGCTTGGTAGTGGCTGTGGCCCTTCTTGAAGCTTCCATTCCACCCTGATGTGCCTCTCACAAGTCAGTTGCTATGCTGAAACGGCTCGGTTAGGCATCTTTTCTCTACATTCAACCACTGTCTCTATTTCTGACAACGTTTCTTGTTCTAGCCCCAGCTAACTGGAGATGCAAGTTCAGTCATAAATGGGAATGTGAACTGAGCTCAGGCCTCCCTGTATTTCACTAGCATGTCCTTTTAGATTCCAACTGGAGAGATGCCCATGAAATACAAGTTATCCTACATGCAAGGTGTGGGAAAGATCTCAGGAGTACAAAACATTTGTCCTTACCAAACAGTGCTCTATAGAATACACATCTAAGGACACGGTTAATCATGGGATTTCATGACTCTGTGTGTTTGGAATTGCCTCATCCTGTCCAGACACTTAAAGGTACATAAGGTGAATGGATTAGGTCTTAAAGGCTCTAAAAAGCCAAATGGTTAAAAAGAAATGTTTTACTTTAGCTTATTGTTTCCAATTTAACAAATTTGCACAATGAGTCCTTATTTGGGGGTTAGAAAGGTGTCGGTACTCCACAGAGAGTGTTCTCAGAAAGTATTTGGGAAACAATGTGTTTTTTGTGTTTTTATCAGTCACCCAACAGTCATTCCTATACACTAAGAAACCCAGAGATAGATCCTTCTGAAGAGACCATTTGAGCTCCTGTTATTTGGTGCCTTGGTTATTGTTCATAAAGATTATATCTGAAATAGTCTTTTGGATTTTATTATAGGCATATAAAAGAATGGTTACTCTAAACAATAAAATTTCAAACTCAGAAATCATTTTGTGGAATAAGGACTCGCATCGTCACACGCCAGACATGGTGCAAGTATTCCTAGAACCCATGAAAGCATGGAAGCAACTGTATGCCTTTTTTGACTGCGCTGGGCATTCACCCATGTGAGATAAGCACTGTGTCATTGAACTATACTCTCAGCTGGAAAATAACTGCATTCTTTCAGGTATATATATTGTATGATCATGTGCGTGTGTGCATGTGTGTGTTTGGATGTCTCTATACATGTATATGTGCCTGTGGAGGCCAAAGTTGACAATGGATATCTTCTTCAATCCTTCTCCACCTTATTTTTGAGATACGGTCTCTCAATGAACCTGGATCTCACCAATTCAGCTAGGCCTGAGGGTTCAAGGATCTACCTATGTCTACCTCCCCAGCACTGAAATTACAAACACACACTATTGAGCCTGACTGTTATTATTATTGTTAGCATTATTGTTGTTGTTGTGATGATGGTGATGATAATGATGATGATGTGGTTCTGAACCAAAGGATGAAGATTTGAACTTGTGTCTTTATGCCTACATGGCGAGTACTTTACCAACTGAACCATCTCTGCAGTCCCTCAGATAACTCTCTTCTTAATGGAAGTTCCTTATTTATTATTCATAAGACACTCACAACCCATTCATTCTTGGTGAGAGTTGGTAAAGGGAGATACTCTTATGTACATGTCCACATTAAAATGATCTACACTCTTCACCGAGAAATGTCCTGCATAATGCAGTCTCTGCCTGGGACCCGAGAGCATGCACAGGAATAGGTGCAGATGCATGCATGCCTTTGCTGACGAGAGGTGAGCTATCAACATTAAAACACACACTATGGGTGTTGAATTGACATTTTGAAGCATTTTTTTTCTGTTTTTATTTCAAATGAGCATCTTCTGCCGAAATCAGTCCTGATATCATTCTAGCACTTCCTGTGATCCTCCTCCATGGAAGATGGAAGTCTACATTTTTGCAACACTAGGAGATATTGGAACCAAAAATGAGCTAAACTGAACATACTCATTGAGGACCTATTATTGACAAGATTCTAAATGATGTCATGAGGAGAATAGGGTATTTATTTTTGTTTACCAATAACACATACATTAATTTGTTATATATCTATGTAAGGCTAGATGTTATTGTCAGCTTAATATATATGGGAATGGGAATACACAGACAGTATATGCATATATATATATATATATATATATGATTAATATTTTCTAGAACTTAGGTACCACTTTGGCTTAATTATTTATAAAGACTCTTTCTGGAGACCTCATGTCACTGTGTAAACAGGGCTGGTCTGGAATTTGCTGAAGTCAAAGCTAGCCTCAAGTTTTCAGTAATCCTGCTGCCTTGTCTGCCAGGTGTTGGGATTACAGGCATATGCTCCCACACCTAGCTAAGACTCATTCATTCTCAGTCAAATCAAAGAACTAAGTGTCTGTACCAAACTACCAATGACGAGGAGCATTTCATTCGATGCGTTTACCTTCTGTTGTTTGCTGTTATATAATTGCCATCTAATTCCTGATATCAAAAGAAAAAGTAACTCAAAGCCTTTATGAATCATCTGCCTGTGTGAATGTAACTTCACCGACATGTGTGCAATGCCCATGGAGGGCAGAAGAGAGAGGTCGATCCCCTGAAGCTAGAGTTACTGACTGTTGTGAGTTGTCATGTGGGTAATGAGAACCGAACCTGGGTTCTCTACAAGAGCAGGAAGTTGTCTTAACCAGTGAGTCCTCTCTCTAGTCCCATAAGCATATATATGTGAAATTTACTTAAATTAAAACTATATGGTTTTGTAACAAAATAAAAGCTAATGTGGAGTCTCTCTATATCCCCATAAAGCTCATTTACTGATGGACAAGTCAATTTTCCATTTTGAAATTTAAAACACATAAAAATAACTGAAATTTCTCTGATCACCAAGTATGTTTTTCTCCATAGGGGGAAACAATGCATCAAAGCTGGGGTCATCCTACTAAATGTGTAGCATTGTTCCAACTGCGTTGTTCTGCACGGAGCCTGAGTGATAGCTATGCTAATCAACAGTCACTGTCTGCGCTGCACAGAGATGGCATCAAAGCTTTATGAGCATTGTTTATGAATTTCTAATTCAGTATGTATAGCATCAAAGAGCTTCCCAAGACAAGGGAGCAAACTCACAATTTAGGAAATGATTGTGTATAGCTATATACAACTGCTTTGTGTTGTATCCATTTTCCAATTCCATTTTCCAATTCTATAGCACTTTTTTAGAATTCTTGACAACATCTTTGTGCATAAATGCAAATTGAACAGCACTTTCAGTGCCTTTCTGACCCTAAACTAGATTAGGCATTTATTACAGCCTTTGTTTCCATTTCACCAAACACATCATTCATCATCGTCCTTTCCTTTGCCATCATCTAATCTGGGTGAGAACAGCGGTTTATCTGATTCTTGTATTTTCACTGAGCATCCTTGAGCTTCTGCAGAGAAGACACAAAGGAATTCCTGTGAAATGAAGAGGTGAGTATTTTCTGTGTTAATTGTCACCTTCTTTCATGAAGCATAGAGCCTACCTATTCAGGGGAAAGATTTTGCTGACTTCATCTTTGAGTTTTCTTTCAGTGTTATTTCATGGGACTAACATTAAAAACCACGTGTCTGTGTTCCATCGGTCCTCCTAGAATAACTTTCTTGAGGACTTTCTTGAGGATTGTGACTTACTAAACTTTTTCTTCTTATTAACACAGTGTGATGCTGAAGATACTGGTAAATAGCTTTGAGTGAGAAAGTGAATGTAGGAACGAGGGAAATTCAGAATCTTGTGTGGTAGGCAAACAATGCATCTCCTATGAGCATTATCACATCACTATGGGGCTAACAGGGAACCCACCACATTCTATAAAGAAACAAAAATCCTAGGCAAGTGAGTGTCAAGACTGGTGAGATTTAGTTAGCCCAGGCAGACCTGTGAACGTTTCGTGGAGAAAGTGACAAGCCCTACGAGGTTGAGGAAATTTTCAACAAGTGCAAGCAGTGCAAAGGCACAGAAGTTGAAAAAACTCAGCATTTGCATTTGGAAGAACAGAAGAAGAGGTAAAAGAGATGACTTTACAGAAAGCTATACAGAAAGATGAGGCAGTGTTGTATTAAGATAGAAAGGAAGATGAGATGGTGCCATGACTACCAAGGCTTCTGAATACCAGTATACTGAAAGTGCAATGGCAGTATTTCCATCAGCTCCAAATTTCAGCTAAAATCCTAAAGTTAACAGTAATAGACAACAAATATGCCACATCTTAAAATGTAGTGGCAGATATATTCAAGTAAAACTTCATCAGAGTCAGCAGAAGTTCACTGATGTCACCCCCTGGATAATGGCTAGGTATTTACCTCCGCAGTCACAGGAGAAAACCCCAGGCTAACCCCACCAGTGGCCTGTAATTACTAGCTGGAGGCAAGATCTTATTCTGAAACCCAAGTCAGATGTTTGCTTAGAGATAGGGACCATTAGGCCTTTTCTGGGCTACTGCCTGGACACTCATAAAGCTTCTATCATCATCCAGAGTCTAGGGGGTCACATGACAGAGAGAGAGGCTGTGCCGGCTGGAAGCTGGGTAGGCCTGCCTATGAAGGCAAGACAAGAAGAGAAGAGCAGATGACCAATCTAACACAAATCTCATTGGCCAAGGGATGGGTAATTGTTCCCATAGGTCACAGGGATGCCAATGAGCTTAACTTGACTCTACTCATCTCTGATGAACCCTGCCCGACAAAGAATCCCTGCTGGGAAGAGGAGAGCCCAGATAAAGGTGGTAGAGGTCTGTTTTGGGACACAGGGACTGAGATGAGTCCCTGTTGCAGGAAGCAGTGCAAGGCAGAGGGTTGGCTTCATTGTGTCCCTAAAGATGGAGTTAACACAGAAGGTTGGCAGCAACAGAGCAACTAAATTTCTAGCGAGCCCAAAACACCACATGTTTCTTCCCTCCCTCCATCCCTCCCCCCTCCCTCACTCTTCCTTTCTGCCTGTACCTTGAAGCATCCAAAAGGGAAAGGAGATCATTTGAATCAAGAAAAATAAGAGATCAAGACTCCCTTTCTCCCTCTCCGTAACTGGTCCCAGGCTTCACTACCCAGAGGACTGATGCTCTGAACTAAGTAGAAGAGAAAAAGAGTTATCATTTATATTTGACTTACATTATTAATGCTAAAAAACCATTGCTAATGCCCCAAAGAGGCAGGTAATAATCGGATTTGCCCGAAGCATCAAGAGCAGTATCAATGGTAGAAAATAATAATTTAGAAAAAACTATTTCCTGGTGGTTCCTACCCATCTCATAGAAGAGTCATATCAGGGTGAGCAGTAGACTTTTTTTCTGCTTATAAGGATGGTCAACAGGTGGTTTTTAAGTAGAGAAGATTCTACGGACTATGCTCTAGAGAGCTTGATCTAGACTGTATAGGTACCTCTGGGAAAGGAAGGTATTTCTTCCCCTTAATACTAATACCAAAACATAATAGGGTAAAAAGTCTTTACTAAACCATCACAAATACCCAGAAAAACTGCATTAAACCTGCCTATTGACCTTTAATGAGCTCACGAGCATATCTGATTCACGATGTGGAAACCCTGTCTTTCAGACATAAGTGTCTTTTTTATAATCATTTGAATGTGTGTCCTGGAAGTATTTTGTACTTAAAAGTATCTCTGGAGGAAAATGTCTAGCTGACACTGGTTGGTAAAGACCACCTGAATCCACAGATTTACCCCTTCATGCCAGGGCCTCTAGGCTCTGCTTTGGGGGCCTCGCGGACAGAAGAGAGTGATGTAGGTAGTGAGTGGAGCCTTTGGTTCTGCTCACCTGTGTTATGAAGTTGTAAAAATAAGACTCAGACAATGCAATAGGGAATTTGATATATTTAGATGGTCACAAGCTGGATTTTGCTCGTCAGTGCTATAAAGAGGTGAGGAAAAGCTTTTTAAAACACTGTTTTTAAGATGCAAGGTGTAGGAAGTTAAGATCATCCCTATAACTTGCTAAAACTGATTCTAACAATACACAGTGCCACTTTCAATCTGTCGGACTCTTATGCAACCAGATCCTCACTGGCAACGAGAGCTGGGTCAGGACTGATAAACTTTCTTCCCAAACCTTGACTTGTAGGAGGCCCCTCCCAGGCTCTCAGCGACCATCATCACCTTCATGTCTCTCGCTCCAAGCAAGAGTCATGTTGGTCAGGACCAACCCTCCCCTCCCACGTCCTCCCCACTCGCTTGCCCTCTCCGTCTTTCCCCTTCCCAGTCCTTCCCGTCCTTGTTCTCATCCCTCCTTCTTTCATGACTCCCCTTTTTGTCAAATTGCAGGGTCATTTTTCACACTGCAACCCCAAGGCTCCCAACAGAGAACTTTTCTGAACAACATAACATAATGTAAACTGTAATATAATCGTCATAAAGAGCACACTCCAGGCACAGGGTCTTCCGTTTCTGGAGCTCTGGAAATTGTGCAGCTTTAACAACCACCCAGGGACCATTCAAATAAAGTGACAGTTCCAATGATTCAAAACAGGATCAACCGGAAATCAGGATTGGCAGATTCCTTCATTGTCTTAAAATATTGTATATTGGGGCTGGAGAGATGGCTCCGTGGTTAAAAGCACTGGCTGTTCTTGCATAAGAACCAGCTTTGAATCCCAGCACCCACATGGCAGCTAACAAATGTCTTTAACTCCAGTTCCAAGGGATCCAGCACCCTCTTTTGTCCTCCATGGTTACACTTCCACGCATGCAGGCATAGCACCCATACACATAAAATACAATTAAAATTAAATTTTTAAAACTTTATAAAAATATTGTATATCAATAGCACACATGACAATGCCCAGGGAAAGGGTCGGGTAAGAGTTAGTGCCTGGGAATTTTTGTTTTTAATTTCTCACCCATAACATCTAAATGATCAGATAGCACAAAACAGAAACGAGGCAAGAGAGACCCAGGAATTAGCAGAAACCAAATCTAAGGCCAGAATAGCTACAGGACAACAGGAAGTCCTGTGTGCCAAATGGACCTTCTACTTATTCTTCATGGAAACTTCTTGCTTTATAACCTATACCAACAGTTGCTTCTATATCATAGAATGACACACCTCATTTAACATGTCCTAACCCAGGCTTGATACAGAACCTCAATGAGTCACATCAGTCTATCCTGAAACAATCTGGCTGGGAACAGTTGTTTGTGATCTCCATCACAATTTCCTGACTAATTTTTTAAAAGAACCATTGCAGAAGTCTGCCTCTGCTCTTCTCAGCAGCGTATTAGATAGTTAAAAGACTGGTATCTGTGGGATGCTCAGGGCACTGTGTATAAAAAGAGAACTTCATACATTTCATTCTAGCATTAGGCAAAAATAACAACCAGAGAACAGTAGCATTTCCCATGGCAGTGACCTTAAATTTCACATGACAACTTTTCAACTGGGGAACTGAAGGACATTTTAGAGTTTGACAACGTCTTGATTGTTGGTCGGTCACCTAAGTGAATTTTTATAAAGTGAATAATACAAAAGATTCAACGAGACCAGTACTTCTCAATGTATCTGCCCTCCAAACAAATGCAAGTGGAGCTTTCAAAGCCACGCCTCCCTGGCATTCAGTGAGCAGTCCTTAATGAACCACTGATACCCTTGGCAAATAGCTCCTCCCTCCCTGCACTTTATATCCACTGCCGTCTGACTTTAATCAGATCTGGCTTCTTTTTTTCTATAATAAACAGCACTGGTCATTCCATACTAAAAAAGTGCCTACTGTGTGCCAAATAAGTGATGGATGAGGGAGCACAGTTGTCTCCTCATAATACTGTGTTTAGGTGGAAACTGACTGACAGTAGCATGACGACCTTCAGATGTGACACCTGCTATGAAACTATTAGAAAGAAGTTTCATGTTGGGAAGGAGAGAATGTGGGAGGTGACATTGGCAGTGACACCACGAGCAAGCTTTGACTCTCTTCTTTCATAGTAAATCAGTGGTACTTAGAAATCATAGCCATTAAACATTTGATAAATAGTTCTTGAATAAATGATTAGAGAGAAAGAACCAAAGTTGTTAAACTGTGCATGAGACAGCCCTGGGGTACAGTGCTTGTCAGGCAAGCCTGAAGGTCTGAGTTCAATGCCCTATGCCTTTAAAAAATACCCAGTGCTGTGGCAGGTGCCTATGACCCCAGTGCTAAGAAGGCAGAGGCAGGAGAATCCGAGGGGCTGCTGGACAGCATGTCTCGCTAAATCAATGAGCTTCAGCTTCCAGGAGAGACTCGATCTCAAACAATAAGGTGTGACTAGAGAGATGGCTCAGCAATGAAGAGCACCAGCTCTTCCTGCATGGACCTGGGTTCGATTCCCAGCATCCACATGGCAGATAACAACTGTCTGTAACTCCAGCAGGAGATCCGATGTATCCACAGGCATTGTATGCTTATGATATACTTATAACCATGCAGACAACACTCACACACATCAAATAAAAATAAATAAATAATAAGATGGGGAATAATCAAGGAAAGGCACCACCCAATGGCAACCTCTAGCCTACACACACACACACACACAGAGAGAGAGAGAGAGAGAGAGAGAGAGAGAGAGAGAGAGAGAAATTATACAGGAGGACCAGGAGCCGATAAATGCAGGGACAATGAAATTGGTGTTAAGAAACAGTCGTAAGGGGGCTGCGGCTTCAATGTAGTAACAGAGACAGAGGCAGCAGGAAGACGGGGAGGAATGGGACAGACAAGGCTTCTCGTCCACACTGACACCCCAGGCTCAGCGGCAGCATGCACTGTCTGTCTGCCATGAGATAGCACACCTCCTCTCTTACAGGAGCTCAGTGCACAACTCTGGAATAGTGTGACAGGAAAGAGTCATTTATCATCTCTCAGGGAAGTCATCTCTGCAGATGGCTAAGCTGAACTCCCTTTCAGGTACTGAGAGAGTGTCTCCGGTGTAGAGCAACTCTAGGACATTGAGATGCCTCTGCACACTGGGGTCTTCATACACGCTCTGGAGCAGCCTCTGCCCAGACAGCCCTTCTTCCAGCATGCACGCCAATTTCTCACCCATGCCTCACCTTCTTGGGCCATCACACTTTAAACCAAACCTAAATCCCATCCCTCTATGACAGCATCTCCCTGCCCATGGCATTCCCTTCTCCCACGCATCCTGCGTTTTTAACTTGAAGACAGTCCCTCATGTTGAGGGGAGGAGCCATCATCATCCCTCTGCCCACCCCCCCACCCCCCCACCCCCCCCCGCCACATGTGGAAGGAGCTCAACTGCCTCTCACATGAACAACTCCATCTTTAGGGGAAAGGATTTCAAACCTCTGTTGCTTTTGGATTCAGGGACACTACAATGACATTGTCTGGAACAAGGCAAAGTAAGGCGAATGTGGTTAGCTTTTTTCCAGACAGCAGTGATTTGGGGCAAATCCTTTACCTCTGCTTGTATGGAAGGGTGGAAGAGGGCACATCACTTTAAGGACATGTTTGGGATGGGGGAACAAAAAGAGGTGGCAAAAAATTGGAAGGACCCAAAGCTCCTTGAGGTTTGTAAGTAACATGCCGTTTGTCTCTCAAAATTCTAACTCCAAGGCACTGAAAGGGGGTTTTATTGGGGAGGGGGGATCTAGAGGCCTCTCTAGGAAGTCTATTTCATTTCTTGCTTCAGAGCAAATCTGAAAAAGCCAGCTCATGTGAAGGAAGGTGTCTTTGAGATCAAGGTCAGCCCTGGACAGAAAGATGCACTGACAATCCCTGCTTATTAGGATAACAGTTTTTAATTAAATATTTTAAAATGAGAGGGAGTTTCAGGGAAGCCGTTTACATGTGGATTTTATCTTCTGACATCAATACGGGCACTAAGGAGCAGATCCAATTTAGTCTCACTCTGAGAGAATGGACAATGGTCAGTTTTCCTCCAGTTGGCCTATTTTACAAGCATTAACGAACAATTAACCAACACTGGCACCCTTTCCCTCTGTAATCCTGTGGTAGGATCGCTAATCTCTACCACTAGCAGCTAATATGAAGGTCTCTTAAGCTCTGCTTCTGATCCCAGCCAGTTCTTAATACTTGCATAAGCATGCTTTCTGAGGACCGGAGCCCCCACTGCTATGCAGCCCAGGAACAAAAGCCCAGAGACATTTTTAAGGGGTTGCTGCTCAATCACACTTCTTTGCTTATGTTTGCTTTCCTCCTACAACAAACACCAGTGATCAACAGAGGGCTCGGGGGTCACGGGGGACTCTGTGTTTCCAAACTTCTTATCCTCATAAGAATGCATTCAGACAGCATTATACACCCTCTCCGTGGGTGCAGGCAGACACCCGAAAGTGGGGAGGGACATGTGGCCTAAATAGAATCAAACAGTATTTTCTCCATGAGTCAGCTTTGATTTAGCATTGAATAACACTGCGTTTGAGACTACATTGTCATTAAAAATGTATATGTGCAAGGCAGATTTATCCAGAAACCCCACACAGGATAGGTCTTCAGTTCTCTGAATTTAATGGAACTTACATTCAATTGTCTCTCTCTAGTGGGGCAGAAAGCAATCCACTGTTTCATTAGAACTCCTCTGTAGGGTCAAGATTTAAAGAAAATGCAGGGTCGGGATGAAAAAGAAAGAAACCCAATTGCAGAATGGCACAACTGGAGGGTAATAACTCCGGCAGAAATGACAGTGTCTGTTTGAAACTGTTTTTCAGACTTCTGCAACTTCCTGGGAAAGTTACTATGGTCAGAGAAACTTATACTGAAGATTTGCTTCCAAGACTAAATGGTAAGAGATGGTTTTGGAAGCACAGATTCTACTGGGCTCTGAGTCAGGAGGGAAAGAAGAGCAGCAGAGGGAGCGACAAGCCCCAAGTACTAACTTTGCATCAGATTACTAAGAGAAAGCAAGCAACAGCACATGCCCATCCAGGGCCAAAACTTCGAACCTGGTATTCATTATAAGCTGTGGCCAATGCTCCTAAAGTGTGTGTGAATGGAATGACGTCTCAGGGTCTCGAGGATCCCATGGACGTGTAGAGTATGAAGGGGAGGAAAGCATGACTACCTGGCCCAGCCTCACTTTTCTTGAGCTTCACGATGCAAAGATTCTAACTATCTACACCACCTTCCATGTGCTGTAATTGGGGAACCTGAAGATCCACCACGCTATAAAAATTTTAATAAATAACAAAGGCTAAACCGTTCTTCAGCTCTAATGGCAAGGAATCCCTTCCACCAGTCACCCCAACATTTTAATATATCCCTTCAGAGCTCCAAGACAGGACTTTCTTTTCCCTTCCTCATTCAGAGCTCCCAGCCAGGAAAGGGAAGGGAGCGGACAAAGTCTCAGACTAAAAGTTTGGAAGCTGAGTCCTATTCATATCCAGCCACTGACCCCTCATGTGACCTTATACAAGTCACTTAACCTCTCTGCCCTTGTGTTTCCTCATTCATCCCACAGAGACAAAGCTACCTGCCCCTCCCTACCTCTGGAGCTGAGAGGTTGAATGAGCGAGGTCTACAAAGCGTTTGAGAATGTCTCATTGGTTAGTGCAAGGCTCAGACCATGGAAAGCCCTGAAAAAGATCCGTCATGTGGTGACACAATGAAAATAAAGATAGATCATAAAGCAGGAAAGCCCAGAGGTCAAGAACCTTTGCCACTGAAATTTAGTAGTCATGAGACTTGAAAGTGGGTCTCAGTGACAGAATAATTACCTTTTTTGCTCTTTCGGAACCACTGGCCACTGGTTAACTTATTTAAGTGAGCGTTTGAATAAGAGTAGTAAAGTTTGTTGCTTATGGATGCCAGTCTGGAAGAAATAAGAGACCATTTTCACTCTCATAAACATATCGTGTTTACTGCCCCATTTCTAGCCCTTCTCTTCTCACACACTGCTTCCCAAGTCCTCCCCTCTGTTTATTTAAGTCCTAATATCTTTTCACATTCTAATTAAAGTCACACCTATCGTTCCCATGAAGGTGTCCTCAAGACCCTGCACATGTTTACAGAATTACAACTTCATAAACAATATCCCGACATCTGCAGAAAATGCTCTCTTTCTGTGTGTGTGTGTGTGTGTGTGTGTGTGTGTGTGTGTGTGGTGTGGTGTATGTGCATGTGTGCTCTGATACATGTGTATAGCCAGAGGAAGATGTCTGGGGTCCTGCTCTATCACTTTCTACCTTATCCCTTTAAGACAGAGTCTGTCACTGAACCTGGATCTGGGCTGGTGGCCAACAAGCCCCTGAGAGTCTCCCATCTCCCCACCACAGCCTTGGAGTTCCAAAGGTGCATACAGCCACACCCAGCTTTTTTATGTGGCTGCTAGAATCCAAACTCCAGTCCTCACGCTTGCATAGCAAGTGCTCTTACCCAAGGAGCCATCTCCACAGCACCATCTCCAGCAGATGGTTCCTCATATTACATTGTCTGTGACTGGCTTATAAATGTGTGAAACCTCAGTGCAACACTGGGTCATCTTGGTATTTGCCAAGGCCATGTGGCACAATAGGAGCCACTCAATAAATAACTGATGAACTACATATAAGTGATTCATTATTTAATAAACTGATGAATAAACCATAACTCAACTCATTTTTAAAAAATACTTTATTATTTTTACTTTATGTGTATGGGTGTCTTTCCTTCAGGTGAGTTGTACACCTATGTTGTGCAGTGCCTGTGGAGATCAGAAGAGGACATCAGATTCCCTGGAACTGGAGTTACAGACAGTTGTTAGCTCCCATGTGTGCTGGAAATCAAACCCAGGTCCTTGGCAAGAGCAGCCAGTGCTCTTAACCATTGAGCCATCTCTCCACACCCTCAGTTGAATTTTGAGCATTTATACACTCCAGGAACTGCGTCAAGCTTTGTCTTAATAGAGATACACACATGCCGTCATATACACATGCACAAATTAGGATAAGGTACCCTTGCTTTCAACCTGGCAGGGAAGGCAAAGCTTCTGCACAGGAGTCAAGTAAGTGCTAAATTGTTTCAGATTGGTATAATTGAAACAGATATTCAAAAAGGAGAAAGATGAGCATAATCTGGAATCCAAACTAAGTCTATAGCATCTTCTCTCCAGCCACATACCATGTCCTCCCAGTCTGCTCTCCAGCGTGCCTCCTACTCAACCCCACTCACTCTGACAGGTGCTACTCCAGTTCAGTTCACTTTGTCAACAATCTATGGGACCCATACACTTCACTGCTACTACACAGGGAAAACTGTAGTTATCTTGTAAAATGAAAGTGATAAAACATATCCAATATTTATGCTCAGCAAAGGCTGTTGAATTTAGGAACAGTTCTTGATAAACCACTAGATAAAGCCTGGCTCATTCTACTGTGAGCTTAGATTGGCCCCCCTCTTGCTTTTATTTCAGAATTTATCCTTATCCTTCTTTTTATAGATTGGGCTAACCTGCTCATCCATTACATACATAGGAGGCTTCAGACTACATGGAGAAATAAAGCATGCATATGCATTATCAAAATAGAGAAGGCGTTAATTACCTCCTGGAAGGAGGTGAAGATAAAGTGCTCTATCATCTCTTCTAGCCAGGAGAGGTCAGTAAGAGCTCCTTTAACAAGAAAGAATGTGGGCCAGACTGATGAAGTAGATGGGGATGCAGCGTCATCAGAGCCCTAGAGAAGAGTTATTCAAAGTGTATATACATACTCACAGAACAGTCAGCAGCAGATCTGAATTTGGTAGCACTGGGAGCTAAAGACATGAATGTGAACATGAAACATAATGTCATGAGTCCTGTACCCATTGTCAAGATAACAGGGAGCCAATGAAAGTTGCTCAGAAGAAAGGTGTCCTGATGTTTGTGTAAGAGTAAGGCCTAAGAAGGGAATTTCTGAGCTGATAACTTTTTTAGTTCTAACTATTCAAAACAGGAGCATGGGCTGAGCATACCCTACAAGTGCTACCTTTAAATCTCACTTCCTTTGTCTACCTTCCATTTAGAAAAGAGTTTTATCACTTGTGTGCTGGTAGTTCTGGAATGTTCTCACTCTGTCTTGGCTGTGTCATGTCATCAGCCTAAAAATAGATGCTAATTAACAAGGTTATTTCTAACTTACGCTGTTAAGATAGAGAACAGCAATGAAAGGTGGAGTATCAAATTAACCAAGGACAGAATCAAATTCCAGTTCAAAATGCCCACTTGGCCAACATTCAATTCACTAAATAGTCTCTATTTTTTGAAATCAGACAGTCATTATCCAAATTTCTTCTCCCCAGTGTGCTAATACAGTGTGATGAGACATGCCCCAACAGAACACAAATTGCCTTTTGGAGGCTAGATGCTGAGTGGAGGGAGGGGTCGGTAGGCAAATATCTCACTCTATTATCTGCTGTCTCTGAGCCAACAGATTACATGGTTCACTGACTAGCTGAATAACTTTTAGAGAGTTTGTTCGTGTCTATTTACACATATTCCACAGAAATATATTAACAGCTAAGGAACAGCTGTAAAAATTATATAGTGAGGTGGAGAGAGGAAAGTCATGATCACTCCATGTATGTTTCTGTAGAAAAGACAAAAGTTCTGCATGGCAAAGGAAATGAGGAAAACATACTACACACACTCAGATATCACTGCCAAGCACAGCTTCCACACAGTAACATAGCAGGCAAAGAAAACATATCACAGAAGCTCCCAGAGACCTTCATCTCTCTGGTACATGAGTATAACATATAATTTTATACCACGGGTTTCAGATGTACATTTGTACTCTAAAATATTTTACTGCACAATTGACTGCTTTAATAAAGAAAGCTACAGTTCATATCCATTCAATCACCGTAGGGAGAAATGAAAGTTTTCTGATTTACATTTTGTCTTAAGTAAAATATTTCTTCTCAACTAAAATTTAATGTCCTAAGTCACACATATTTCTCACAAATATTAACAGATATGAAACTTTTGTAACTACTACAGTGACACTGGATCTAAACATTAATAGTAGTACAGAAATTTTTCTTCAGGTAAATGTTGCTTATCACTACCTAAAATTCTACACTGAATTTGTGTAGGAAAATGGATAGAGAGAGGCCATGGTGTTGCCCCAACAGTCAGTACAGAAAAAGATCCACTCACACGCAAGCTGGAAAAATACTGGCTACTCCACCTCTTTTCAAAGACCTAAGGACACCAGGTCTTTTAGAAGCACTGTGTTCCTAGTCCTTTCTTACTGTCTTTCACTAGCTTATTCTCATTTAAAGACCACGAAATGTTAGAGTTCTCCAAGGTCTGGTTATAGGCTCCTTTCTCTATTTTTATGACTAAACGATCATCTAATTCCATGGTTTTAGTTATAGCTGATAGCCTTGAATGTTTAGGTTTACTTGGAATGCAAATATTCACTTATATTCATTTCACAGTAGGTCTGCACGAATATCTTCTCCAGTCCATGATGTCTAAACCCTCTCCCCAAAGCCTGCTCTGAACACTGACCCTCCTTGAGTCCCCAGCCCATCATCATCACTATCATCCATCCACTTGGACAAGCCAGGAGACTCCAGCAAGCACGGCGATCTTCCTTCCTCCTGCCGCCAGTCCATCTCATACTGCTGTATTTTTGTTCCTCTATCCCAGTCCACTTCTGACAGTGCCTGTCACCTCTGCCACGAGGTCTGTCGTCAGCCACCAGACTTCTGCAGTGGCCTCATCACTAACTTACCCATCCCCTCGCCAGTGTGATACATTCCCGATGAAGTAAAAAATAATAGCCTAAATGCAGATTTCGTTTGTTTACTTCCAATCTGAAGTTCTTCAAAGCCCCCCTTGTTTTGAAAGACTAAAATCCTTAACAAAATCATATTTGATCTTTCCCCTCACGCCAGCCTTGACCCATGCCCTCTGCCCAGTGCAGCTCTCCAGCCAAGCCTTCTTTCAGTCACTAACCTGTGATGTTCTTCCCAGGTCTCAGATGCTTTCTGCATATTTCATGCTCTCTGCCTAGAATCTGGTTCCCACTCTGCCTGCTATTTACTATGTTTCTACTTTTCCTTTAGACCTTAACGCTAGCATGCATCAGAGAGCACTCCATGAACGTTCCATCCCTACAAAGACTCCCCTCCATGTCACCGGAGACTGAGTCAGGGTCCTGAGACATTGTGAGGGTTCCACCACATTCAGAGTCCTCTTAAAGCAAAGTCAGGAATCCAAACACCAAGGTCAGAAGTTTATGTGCCCTGTTACCTGACTGATGCCTAACTCTTCCAGTGTTCTACAGGCCCCATCACACAGGTGCTAAAGCCTTTTTCTTGACTAGTGTTTGCTCAGTACCTAAGACAGAACCAAGTTCATGGTGCACATGTGATAAATAGGTGGTAAATAAATAAATGGAATAATAGATGAGACAGGAAAGATAGCATTGGCTAGTTCATGAATAAAATTCAATTCTGAACTGGTCTTCCTCTTCCTCCGTCTCTTCTTACTCTAGCTTGCCTACACTATGATTTGTAAGTAGGACAAGGAGCTACATAATTTTCATAGATCCTCAGGTATGGTCAGCCTCTACCTTTTTGTTCTTGATGTGCCCTTGGTCACAGTGTCTAATCCTTGCTGAGGCATACCCAAGTATCCACCTTTCTAAATCTACTGTCTTGTACTAATTACAATGAGTTACATGCATTCTCTTACTCTTTAGTGACATTAAACCCTTTAAAGGGTATTTGAAACTTCTGTTTTGATCATCTTTGTGTCCCCATGGTGCTAAACTAAAGTCATGACTGGATAAGGTGCCCACAGAAGGAAGAAGCAACAAAGATAATGATAAAAAAATCCATAGGATCAACCTGAGGACCACCTTAGAATGCTGGCAGTTCCCGAGACTACAGGTTTATTTCTAAAACTGGCCTCCGCATTGCGCAGCACAGATCCCATGTCTCAGACCCTCCTACTGTTCAGATTCTGTTCTCCAGATTTTTCCAAGTGGGCATTTTAATATAGGGTCTCACTATGTAGTCCTAGTCAGCTCAAACTCATGTCGCACCTGCCTTGGCCTCCTGAATATCAGAATTACAGGCATGTGCTGCCATGCCCAGCTTGAAACCATTTCTAGAGCACAAGTGCTTACCAGTACATTCTCACAGCCACAACCAAGAACATGCCTGAGGACTCAGTGAGACTCCACAAATACTGTGACTAACTAAACCTACAACTAACTAAAGTCACCGGAGTGTCACCACATGTCTGCACCTAGAAAGGTTCAAACCAGAGAGTCCCATGAGGCTTGCCATGGGAAACGTTTTTTGCTTGTGTACATGTATGTGTTTGTGTACATATGGCATGCAAACCTGTGTGTGCATGTTCACATATGCAAGGGGGAGGTGTGTGTGTGTGTGCACATGCCTGTGAAGGCTAGACATTGACATTAGGTGTCTTCCTCGATGGCTCTTCATTTTATTTCCTGAAGCAGGGTTTCTTGCTGAGCCCTATGCTGCTGGCCTAGGGAGCTCTCTTTCCCCTAGAGATCTCCTGTCTCTGCTTCCTGAGTGCTGGGATTATAGGCAGGATGCTACATCTGTTCAGCGGGTATGTGGGTCCTGGGATTCCAAACTCCTGTCCTCATGCTGTGCAGCAAGCTCTTTATCCACTGAGCCTCTTCCTTAGCCTTCCTTAAACTTACTCAGATTTTTAAAAACTATAAATCAGTCTCTTCATATGTTCTTAAATCTATGAGGGAAAATCTTTGGTAAAGGAGGAAACAGGATAATGCTAACAATCTTCAGACATTCTAACTTTTCCATCAAAGCCTGGTGAAATCAAACTTACAGATCAAAACAAAGATCTTCTTCCTTCCTTTATTTTTCACTAGCCATCTCTCCTCATCTCACATATCAATTTAACCGCTTTAAGGTGTATCAATCAAAATTGCCCTTGTTTACCGCTCATTTGTCTTTGTTGCTCTTTGTTCAAAGGGGGCATAAGCAAACTGGTAACCGGTAGAAATAAAGAATGCAAATTGAAACTTTTATAGATTTACTTATTTTTATTTTATGTGTAGGAGTGTCTTGCCTGCACATATATATAAGTGCACTACATGTGTGCAATGCTCATGGAAGCCAGAAGAGGGCTATGGATTCCCCTGGAACTGGAGTTACAGTTACAGGCTGTTGTTAGCCGTCCCATGCTCAGACCCACTGAGCCATCTCCAAGCCCCAAGAGTTCTAATTTTAAATAAAAATGTTAACTACAATGCTTCTGTCCTCCCCAACTCCATATCACTTGATACCCAATAGTCTTGCATTCTTAGTCACCTTTCCCTTCGGGCTGAAAAACCCAGTGAATTTCTCCCCTATAAGCAGGAAGGACATCCCATGAGGGAAATGTCGTGCTTGTGGATTCAAATTTTAACACGATTGATTCCCAAACTTTAAGGATTTCTGTGGGCTGACAGTGTTATTACTCAAAGCCACGTTCTATAGCAAAGTTCTGGGACCAGTTACCTTTCCTTTTTTGCTGTTCAGGTGCTCAGGCTATCACTGAGCTAACCTGCAGAAGGTTGATTTTGTTGCTAGAGCAAGCAACCCAATTTTTAACATTCTTCAATATCTTCCTTTGGAGTGTTTTAAATAACAATAGGATATACCTGAGCAAGCCCACCCTGAGGAATGCTACGGTCATTTGTATAACTCTGATTCAGCCCTGAGAGAATGAGACAGTTAGTCTAGGAGGGGTTAGAAACAGCAAACCCTCTGTGTGCGAACTACAGGGTACATGCCACCCTCAGGAAAATCTCCACTTCCCCAAGGTGAGTGGCCTCAATCAGAAGGAAAGATGGACAAGAAAATTTCTGCCTCTGCCAACTCAGTCCCCTAGCCATCTGAAGATCTGAATGTATCACAGACTAAAGGTACAGGGTCCCATATTCCTGTTTATTACACTAATCAACTCCAAAGCAGGCTTGTAAATTCTCATTGTGTGGTAAGAAACTAGAACACTGTACCCACATGGCCTAGTTAGCAAGAATTGGCAAGGCCTCTTACCATCAACTGACTTTTAGCTTACTTTAATTGACTTATTCCATATTTAAAAGGCTGATGTAGTTTTTAAAGGTAGGACAGATATTAATTTCAAGTATTAACTAACGTATCCTATCTAAAGGGCAGAAACTCATGTAATTTACAACCTCAGCAACAGGAATCCTATATTTGCTGCCAACTCATTTTCTACAAAGAGTACAGACCAATTGAAAGGAACAGACTCCAGGAAGCATCTGTGTGCAGCTAGGGCCTCCCTGAGGAAGGCAGAACAAGGAAAGCAGGCTCTGTGGTAAATCAGTCAGCAAGGGTTCTCATCAGGTACCTAAGCAGTGTGGGAAGCCCAGAAAATCTCCACACGCTTCTGCTTCATGTGCCTCAAGTAGCTAACAACTTCAAGGTCTCGGGCAGAGCCCCTGGATAAAACAGAGGGGAATGATGCTAACAGCTTTGAAGAAACTGAGGACAAGAGGTTCATATTAGTAATAGTACATACTAATGTGTGTGTGTGTGTGTGTGTGTGTGTGTGTGTGTGTCCATTATATAGATAAGGAAAGAGTGAGTGGCTTCCATGAACATATCCTCAAATCAAAGATGGTTGTGTTTGCTAACCTCATTTTTCTAAGACGAGAGCATTTATTCAGAATTCGAGATAAAGCGTCAGATCATTAATAATATGCTATAATTAGTAACAATGTTGGTGGTGACTGCTTGTCAAGTAAGCATCCATTCACTTGAAGCCTGGTCAGTGAGCTGAATGTCCTTACCCATAAGCTCTTCAAAAGTGCTTCCTTTCCAAGGACACCCAGTAACTGACATGCTGACTGTCTTCAGCAGCTGCTCAGGGAAGGCAGCACACATGTGCTCTTGAGCTTGTTTTTCAGTGCCTGGTTCTGGACTGCTCTTGCTATGGTAAGTCTGTTTCTTGAAGATTTGGCCTCTCTAGTTCTTCCTCCACTTGCCTCCTGTGCTTACGCGTTCCTACGCTCCCCTTTGCTGACAAGACTTCGCTATATTCCTCTAAAATAAAATGGAGAATCTTCACTTAATGCCAAGCTTAGCTTAAGAGAAATATCACCAAATGCTGTCTTTTTTTTTCAAAATGCATTCCTAAGAAATCATCCTACACCAAGCTTTTTCTCTCTAAATCCATCAACGTGCGGTAAGACTTGGTCTGTTTGTGGCCTTTAGCAGCTTTACCTAAGGATATGCCTTGTCTCTGACAAAAAGCCAAATTTTCTTCAGGAGAGAGATGCTTTTTATTTTGTTTATACTTGGATTGCCAATAATACGTTTGAGACTAGATTCAGGATATTGAAAATGTTACCTTAGAAGACAGAAATCCAGATGACAATCTTTGTGAGATGTGACACCTGACATAAATTATATTTATATGTATGCTTTGCTTTTTAAAATCTTGACTCTTTCAGTCAAAACATTTACATAATTAAATATATGAACCAGTCCTTTGTGAATCATTTATTAAACATTTACTATGGGTCTAACACTATGTTGCAAATAACATAAAATTATAAATTGGGCATGGTCCATGGCCTCAATATGCTTACACTTTAGAACTGCCTCATTATAGCTTTGTTTTTATGAGCTATAAGCAGGTAGTGGGATGACTAACATCTCAGTGGCCTCAGAACTTACAATCCACATGTTAGACTAGTTCAGGATATTGCAATGATACTTAGATATGAAATTAACTTTTAAACATTATGAAAGGAATCAAGTAATTAAATCATAATCACTTTTTAGAATAAAAGTTGCAAAATAATAATCTATGTTCTAGTTTAATTTCTGTTGCTATGAAAAAAAACACTGAGAAAAGGTGCTTAGAGGAAAAAGGGTGTATTTGGCTTAAGGTTTCAGTCCAGCTTAATGGGGAAGTCAAGGTGGCAAGAATTAAAACAGCTGGTCACGTCACAGCCACAGTCAGCGCAGAAAGCAATGAGTGCATGCATGTTACTACTCAGCAATGAGCACCGCATGCTAGTTCTCTACTGGCTTTCTCTACTTTTCTGTAGTCCAGGGTTGGAAACCAGAGAATGGCACCACCCACTTTACTTTATGGTTTAATCTGATCAAGAAATCCCTCACTGTGGCTCCTCCACTGGTGTACACAGTGGCTGGCTTTTTGGTTGATTCCAGATCCAGTCAAATTGACAAATAAGAGTAGCCACTACAAGCTCTCCCCTTGTCAACTTGACGCCCAATCACATCTCCTTATGTCATGTTTAATTTCCAAATGAAAACAGTAACAACGTCATGGTTGTAGCTTCACGACATGCCTACCCACACACAACTGCAGTGTTCAGTGACTGCATTCCTAATGTGAAGTGAGGTAAACTCCCAAGCAGTCAACAGAGAAAGAGAAGGACAGAACAGACTGGGGTCAGGCTCGATCCATACCAGGACTACCTGAAGCTCTCCTTCTCCTCCCGTGGAGGCAGAAGAGGCCTCTACCAACTACTTCAACCTGCTCCTGAGTAGTCCTCAGGCCATGATGAGCATCACTGTACCCCACCCGCCGGGATCACCCCACCCCACACATGTTATACCCCGTGGGACCACTCTCCTTTCAGGACTGCAGGACCAGCCACTGTCCTCAGGACATTGGGGATGGGAGCCCATACCAGAAAACATAGCAGTTCCTAGAGCGATGTCCTCACCTGAGGGCTCTGGGGAAGAAAGGGCACTTTAACATCCCAGAAAATGAATCTTGGAATCATCAGACCCACCTTAATGTTGCAAATTTTTATTTGCAACAATGAAAAACAAATATTTGACGAAGTTGTAGAGTGGTCTCCTGATCATGCAAGGTCACTCCCCAGCCCAGTGACAACACTGAGCTCTAATAAGAATAGCAAAGAATGCACCCAAGGACAAAATGACATCTTCTTACTTACATGGAAAGTAAGGTGACCTCAAGGAAGAAGGTGAGACAGCAGTTACCAAAACTAGGAAAGGTGTGAGGAAGAGAGGAGTGGAGAGAACAGTAACTTCTAATGTTTTACAGCACAGTAGGATAACTATAGTTGACTATAATCTAATATTTTTTTTTATTTTATGTCCATGAGTATATTGCTTGCATGTATGTAAGTGCACCCATGTCGTGCAATGCCTACAGAGGTCAGAAAAGGGCATCAGATCCCCTGGAATAGGAGTTACAGATGGTTGTTAGCTGCCATGTGGGTGCTGGGAATCAAACCTGGATCTTCTGCAAGAACAGCCAGTGCTCACAACCACCGAGCCATCTCTCCAGCCCCCAAAATCTAATACTTCAAAACAGCAGAGTGGAATCTGAACATCCCTCACACAAGGATATGACAATTGTTTTAGGTAGTAGATACATCAGTTACCCAGATTTGATCATTGTACATCTTATATGCGTATAAATATGTGAACTATATCTCATAAATATGTACAGTTACCATGCCCATTAACTATGTATGTTAGCAAAACTAAAAATAAAAAAACATTCCAAAAACATCACAGTAAATCTAGGGGATGTGGACTCCGAGGATGAAGGCTCAGTCTTACACATCACCACAGCCCAAAGCCTGGCATAGGACACGATGCAGTGGCTTGGATATGTGCTCTGAAATTAGCCTATGCTTGAATTGGTTCACAAGATGTGAGATTTGAAACTGTATTTCTTTAAGATCTCTAAACCTTAGTTTTCTCTTTATACAATGGTGTTAGCACAGTTATTGAAGGAATTAAATAAACAAAGCATTAGCAGAGTGTAGGCCACAAAGCAAGAATTCAACCAACAGTAGCTATTATTAAATTCTTTTCTAATATTTTATTTATTATTTTTATTTTATGTGCACAGGTATATTGCTTGCACATAGGTAGGTACACCCATGTTATGCAGTGCCCACATAGGTCAGATCAGGCCATTGGATCCCCTGGAACTGGAGTTGCAGACAGCTGCTAGGTGCCATATCGGTGTTGGGAACCAGACCCAGACCCTCTGGAAGAGCAGCCAGTACTCTTAACTACTGAGCCATCTCTCCAGCCTTAAGTTGAATTTTTTGGTCCTCAAGAGTAGAGGACTGGAGAGGCGACTCGGTGTTTAAGAGCACCGGCTGCTCTTGCAGAGGACCTGGGTTCAATTCCCTGCACCCACATGGTGGTTAACAAGCATCTTTAATACCAGTTCCAGGGAATCTGACTCCCTCTTCTGGCCTCTAACGGGCATTGTACAGATGGGTGCTCTTACATACATTCAGACAAAACACTCATACACATAAAACAAAAGTACATTTTACAACTTTTAGAAAGAAAGATCTGAGCAATAAATTAACTAGAATCTATGATTAAGAAAAAGAAAGATTTGATAAAACCACAAAAATATTCCATATTTTGAAAGATGTAGGTCCTATAGAAAACAAAATGATTCCATTGTACAAACTTAAGAAAAATTAACTTAGAGACTGTATTAAACAGGAAAATATAAGATTTCCAATGAGAATTCTCTCATCTCAAAAAAATTTTTTTGAGAAGAAAGTTCCAGGGCATTTTTACTGTCCCTATCTCAGCTTCCAACTCAGTCTTTCTCTGGCCAAAAAGACTCTTATTTCAAACTGTGGAATTCATCCTTTTTTAATTCATAGATCAGTGAACTTGGGCTCCCACCTGCTCCACTGGCCCTTTCCCAGTTCTCACGTAACATAGATTTTTCTAGAAATGGGAATTAACCCAGTTCGGCTGAATAAGACCAAAAAGTGGCTTACTAGGATGTCTAGGAAAAAGCCTCTTCATTCTTCTGCAAACTTTAAAGAGACTATCCCCTCTAGTAAATAATCAGAGGAATAAAGAATGTTGTTGAACCAGGACTTCACAGAAGCCATACTGCAACCACGATGGAAACGCTTTCTTCAGATTTGAAAACAACATAAAGGAACTAAGACCACTGTAGAGAGAAACTAAGATAAAGAGAAACTAATGCCTTCTTCACACCTGAAGCCAATTCATGTTATTTACATAAGCCACTAAATCTGCTTTATTGTCTAAATAAACTTGAGTAGGGTTGCATGTTTCTTGCACCATAAGAAGTCTTTGTATACACAAACCATAAGAACTACACCCAGGTCTCATTAATGAATGGGATTTTTAAATGATAGGAGTGAAGGATACCCAGAGATCAATGTAAGACTGGATCTTGTGGTGGTTTAAATGTAGGGCATGTATATTTGAACACGTGGCCTTGGTTGGTGGTGCTGTTTGGGAAGGGTCATAGAACCTTTAGGAGGTGGGGGCCTAGTTGGAGGAAGTACGTCACTGGAGACAAGCTTTCAGAATTCATAGCTTCACGCCACTTCCAGGTTTTCTCTCTGCTTCCTGCTCATGCTTGAAGATGTGAGCACTCAACTTTCTGTACCAGCTGCCTCCCACCATGCCTCTCCACCATAATGAACTCTTGGGGGGTTCTAGAACCAGAAGCCCAAATAAACTCTTCCTTCTGTAAGTTGCCTTGGTCATGGTGTTTCATCACAGCAACAGAAATGCAGATCTGCAGGGTTGAAGTAGAGTGCTTGCCTAGCATATGCAAGGCCCTGGGCTGGCTCCCCAGTACACACACACACACACACACACACACACACACACACACACAAAACTTTAATTTAAAATGAAAATTCTGTAAAGGACGCAGAGGAACAAATCTTAGCAAACCATGTGACAGACAAAGCTTTCATAAATATAACATCAAAAGCAGAATTCATTCAGGAAAAAAGCAAAAACTTTTGCTCTCCAAAAATCCCATTAGTAAAATGAAAAGTTGAACCAGTCAGACAGTCAGGTAATATCTTCAAGGGCCATAGCTAAGGACTTTCACACAGAATATATAAAGAGCTTTAATGATTCAATAAGACAAAAAGTTTTCATGGATGAAGAGTTAAATAGACAGTCCACTAGAGAAGGTATGCTAATATGTTCATGAACAGATGCTGGAGCGTCACACCATCAGTAATCAGACAAAGACAAACTAAAACAATGATGTCTATCACTAACTACACACTCATTAAAATGGCTATGAAGAAGTACCACACTGCTAGATGTTAGCAAAGCTATTAAGACGCCAGAACCCTATGCATTGCTCCTAAGAATGTAGATTGGTATAGCCACTCAGAAAAACACGTTGGCAATTGTTTTGTCAAGTTAAATATAAATCTGCCACAGTCCTCAGCAATTATATTAGTGAGGTATCTACCCAAGAGAAATCAAAATGAATGGACACACAAAGTTTCTTATGTTGATGTTCACAGCAGCATGACTAGAAAATGCCTGAATGTCCATAAACTGATGAATCTATAAACAAAATGTGGTATGTCCATAGAATGAAATACTTAGCAAAGAAAAGGAATGAGGTCAGGTGTGTTTTTATCAAGTCTGTAATCCCAGCACTCTAGAGGCAGAGGCAGGCAGATCTCTGTGAGTTTGAGGGCAGCCTGGTCTACTGGTCTACATAGCTTGTTCCAGGCCAGCCAGGAACTGGCTGCATACTGAGACCCTGTCTCAAAAGAAAGAAAAAGAAAAGAAATAAACTATGAACTACTGTTAAATGCAATAACATGAAGGAAGCTCAAAAACATTATGCTGAATGAGACGTAAATAACAGCACAAGTAAAAAGGCCAGAGGTGGGCAGGGGGGCTTGCTCTGCACAAGGCTGCTGCAGTCACCGAGTCTGTGGTTCATGCCCTCAAAAGAAGCTTGGATTCTTTTCACAGGGAACGGAAGGGTACCAATGGCAGAGCAAAGGCTCAAGTAAGGGTAAGAAAACACCATTAGCTAAAAATTGTTCGTTCATTCATGATTATGATGGTAAAGATGCTGATGGTAAGTTGGCAATTTATAATGCCAACTCGGAGAAGTCTTCACAGTCCGTCTTTAAGGTCCACACGACCTTAAATGGGAGATCTCATGCAGCTTCAACCTTGATAAAAAGGAAATTGTAAACTCCAAGTGGGGAGCAGTAAGCCAATGGCAGGGGCAAGATTCAAATCCAGGTCTGTTTGACTTGCAAGTCCTGGTTTTCAACTAGCACACATATTGCCCGACCTCCACAGCATTAGCAGATAAATGACTGTCTAAAAGCCAGATGTTTTAGCTGTGACTCCTGTTCTCATTGTGCAGTGCACAAGGTAAGAATGAAATTCTGAGCATATCTACCACCTTTAATCCAGACACCAAGTACTGGGCTTCCCTTGCTACTCCATGCAAAACAGAACCCTCATTTGGATTTAAGACTTCTTGTTCCTTAAAAGATAAAAAGTGTTCAACAAATCTACAAAATTCCAGCCCTTAAGGAGGAAAATTTGTGGCAGAGATGCTTTCCAGGAGACACAGCAGAGGTGAATGTAGGTGCTGTCAGTTCCTTCTTAAGTAAGGTTAAATTGGAAGACCTAATGTTTCAGCAGCAAGCAGACATAGGTGTAATAAAGCTGTAGCATTAACCATCTTGGCATTGTAGAGGTGGCTCAGCAGGTAAAGTCATGCAAACATGAGCCTCAAGTTCCGATCCTCAGAGCCCATGTGAACACCAGGGGAAAATGGTTGCCTGCCTGTAATCCCAGTACTTGGGAGACAGAGACAGGGGATCCCTGGAGCAGGCTGGCTAACAACTAACCAAAAAGGAAAACTCTGGGTTTAAGTGAAGGACCTCAGCAGGCAACACACAAACATGCACCCACAGATATGCAAACACATGTACACATATAACAGGAAAACCCACAACCTCATCTCCATAAATAGGATGAACAAGAAATCCCACAGACTCTGCCTGCCAGGAGATGGTGATACTGTCGTCTAGTGTGTGCGCTGATTGAGAATTCAGCTGCATAACCTTCTGTGAACTGTTTATCTTATGTACTTATTTAACTAACATTCAAACTGACAAGACTCCCGTTTCTAGGCCTTCTCTTTCTACTTTCATGTAGCAACGATCAGATGACGCTCAGCTCCCACAAACTTTGCATGGTTTTGATTTCACACATAAACTGAAGGTTAGAATTCTAGTCTGTGTCCTCAGTCATTCAGGTTTTTTTCAGATCTTTGAACATGACTTCAAACCCTGCCAAAACACAACCCAAATACAGACTTGCTTCTGTGTCTGTACAAATACGTAAAAGCAATGGGTATGCCAACTTTCAACAGGTACCAGCCTAATTGAAGCTTTAACTACTGTCAGGGAACAAAGGCAGGCAGAGCTAACTAAGTCTGCTTTGTTCAAGGGTATGAAGACATTCAGAAAGATGAAGAACATGTGAAACAGGAATAAAGCGAACATCCCAGTGGCCACTGCAGTCCACACCAACTTCTCCTCATTCTGAGCTTAATTAACTGCACTAATAACAGTACCAGACGGTACTACAGATTTAATTATCCACACTGTATCAAATGTATTTATTTTGTTCCATGTACATCTTCAAAATAAAAACAAAACTATAATTATATGATATTTCAGTACCTTCGCATATATTATCTCGTTTCATCTCCTTAATGGCCCATCACTCTAAATACATCATGTCTTTCACAGATAAAAGAAAGCGAGGCTGGAAATTGCACTTATGCAAAATGCCCATTGACAGTGAGCTAAGACTCTCACGGCTCCAAACCTGTTACTCTTTCCCTGATGTTATACAACCTAAACTCTAGAGTAGTCAGGCATCACATTGCTTGTAGCGTATAGTTGCTGATCTACAGCTATGGAGATGCTTAATAAATGCATGCTCGTGTGACTCCTACTGCTCTGCTATAAGTAAACTGGAGCCGAGAAACTGATCACCTTTAATTTTCATGACTTTTAGAGCAGTGGAAGTAGGGAGCAGACGCAATCTTTCAGCTCTCGGATGCCAAAGAAACCCTTCAGAATTCTTTAAATCAGAGAAGAGACTGCTCGGCCTCTCCACATGTCACACTCAACCTGTATCCGCCCCTGCTACCTGCTGGTACAAGCCCATAGACTGTTAAATGCTGATGGTTCATCAAGAATGAGAAACACAGAATCCACTAGAGGCGCCGTGCTTTACACATAATGGGTGCATTTAGCTCCTGCTCCATTTCACTCTCTCCTGGTCCTCCTTAGGTCCATATTTTGTCTCTACATCCTGATCCTTTTTTTCTGATGTTTCTCCTCCTGCTGGGTCACTCTGGAAATAATGTAATAGATGTTATAAGAGTTTTTTTTTCCCCCATGATCTTTTGCCAAAACAAAAGCCATATAGAAACTGAGAACAACACACAATCAATTTGACTGGAATGTTGTTGGCTGGTGACTGGTCTGAGTCATCCACCTTAATTGCAGCCAAAAAGCCCAAATTATTGCATTTAACACAAACAAGATGGGAAGAGTAGATTGTGATTTAAGGATAATTTTGTATCAAGGCCAATAGCATAGTTATACAGCTCTGAAAAGATCAAGCAGAGCCTGAGGTAGACAGCATCCCGAGCATACCGTCACTGCCACTGTGTCTCAGCGTGGTCATTTGGAGTGTCCCAAAGTAAGCCAGTAAGAGAATACAAGCTATCCTAACAGACCATTCCAAAATAATGTTAAAACATACCATGTCATTTGGCCTGCTAGCCACACCTTAGATAACCCAGAAACTGCTCATTTCTGTTCACATATGAGGCATTTGGGGAAAAATAATCATTGTATTATCAAGTCAAAGCCCTGATGCGTTTTGAGCAATAAAAGGTGCCATCCTAATATATCAAATTTTTTAAGCTATAGAAATATCTGCTTTCACAAATATTCAGGACGAAATTATTCATTTTATTATTTAAAAAAATATTTATTGACCATATGGCTTATCACAGGCACTCACCAAGCAAGCCCGGCAGGCAATCTGAGTTTGATCCTCAGAACCCCCATAAAAGTGGAATGGGAGAACTGAATTCACAAAAAAAATATATTTATTTTAGTTTCCAACTGTTGAAAGTACTGGGGTCATGCTATCACAGGCAATTAACTGCCTTCCAAGAACTTAGAACCTGCAGTAAGCACCTTACATAAACTGAAAGCTCTGGCTAGAGACACTGCCACACTGCACAAATACCCAGTTCGATCAAGTAAGTAATTTCTACAAGTACTTTACATATGCAACAGGAAAACTGGATTCTTGGAGTGGAGGTCAGAAACACAGGAAACATTAGAATAAGCATCAATGTGAGACCCACTTGAGCTTCTATAAAGTCCAAGCAAGGGGACAAGGTGCCTACGGGCCCTTTTCTAAGCCAACATGAAATTTTCACCAAGGAGGACATAGGATTCCAAAAGATATTTAAAATGATCTGGTCAAAGCATTTGGCTAGGCTAGGAAGAGAAAAATGTTCATTCAGAATTCACACGCTTACTGATTCGCTACATACATGAAGAGATGCAGAGGTAAAACAGAACATTGATTTGGGGGGGAGAAATATGTAGAAATGAAATCTGCAGTATTCTTAGGTGTACACTAATCACCTCCTAACCTACAAGCACACGTTGGGCAAATGTTATCTGACTTCTACTCCACAGTAGGTATTTGCTAAGAGAGTAAGAGCCTACTCTCCATCATTAGTATAAACTGAGAACATGTGTGTATTCCAAGTGCTTAGGAGATCAAATGAGATGTTTTCTAAGTTCAACTCAGATCTCATCCTTAGATATCATCTCCCTTAAACTGACCACACACCCTGACCATTGGCATTTATGCTTTATCACCATGCATTAGTGCATAGAAGAGTTCATTATACACCTCTTATCTCCCCAAGTGTATTGTCGTGCTCAGTAAATGACCAGCACTATCAAAATACTAAGCATAGTACAGAATCTACAGTAGGTCCTCAACCAGTACTTACCAGGAGACGGAGTTCCTTCATCTTTCTATATCCTATATCTAGATATAGATATAGATATAGATATATAGATATATCAATATATCCCAGGTTGTTCCAAAACTTGCTTTGTAGCCAAGGACACCCTTGAACCCTAATCCTCCTGTCTCCACCTCCTAGGTGCTGGGATTACAAGCATGTGCCATGATGACCAGGGTGCACAGTACCAGGGATTAAACCAGGGCTTTGCTCATGCTAAGCAAGAACTTTGACAACTGAGCTACATCTCCAGGCTCTGAGTTCCTTAATCTTATAGTGGTTTCTGTTCTTACTCCTCCTAGGAATATCCTTGAGGGCAAGAACTGTAAATACCCCACCTCAAATTCCAGCCCAGACAGTCTGGTATATCATTGGGGTCCAGTAGGTATTTTTATGAGTTCTGGGAAACTTTCTAAAAGCATAATAACGATGCTATACAAATACAGGTATTTGACGTTACTATTCCTTTATATTCCTATACCTATATAAGGTATCATTATGACTTCCTTTAACTCTCTTCTGGAACTATGGAGTCACTACCAAGACCACTGTTCAGTGAGACCATTGCCACCAAGCTGCTGAGTGATTCCAGGACTGACTGGGTGGGTCAGGTTCCACATGCAGTGCCCCTTCGCCTCTACCACATGTCACACAGCAGAGTGACTTGGCTTAGTCTTTGGCTCCAACTCACAGTTTGACATAAGAACTATGAAGTGACATGTAAAATTTCTTAAGTCGTCTTTGAAATACCACAGGGACACATTGAGTAAGACCATCCATCCAAGCCCAGCTGGTCCTGGTTGTCTCTGATGCTTAATCTTGGTTTCAATTATAGACTGAAGCCACTCCTATGAGGAAAAATCAGATGTATTCAAATGATTCATAAGAGAAAAGAAAACCTCAAATAAGTCTGTTGATGTGAATACCATGTATATTTGTGTCATGTATACAAGCAAGATTGTCTAAAACTAGAATCAAATCGAGGCCAACATCAGCCAGGGTAGAAATTTGGGAAGGTCAACAAATGGTCTGATATAGGCATTTAAGATATCCATCCACATCAGCAGGTTTTCCAATCCTTTACAAACTACTAGTGATAACACAAATTCATCATGCATGAAAAGTTAACTCTGGGGCTTCCATCCAAATTCAAAACTCAGCTACTCTAACCCTTCTTTGGCCACCGATAGACATAAGCTGCTTTTTAATGCGTTCCTTGTATGCGCCTTGTCTCCTGTCAGCAGCCAGAAGTTGGGATTTTTTTTTATCAGGAATAAGATTCAAAGAGCCTGCCCTACAGCAATCCCGTCCTGCACTTCTTTGTCAGAATCCTAATGACGAATTCTAAATACATAAGAGACCATCTCCAGCTGTAAAAGTGAAGAGCTTCCGGGGCCTGTCGAGTTCCCTGACCCCAGACCTATTTTTATATTTTGATCTTGGGGACCATGCCTCATGACTTTCAGAACCCTCAAGTTATCCCCGGGGTTACAGAGCACCAGCTTAACCAGTCATAGCAAGACTTAAAACAGGGCATCAAGGATCAAAGTGGCCAACAAACCCGTGCATTAGCCACGGGACCAGCCCCCAAGAGGACAGCATTAAGCTGCATTGTGCAAGTGGTTAAATTCTTTTCATGAAAAAAAAAAAAAACCCTCAATACCAAAGGCTTTTGGGTGCAGACATCTGAATAACTATTTTAGCAGCAGTCCTCATTTTGATATAAAATGTAACAACGGCACTTCAGTGCCTGAAGGGAGGCAGAAACAGCACAATTTGAATATTATTTACTTGTGTATTTAAAGTCACCTAAACCCCCAAAGTTCAGCGTTCCTTGCTCCACATTTTCCTCAGGATAATATTAAAGGGGCTTTCCTGTATTCAAACAGAGAATATAGATGAGAGGGTGTTTTAAAAATAATAGAAGGAAAATGTAAACCCCAGAGTCTGGATTAAGAATAACATAGCCCAGAGAGGTTTTGTCAATGAACTGACACCTCATTTTTCCTTCCATTGTCTGCCTACCCAGAGAGCAAGAGACTAGCAACTGGGATGATCACATGAAGGCGGGAAAAACAACCGTCAGGCTCCAAGGACAAAGCCTACTCTTAACAATACCATTCCTTAAATCCAGACATTAGAGCCAAAGGAATGAGAAAAAAGCCACTCGTTCCTGGATAGCTTACTGAGGATACTGCCGAAGATTATGCAAATCTTCACTTCATTGTCCTCTGCAAAATGTTTTCATATCAAGCCTTTTATCTGGGGAAGAAGAGATGCCCAACCTCTCCGCTCAGTAACAGCCAGCACTTTCTGTGTGGTTTCTGCGTAATTAACACCAGCACTAGACCTTTTCATTTGTGCTACTCAAGCTTAGGGTCTTTTGAGGGTGTCCGCAGGGGAGCGGCCCTCACCCTTTGCCTGTGGCCCGGGAACCACAGCTTATGCTTAGATCTTCATGCCATCTGTTAATGGCAGAGGGAGTGAAACTTGAGCTCACTTTTCCTTGACTGTCAGAGAATGTGAAAGACCAAATCCATCAGTGTGTGAGATGAGCAAATTATTGCCTTACAAAAAAATTTTTTTTAAACCCAACAATTTCTAAACTGAGAATTCAGACCAGCTGTTTTTTGTTTTGGTTTCTGTTTTTTTATTTCGTTTTAACTAGTTTCCACTCGAGTCTTAAGAAGCACAAAAGCACTAGCATTGGTGGTAACTTCAACAGACCGAAAGGACTTTTATTTTAAAGGCCTGGACTTCAGCATCCGCCTCATATTATTTAAGAATTGTATCACAGATGTGCCATATACAAGTTCCTGTCTGCCCAGAGGCTGTCAAGAATCCCTTGGGGACATAATATGTAAGGCTGAATTTTATTTTCTAATCAATTTCCCTGGCTTTCATTGATTCAGGTCAAACTCATATGAATATCAGAAAAGCAATAATAATGATGGAAGCCATGTAAAAATGTCAAAGAGACTCAGTAGCCCATAATATTTTTGTTTTTCATCATAATTGGTATGAGAATTTAGTCATTAGGAGTTTCCCAACATTTAAAAGGAAAGGTTACTTGCGCATAGAAACATGTTTTCCTTTGGAAAGGTTCTACTGGTCTGACCGTGAAAAACCACTGCACGTATTCTCTGAAAACTTTGACTACACTTACTAGATAATTCATTCCTATCCCAAATCAACTTCAAACTACCTCACTGATCTTGGACGAAGTCAGACAGACTCAGCTTTTGAGAGAACAAGATCACAGGTTCCCAAACCAAGGCCACAGAAATTTCCAGGCACCTCTTCCAAACTGATAACCTTTTCCCAAGTTATTTGCCCTTATTCATTAGCCTAAAGGAAGCCAAACTTTGGATAAAATCTTTCAAAATGTGGGGGACACAGAGATAAAATCATAAAGAGCTCTTCACTGATGGAAACTTGGCAACCACAAAGTCAGTGTAGTTTTTGTTATTCTTTGATTAGTGTCCTAGCCTGGGTGGGGTGGTGTTTTGGCAGGAAGCCTATGATTTGGTGGACCATATGTGGTTATATTACATACCATTTGGGACTGCTGTTCTTGCAATAAATTTTTGTGAATTAATTCAAACAAATGAACTAGCACTCTGGGTTCCAGTTACCCAGAGAAGTAGCATGAATCATTATTGTATGCCTCCAAAACATGCTACCAAACTCTTAAGAGCCAAGGAATGCCTTGAATAAGCTCTACTGTGAGCCTGCCTAGATCAGAAGTTATGTGGACCCTGTGTACATGTGTGGCCCTCTTACTACAGCAAGAACTCTCAGACAAGAATACCATCTTTGAGCCTTGCATATTCCAACAGTTTCTGGTGCAGGACACTGTCTTTCAGGAATGGGCTGTCTTGCCTTTTATTTCCTACTATGTACAGCAAGCAGGAATCACTATACAGATCCCAGTACAGTCACTATACACTGGATTCCTATTAAAAGGTTTTGGAGGAAGAGGAGGAAAAGACAAAGCTTGTGAGGAATAACTAAGTTCTCATCCTTTGAAATTCTGAAGATTTTGGTAGACTGCATTTTGAGTTTCAGAAATTTACTAATTTGACGTGCAATCATACCTTTATTTGCAATTACATTAAGAACAAGAATATTACAATTTTTTAAATATTCTCAATTCTAGGTGAACCCTAAAGAAAATTTGCTCTTGAGATACTGATGAATGATAAGAAGGGCAAAATAGAAGCATTTGAGTGTATATATCTTTCCTTATATGGGAAAATATCTTATATATTGGACTTTGTATAGTACTTAAGTATATAACTTCCTAAAATATTATCACATGTGTCATATTTTCTGTAACATTCAAACTTATATAACTTGCCAGGGCTCTGGGAGGTTTAAAAGGTATAGCCTGATCATATCTACACTTGTTAGAGTGAACATGAGATTCTTCACAGTAAAAGATAGGAGGTCCTTTTAAAATACGCATCTAAATATGAGATCACCTGCTTCTTGGAGCTACCACACAGCTTAGCGGAACTAAACTGTCCCAGAACAGGTTGATCTTGGAAAAATTGCATCGCTGTGAAAACACCATTTACTCACTCCTGAGAGTTGTACTTAGTATAAGCTGTTTAGACCACATGAAATCTGCAACACACTGTTAGATCTTTACAAATTTCATGAAATCTTTTTCGGATATCCAAAAAATCCTGAACTGCTTGAATCTATTGTCTCCCGGTACTGGGGACTGACCCGTAATCTCTTTCCCAGCCAGGATACCAAATCTGTACCCAACCTTGTCACTGATTCCGGCAGCTGCTTAAATTCACCCGAGGGGATGGCAGCAATCCTGCTTCTAAGAGAACACCACAAGGGCTTACGTTCACTCTGCCTTGAAGAGAGCCTGAAAGGGAAGGTCAAAGGTGAAGAAAGATAAAGCGCCAAACAAGGATATCAGTAACGTGGGGCCTTCTTGACACAATCCAAACGTCTGATTCTTCAGGATGCAAGCCTCAAAACTTCATTTCAAAGCAGCCTCATTTTGCGGTGTCTGTGTGCGCATGTATGTCTGTGGATTTGTGTCTGGTGTGTGTTTGTGTGTGTGCACTCTGGGCTTGGTTTTGTTTTTTAGTCGGATCACTGTCCATCTAAAAGCCGTATTCAGTTGTCCCAAGCACTTAGTTTTAGACAGGCTGCATTACTCCTGTAAACAGAGGCTGCATCAAAGTGAGAGCAGACAGAGTGCCATCAGTGGATTAAGGTCTTCTGCATGATAAAGTAGCTTCCTAGGGGGGGATAAACTTAATATGTGAAAGAATGTTATTGAGAGGAATAAAGTACCAAAACTCTGTCATTCTCTTCGTGATGTCCAAATCTAATGCCTGACACTGGGGCCTTAGGACAGGGTTAGTGTTAATCAATGAAATACCCATCTGTGTGTCCTGTCCTTATCGCTATTTAAAACTAGCCTAAACTCAATTATTGTCCCTTAGAGACCAAGATGGGATATTAAGTTGATTGAAAGGAATTGTATCCCACAAAGAAATCCCAGTGTTAAGATGCAGAGGTGTCAACATTGCTGACTAAATTTCAGCTAAACAGAGATTAAATGCTAATTCTAAGAACATGAAAAATTTGCACAGACAACATCTGGCTTAAAATATCTTATTTGGATACAACTGAATTCTGGTAAATAGGAATCAATCCATAGCACATGTACTCTTTTAGATAAAATAGATTTTAATTCTTCTGTATCATTCTAATACAATAAATATGCAAGACGACATTCCATGTCTAAGTTTGACAGAAGATTGCTCTTAGAATGGAGAAAAGTCTCTAAAACCAGGTTTTATGGCATAGTGATTAATATGTATTAAATGTCCTTTTGAGAAATTTTCAAATAAATGAGCAAAACAGTTCTTTTAAAATGTACACAACTTAATCTATAACCATATTGACATGTTTTATAATGCATCTTAAGGCTACAAATATGTTTAAATTCAAATGGATTTGTGGGCTATCATTTTATAAGATAATAACAAAGTTATAATCAGGATGCGTCACTAGAACTTTGAAGGACTTGAGAATGAATGAATTCTTCCAACATATTCAGACCTTTTCTCCCAAATCTTTACAAAAGGAAGGGTTTAATCTTTAATTCGGGCTATAGCTGAAAAAATGGTTTCTATATTTGGCATTCAGTAATTCGCTCATGTGAAAAATATTTATAAGTCAGACTGGACATAACAATGAAGTGAAAGGTTGGGCATGTTGGCACACACCTTTAATCCCAGCACCCAGAAGACTGAGGCAGGCAGATCTCAGTGAGTTCAAGGGTAGCCAGGTCTATACAGAGCATCCAGGTTAGCCAGGGCTGCATATTTCCTTTTTCTTAGAAAAAGGAAATAACACATAAAATGAAGCATCATTTTAACAATTATTTTCCAGTTTTAACAATACATAGCAGAGGAGAAGCATAAATCACTCCTAAGATGAGGCTTTCGAACAGAAACTCTAGAAACTCAGAGACTCAAAGGTAAGTTACTGCTTTTTCTGTTCAACTTTTTAGTATTCTCTGGAGTCAAGGTCAAAGCTCACCTAATCAAACATCAACATCTTCAGTAGATATAGGGTGGTTTTGTTGCTATTGTTGCTGTTGTTTGTTTTGTTTATTTTGAACCAGGGTCTCAAGAAGTCCAAGCTGGACTCAAGCTTACTATATAGCTAAAGCTAGCCTTGAACTCTTGATCCTCCTTCCTCAGCCTCCCAAGTGCTGGAATTACAGGCATGTGCTACCATGGTAGATTTTAAGAAGCTTGATTTTGCATGATCTTGTAGACAGGCTAAATAACCTGCATATTTGTTCTCTTTATTTTTGTTTTGTTTTAAGACAGAGTCTTATTATGTACCCAGACTAAAACTTGCAATCCCCTGCCTCAGCCTCCTGAATATAACAGGCACTTAGAAACTGATTTGCTCAAAAGCATTGGCTCTCCACTTGGGTCTACAGGGTGACTGAAACAGTCTGAAAGACAGGCATCTCTGCCTTCATGCTCCATGTTTCTCTTTTACTGCGGACCACTTGCTTACTCCTCATGTTAAACAGTCAAGAAGTGTCTACCTAGAATCTGGTGCTCTCTAGGATTTTGGAAGCTGTGTCCTTAGAGGCCAAAGGTACAAAGTTAAGTCAGTGTCCCACTGACTTACGTTTCTTCTTCGCAGTGAGCACTGCTTAAATCTCCTCTCTCTGCTTTTCACCATTCCTTGTCTCCTTAATTGGCATATTGAGACAAGAGGACAACCCTTGTAATTTTTGCCCCACATTACAAATGTGCTGGAATTACATGTATGTAATTCCACACATGACTTTTCTACCTGTTTTTAACAGTGCCAGATCACTTTTCCTTTATCCACTTTTAGTTTTGGTTACTGCTAGCTACTGTGTGGCTCCGTGGCAGTGTGTAGAGTTACAGTTTGCATTTCTGCAACAGGAGACCAACTTAAAATGTCATTTGAAAATTCTGCGTAAAGCTCAGGACATAGGGCTGAAGAGATGGTTCAGTGGTTAAGAGCACTGGCAATGCTTACACAGGAACTGGGTTCGATTCCCAGCATCCACATGGCAGGTAACAACCATCCATAACTCCAATTCCAGGGGATTTGACGCCCTCTTCTGACCTCCGGGGGCATTGCACAACACGGGTGTACTTATAGACAGGCAGGCAATATACTCATTTACATGAAATAAAAATAATAAAATGTTTTTTTAAGCTCAGCACATAAAAGTTTAGCAAATCCAGCCAAGTCTCTGCAACACTTCAATTAAATAAAATCCTTCCTTTATATATCTATTCAAGTGATCAAGTACTCAGAAAGCCAAGAACAGTAAATAGGAATCACATCCCAATATGCTGATGTTACCAGACAAAATTATAAGCTCAACTCTCTCACTACAGTTCCAGAGAATAGTAGGAATTCTATTTACATATAACAAGTAGGGTAATAGCCTTTATAAAAACCCAGTTATTTAAGCATAGCAGATGCTTCAGTAGCATACCATGTATTCGTATTGAGGGAAATGGTTCTGAAGTCACAAGCATCCGAAACAGCCCCCAAATGTCAGACTAGTGGGGAAAAAACAGAAGAAAGAAAAGGTTCTCTTTCAGGGACTGAAGTGGGGGCGGAAGTGCTCTCCCTCAATTAAGCAAAGTGTGGTCCAGCTGATTACCCTGAATGTTACCTTGGTAACCCAAGAATGACACTGTAAATGAAATATGTTCAGTGATGGGTACCTTTCCCCAGACAAGAGACACATGAACATTTTGAGCAAGAGCTGTGACTCTCCAGTTTCTACCACTTTAATCACTCATGAAATGAATGTCTTTTTTTGACAAGAAGCAAACAAGCATGGGCCACTACTTGTTAGATGAGTAGAAACAGAACATGTGTTTCAGTATAACTGTGAACCATCCAAGTCTTCAACCCCAGGCTGGATAATTACAATACAATGCCTGTGGAGCAGAGTGACTGCAATCATGACCGTAATGTATAAAGCAAGTTTACTGAAATGCCTTGTGATTTTTAGCAGGACCCCCCTTTTTTTTTTACCTTGACATTGAATTTTATTGAAAGTACTTTGAAAATTCCCTCTTTTTTCAAAGATACAGAATCTGGTTCTATAAAGTTATGAATTTTACATATAATATTTTTTATTTTTAAATGTTTTTGAATTTATTGAATCATTGTGTGTTTTATACAGAACATCTCAATCGCTCCTAACCATCTTTGTATGCCTAGCCCCACATAGCCTCCCAACTGGAATCCATACATTCTTCCATCTGTGTTAAGGTCTATCTATTATGTCAACTTAGTGTCCCCAAGTGACCTCAGTGCAGATTTATCCACTGAGGTCTAGTCAGCCTATCCAGTGTTCCTTACTTTAGGAAGATTAGCCCATCCTCACCCAACAGTGATCAGTTGCCAATATTTCTTAAGCAAAGGCTGGGGTCTGTTGCCCATCTCCCCAGTTCCATGCTGGGTTTTTGTCTGATTGAGTTTACATAGATATTGAGCATGCTGACACCATTGCTGTAGGTTCATATTAGCAGGGTCCCAGGAGCCTGTAGGATTCTATTTCCGAATGGTCTTGCACCTCCTCACTGGCTCTTACAATCTTTCTACCCCCAATGGTCCCCGAGCCCTGGGAGAGTGAGACTTATTATAAGAGTCCTGTCCAGGGACCCACACTCTGCAGATTCCTAAGCTCCATGGTTTATCCATTTGTGACCCTTTGTGATACTGGCCCTTTGTTGTATGCGGGAGCTTCATTAATGAAAGTTGAGAGATTCATTAGTGACTTCTTTACCCCTTGTTCTATCTTGCGTGAGCCTTGGATGTAGCGGCTGCATTGTAGATGTGTTGCTTAGGCATGGGCAATTCACAGACAATGTCTCTGTGTGACCAGCTGTGGTATTCTGTATTAGTCTCTGTCTGATGAGTGGTGACTGGAATTCTTGACTGTAAATATAAGGATACATATTTTGCATTTAGTAAGAAGTTACATTAACCTAGGGATGTGACAGCCCTGGGGATCTCTCTAAGATCTATGACCTTTTCAGCCATGTGTATTTGGCTATGATTACAGTACCACGTGTGAGTTTCCTCCCATTGAGTAGGCTCTAAGACCAATTAGGTAGCCATTGATTGGTTCTGAGATAAAAGTGCCACTACTGTACCAGTGTTGAGTGCTCTGCCAGTCACTGATGTGGTTATTAGGTCATGAAGCTGGTGTTGGGCCATTGATTGATGTTCTCCCTTGTCTACTTGTATACTGCTCTCTAGAGTTATGAGTGTTAACCTTCAGGGGAAGTGGCTTCCAGGTCAGTTCCAGCTTCATTTTTTCCAAATCCAGTCTCCGAAGTATGAGTAGGACCAATTTTTATTTATTTATTTTTATTTTATGTGTATGAGTGCTATGCCTGCATGTATGTAAGTGCATCCATGTTGTACAGTGCCTGCAGAGGACAGAAGAGAGCATCGGATCCCCTGGAACTGAAGTTAGAGACAGTTGTTAGCTGCTATATAGGTGCTGAGATTCAAACCCAGGTCTTTTGCAAGAGTAGCCATTGCTCTTAACTGCTGAACCATCTCTCTAGCCCCAAGACCTCTTTTGTTTTTAACAGTTTCTATTGCTGTGATAATTTTTGATTGACTTGTTTTTTATTTTATATGTAAGAGTGTTTTGCCTGCAAACATGTAAGTGTACCACATGCATGAAATGCTCACAAAGGCCAGAAGAGGGCAGCAAATCTCCTGGAACTGGCGTTACAGAGAGTTGTTAGCCACCAGGCGGGTGCTGGGAACTAAACCCAGGTTCTCTGCAAGAGCAGCCAGTGCTCTTAACCACTGAGCTATCTCTCCAGTCCCTGCTGGATGATTTTTTTAAAGCACTCCTTTCCCTCTTTAAAATTTCTGGAAAAACATCACTGAACTTTATTACATTGACATTCTTTCTATGTTACCCATCCGTCAAGCAGTTTTCATAGAACAGATAAAATATAAACCCTGCAAGTGTGTATGTATGCTGTAAAATTCCCTTATTATAAAACTAACATCATGTGAAAGATATAATGATAATTAAATCCTAGTTCCCATTTCTTTCTTGTAGTTCTGAATTCCTAAAGCATCTCTTGGCCTTTCACGGCTTGGGGAGCACTAGTAAACATTTGAAAACTAAATGAAGCTTTTAAAGTCTCTAAATTGCCTCTGGGACATACTTGTGACCAGCATCATGAACTTGAGTCTAAAGAGTAAAGTCCTAGGGCCATATTTACAGCTTTAAAGACATGTTTTTAAATTGATGGTGAGTCTTTTTAAGACCTGTGATCAGGTGGGGGGAAGGGAGCAGTCATGTGTTCCTCCCCAAGGCTCTGCATTTGCCCAGAGACATTCCTCCCAAAGACCTCAGTGCCTTTAATTCTGTTACAGAGAAAGAGATGACAGACAGACAGACGGCCCATGCCCTCCTCTCTCTAGCACTCTTAGTCATTTAACCCTTCATCACGTTACCCTAAGGCAATATCTCTCAGTGTATTCCAGAAACTACTCTGTGAGACATTTACATGATATCTTTATGAAAATGCTCCACAGCCAACTGAACTATCACGTTTAAAAAGTATGACATATCTCTTTATTGGGGTGTTGTGGAGCCTTTTGGGGTAACACTCATTGGCCTGCCAAGCACAGGGTAAAGGGTAGTTCAGAATGACAGCCATTTTCCCTGTACAGGACAAAATTCCAGACAGCCCCCTGGAATATGTAAGTTAAAATATTACCTTGAATTTTATTTGGCACTTGGTTGCCCAAGGCCCTTTGAAATCATTCCTATGATAGACCTTGAATGTGGTTTGTGTTAATATCTTCAGTTACATCCACAAATTAACTTGAGTTTTTTTATCTTGGTTAACGGTATTCCCTTCTCAGTACTTGAGGCTTAAAAAATGGCAGTCCCTTCCCCTCTACCATAGGGGCCAGTGGTTACAAAATCCTCACAATCTGTTTTTCCTTTTTTTAAAAAAAAAAAACACAAGATCTTATACTGCAGCCAAGACTGACCTCAAATTTGCAACCGTCCTCCTACTCAGCCTCTCAAGTGCTGGAATCAGAGGCATGAACCAACATCCCTAGCCTAAATACTCACAATCTTTGTTTCATATCCATACTTATGATCTAGCCCAGTGGACACTCTTGATTCTTCTCTCCTCTCGGACACACACATACACATAAACGCATGTACACATATATATACCACATCACACACACACACACACACACACACACCCCTTTGCTCTGATCTAGAGCAATCCCACATATATCCCTGAGAGCTTTCTTACTGTGGTATGAAATGAGGCTTTGTCTCACAATAGTCCCCTCTGCCCTTCCTGGCTTTTGCCCAATAGCAGTTAATGTCTACTCAAAATCTGTAAGCTTTCCAGGATAAGACCTGCTCTATGCACGCCACACGGACTAAATGAAATTCAGAGGATTTTTCCAGGTAAAATCATCTCACCACCCCCGTGAAGATTATTCAAACCACCATATTCAGAATTGCCTTCTGGCTGGAGCTTCTGGTGTGTTTTATTTGTATTTCTAGCATAGCACTTAACACATCCTACTTCTGTATTCAAACCTTTTTATGTATTTGTCAATCTCACCTTCTGCCTTGTGAGACACTGAAAAACAGAGACTGTATTCTTTTTTTTTTTCCTCTCCAGAGCATCAGCATCTTTTACCACTCATAGGAGGTACACATGATTACATTGGTTGAATGGACTTTGGACAAATTAGACTAGAAAGACTTGAGTTCCAAATGGGAGCCATAACAGCGTCATAAGCACCTGTCATGACAATGAAAGCAGTTTTCAGTAAGCTGACCAAAAATGGCGAGCTAGTCATAGACAGATACAAATTCAAGTGCTGTGGAGGGAGCAGTAAAGAATTTCAGGCACACCTTAAAAACAGCAACTGAGTCCTTAAAGAGTTAATGTGCCAATTTCAGCTGCAATAGGTCTCTTCAGAGCACATGTACTCCTCAGAAAGCATTGGGGATGGGAATAGGAGGAACTTATCCACAGCCCATTGAAGCATAATCAGTTTCCAACACTTATACTTGCAATGATGTATTGCATAGAAGATGGTTGTTTCCTTCTAATTTTATCATCCATGAGACAAGATAGTCTATGCGTCCTCTTCCTTATGAAAGATTCTACACATACATTGATACAGGGGCAGCAAATTTCCCCCAATATCGTCGCTTTCTATCTTTCCATTTAATATAAACTCTAGAGTTGTGGACAGGTATCTAATTGCCCAGTTAGGGACTACACTTCCTAGAATTCTGTTATAATAGGTATTAGAGTAATTCTGGCCAGTGACATTTAAGGAGAAGTGATTGGTACAATTTTCAGGCTAGACCCTTAAAAGAAACTGTGTACTCTCCCAGTCTTCCTCCCCATGTCTGTGAGATGACAGTCTGGTGTGACAGGGTGAATCTTCCATGGGATGAGGTCAACACCCTAAAGAACAGTTCCATGACTGGTGGAGAGTAGCCAGTGTGGGAACTGCCACATGGAACAAGGTTTTTCCACTTCCTTGGAACCTCAGCTCAAACTTTCAGAGAGAAGGAGTGATTTTACTATCTTGTTCAAGCATTCAGTGTTTCAGACTCTGATAAAACAGCCTAACCTAAAAAGAACCCTTCAATAAGTCTGCAGCCCCTTAGAAACTCTGTCCCTCAAAGTAGAACTCTGTTACACACAGCTGGGTCTGTTGACCAGGCTAGACTACTACTATCAATACAGGAAAAAAACCAGCTCATGAAAAAGACCTGCAGAATGGCTATATTTGGGTGCTAGAAAGGAAACCAGGAGGATAGGGTCCTGGTGTAGGGCACTGTTGGGGGGACTGTTCTCTCAAAGAAAGGCACAGAAGAAGAGAAAAAGAGCAAAAAGCATGGAAAGAGGAATACCCAGTGACCTATTCCACAGTTTCGTCAAACAGATCACTGGACAGTTGTTCACTATGCTGAAAACTTCTTGAGGGAAGAGGTTCTTTATTCTTGCCTTATATCTGCTCATGCACCATAGTCAAGAAATACATATTTTTTCATGGAATAAGTAAGTGAATAACTGACTTGCAGTAGATGATCTACTTTCTATTTTAATACCAGGTTTGCTATTAATCACTCATCCATCGTAACTATCCCAGTAGGATCTCTAAAAACAATATAAAATAATTTTGAATTTGCTACACTTGTGGGTGGTAATGAAATCCTCAAGTGTCTACCTGACAGAGCGATCGCAGGAAGCAACAGGGAGCAGTCAGGAAGGCAGGTAACGGATGCCAGAATTAGGAAGCAGTTTACACTCTTCCAGATGAAGAACTGTAAAAGGAGTGGTGGATTGTGGCACTGAGAAAAACCTTTAACTAGGTTTTGCTCGGCATGGCGTCAAGTAAGTAGCATCGGCCGCATTCAGCAAAGCAAAAACAGTGTCTGTATGCTGAGATGTCAGCTTGTAAAAGTGTCAGTCTCCAAAATAAATCAAGCAGCAAGTGGAAAATATATAAATAACTATACTTGATGCCAGCAGCACTAAGTAAGAAAAAAAAAAGGCCATTTTAGAGGAATTTTCCTTGTTAACCACACAGTGAGCTAGGCTGAACAGGAGGGTTTTCTAGACTCATGGTGATGTTTCCAGGTTTTATGTAAAGTCACAGGTCACAGGGTTTGGTGGAAAGAGCATAAATGTCAAAGAGTCAGCATCTTGAGCCTTTACTATGTTACACTGACAGAGCCCATGTCTCACAACATTTTTTTTGTGTAATTTCCAATTTCTTCCTCATAAAATGAAGGCAGTCTCTGGTCTTCTAAGTTCTGCTAGTTAATTCTAACTAAGTTCTACTTAGTTCTTTCATTTCCTTTATTATACCTCATCTTCTTGCATCATTAAAAAAAAAAAAAAACTTGCCTAGGGGCTGGGGAGAGGGCTCAGTCTATAAAGTGCTGGCCCTGAAACAATGAAGACCTGAGTTTGGATTGCCAGAACCCACATGGAAAGCTAGACAGATGGTCTATGTCTGAATTACTGGCTCTGGAAAGACAGAGACCGACAGATCCCTGAGAACTCCAGGACCAGCTCTCCTGGACTACACGGTGATGTTCCAGGCCAGTGATAAAAAACCTGTCTAAGGAAAAGTGGAAAGCACTTGAGCTTTCTGTCTCTCTCTCTATCTATCTCTCTCTCTCTCTCTCTCTATATATATATATATATATACATATATATATATATACACACACACACCTATATATATATAGGTGTGTGTCACTCTATATATATAGTCACTTTATATATATATGTCACTCTCTATATATACATATATACACACACACACATTCTCTCTCTCTACACACACAGACACACACACACACACACACACACACACACACACAAGGATATCAGAAGTCAAGGCTCAGAATCCAAGCTAGAAAACTTCCTAATTATAATTGTTTGGACTAGTAGTTTATTAGAATGCACAAGGAAGAGAATGAGGTCATAATTAAGAGATCCTGAAGGGAAAACTCTACAAACTTTTTGTATAAAATTATCACTTTTGTTGATCTGATCTAATTCTGTCAAATGTCTCAAGAGTAAGTAGGAATGAACTGGTACACAGGGAATAAAGCATATGATTTCAAGTAAGATAGGAAGATCCACCACCCCACAATATATTTGTTCAACAACTCAGTAATGCTAAAAAAATTATTTTACTGTGAGTCAAGGTCTTATATTCTATTGTACAATGCCATATTATAATGATTCCTGAATAAAGGGAGTCTAGCTCTTAGCATACATTTAAACTAAGAGTAGGGCCAGAACTGTTCTGAGAACTTGTTTCTTTAGTTTTCTCCTGAAACTGTGCACTCAAACAAAGGTCTTCCTGTCTCTTTATTGAAGTCACATATCCAGAATGAAATGGGGAAGTAAAAGCAGCCTCTCTTCTGAGATAGATTTTTTTTCTTTCCTGACCCCCTACTGACTTAGAACAGCACACACAAACACAAACAAGGCTATCAGTCTAATCCCATCTACTGTTTGCAACACAAATGGGATATTTCTCACTGCTTCCAACTTCTCTGCTTCCAGCACTTTGGATACTCACCATAGACCCTCACATATGTTATTTGTTATTCTGGGTCATGGACAAAGAAGCTTCATTAGGATTAAAGCTATTTGTTTAGCTTACAAGAGGAGCCCAAAGTCTAGAAAGATTTTTTTTTTTACATTATAAGCAAGTTGAGATAGTGTTAAATGATCTCGAACTTCAAGATTAACTCTTTGGTTACAAGGTTAGGTAAAAGTCATTTGTCCTGAAGTCTTTACCACATTCTATAGCATAAAATGCAAATGTCCTTAAAAAGGACATTGCACAGGTCTGGGACAGCAGTGTGATAGAGCAGGTGACTATCAGATTTAAAATAAAAAGATCCAAGTTCAAATCTAAGTTTGGGTTTCCACTGTTTTTGTAGTATGAGTTTCCTCATCTGTGGAATGAGGAAGTTCCAAAAATCAGCTGAGAGAAGTGAATCATAGAAATAGGTTATCTGTGATCAAAAGAAGAATGTGTCTTCTGTAACATAATCAGGAACAGAGTCTCGGTGTTTAACGCAAAAATTGAGTATCCCTGAAGGTGGTTGAGAACAGAGGCAATCTTACCATTACTGCAGAATCAGAAGAGCTTTGTTTATAGCCTTAGCTGTGATTTCCAACACCTATACTTTTGCTTCTAAGAGTTGGAGCTCTTTGGTGTCCTGTATATCGACAGAAAGACTTAATCAATTTTGCACATATGTTTATGGGTTTCTTTAGGCTGAGCCTCACTATTTACCTGTATCTCTTAGTTGCTTTGACTCTAAGGAACTTTCCAAGCCAGGTTGCTGCCATACCTGAGTATGACACTAGGGAACGAAGAACTGAAATTTTTTCCTCTTCTCTACTCTTTCACCCTCTTTGAGGACTGGTATTTGCTATGAATTTACTGAAAGACCCACTTCATGATATTAATTCATGAGGATATTTCCCCCTGGGGTAATTTAAATCCTGAATTCTCACCTGCATTTGAAAGAGGCATTTAGAATTAAATTAGTGATATGGTGATTTCTAAAAGACATGCCTATATTTATACGCTCTTCCTTCTTTAAAAATATATGTACTTGTATAAAATTATCACCTCTGGTGATCTGATCTAATTCTGTCAAATGGCTTCTCTATCTTATAGTTTTCCCTTCGGGATCTTTTAATTATGACCTCATTCTCTTCTTTGTGCATTCTAATAAACTACTAATTCAAAAACTTATAATTAGGAAGTTTTCTAGCTTGGAATAGTTAAGTTGGTTGCAAGACCACCTGCTGCATCTACAGCAATTACTTTATAGTGAGTGGCTCAGTGGGCTCAGGCCAACAGTTTTCTCAGTAACGTTTTTAATCTTCTAGTAGATAAATGTCTCCTTCCTACACATATAGATTTTCTGTCATGTAAATACTGTTCCACTAGTACGGTCTCAGTCTTGCCGTGACTGTGTGATTCCCTGTGAACCAGTCCAATGTATTATGCATGTCCTATTGCTCTAATAAATAAAAGGATTAGCTTGTTTACAACTTCCTGCGGTGGCCTGTTAATTTGATATTTCATCAGGCTGTATCTGGCTGAAGAGACTAACAGGAAGTTCCCCATCAATTTCTATTAACTGTCTGACTTTTTCTACTTAAAAGGAAAACCACAAATGTGCATTTTAACTTTTTCTTTCTGGCTCTTTTCAAAGCCACCGCTATGATTTTCAATGGATGAACCGTATCTTGGTGATGTGCCTGATTATTATGCTTGTGAACTCTCACAACTTATGAACCTACCAAGTGTGATGGCACACACATGCAATCCCAGCATTGGGGAGATAGAGGCAGAAGGATCCAGAATAAAAGATCACCCTTGCCTGCAAGGCAAGTTTAAGGCTAACAAAGCCTTCATCAGAATATTCACAGCCTTAAAAGCTTCTCAGAAAAGTTTCTTCTCCAGGGCCTTCCAAAAAGGCAAGCCTGCCTCAGTTGTCTTTCAAAGTATGTTTCATGGAACTCAGTAATGCAATAATATGATATTCATCCTTAGTCCTCCAGAAAGCTTTTTGTGACCGTCTCAACTAACAATGAACCTCATTCCTGCAGGTTGCATTCTCTCAAACATGTTTTCTTTCCTTTGCCATTTTCTTCTTTCATCTCCACACCTTCAGAGAGCTTTCTCCTTCTTTCTAACGCCACGACATCTACAACCACCTTGGAGTCTCCGTCTGGGGCCTTCTTAACATTTCTCCCCTATGATCTCTCCAGAACTAGTAGGACATACTGCTTTTTTTGTTGCTATGATAAACACCAGCAGAAGCAACTTAAGGGTTGATTTGGGTTCATAGGATGAAGGCTCCGTGCGCCATGGCCCAGAAAGAATGGCAGAGAGAGGGACTCCAGTTGTGGCAGCGGAAGTTGAAGGTGGCTGGCCGTATCATGGCCATGGTCGGGAGTGGAAAGTGACGAAGGCCAGTGATCACTTGCTTTTCTCTTTTTCTCCTTTTACTCAAGCCCTGACCCATGAGGTAATGTCACAGGTATCCAGGGTGGGGCTTCCTTCTCCAGTTAAATCTCTCTGGAAACAGCCTCCTAGACATGCTGTCACGTAAATAATGGATACTAACCATCATCTAGTATACGCCTGAAACAAGACAAAAGACAGGCTGCCACCTGCAACAAAATGGGTGACCTTTCAAGTTCCTTTCAACCTGAGATCTGTGGTTCTTTGGTTCTATTTATGTGTCTAAACCTTGAATTAAGGCTATAACCAGCGGGGGCAAAAATGAAGAGATGAAACAAATTTGTTAAAATTAAAGGCACCGATACAAAACCAAGGATAACTGCAAATGAGACACACGACTCAGAGAATTAGGATCACATTGTCTGCATGTCTCATGGAGCTATGGTATTTTCTGAAAGGCAGGGCCACCAACGAAGATCAGCATTTATGCTCCTTTGAACTGTTTTGCATTTGGCATGAATCTTACAAAGCCCAGTTTCCTAAAATATTCAAAGGTAAAAGTAGAAAATAAGTCTTACATCTCTCCTACAAGCTATAACTTTGAACATTGCAAACTAGGTAAAGGGGGTTACAAGGAAGGCTAAGAGGTGACCAGTTGCTCACACCTGATGCTGCAGGAGTTAGCACCTATTGAACGCTGCTTCTATGGCAAACACAAGTCTCCTTGTCTATCCTCAGTTAACCTTGTGAGATTACTGTTTTAGCCTCATTTCAAAAATAACGAAACTGATATTTTGGAGAAGTTAGATAATTTGCTCCAAACCAAACAGTAATAGATATGAATGAAGTCTGATTCTAAACTGTCTGTCCATTCCAGAACATGAGCTCTTTACCGAAAGACCTTCAGGTTTAAGTTAAAATCCATCATGTTTCTTAATAACATTATGGATTCTTGGCTTTCAGCTTACACTGGAATCCAGTAGACATCCCATATGCCAAGTCATAATGATGATACTTCCTCCCAGAATTGCCAAAGCTAGCATAATCCCGATGCCTGAGATATCACACCCTCACATGTACACGACATCAAACATGCTCCTCATATTTTCCAGGTGGCCCTGTGCATACGGCAGCCCTGATTCCTAGCAGGAGAAGCTCAGGAGAACAACCTGGATGATGGGAAACAGCAGGCATTTAAATACTTCCACTCAGACAGTGGGTAGCTTGCCACCTGAAATGCCCAGGATCCATCATTTGGCAAGAAGAGCACAAATGCCAGACAGTGATTTCGGGAACACAGCCGAAGAACACGCTGTGTGCACATTCATATTAGAAAAGAAGGTCTGCTTTTTCAGAACTGGGTTACCTGTAGTTCCCCATAGTCCTTCTCCTTCACATCTTAAACAGTTCCTCTTAACAGTGAGTCTAGAACTTTTCTCAAAAAGCCTAAACAGGTCCAGATCCTTATTTCTCCTACCACTTTGGAGAGCTGTATCACAAGAGCTGAAGGGATTATGGAAAGCAACAGACACAATTTAACATGCTGAGATTATGCAATACTACTGGAAACCCCTGACTCAGCTCACTGGGGGACTGGAGGAGAGCATTGCTTTGTGTGACCATCTGTCTGTCAACCAAGATATTTGACCAACAAGGACCTTGACTGAATGTCTTGGGCTAGGTAACACCATATCTCAGTTATTTATTTCCCCTTCCTTCCTTCAGTTTATCTTTATTCCATTTTTCTGACCTCCTGTGAGTGTCAGTTGTGAATCACTGAAGTTTTGCTTCTTCCATAAGGAAACCTGAAGGATCATCAGAAATCACCCAAATCCTGCCCGTACTGAGTCTTTCCTTCCTAAGGCTTCCCACACCACTCGTTTGTAAATTCTTCAGTTGAATAAAAGCCTGTTGAGGACCACAAGCTCAGTCAGGTAACCTAATCTATACCCAGAGTTACCCAAGGCATTTCTGAGCAATGAGTCAACAGAGTGATTAAAAAAAGTGTTCCCACCAGTCATTCATGTCTTCTCACCCAGAAATATACATGCAATCATGATGCATAATAGATGTTGGAGAATACTGTTCCCTTGAGGAAATGACTATTGTTTACTTTTGTGGAAGGGGGTTTATATCTTACTGATCTGATTACAAGGGGTAGAAAGGCCCTCACTCAAACCAGGTAAAGAAAATATTAAGTAAGAGGTGACAAGTATTTTAATGAAACAATACACTAGGGTAATAACTAAGATAGTGAGCTAAAAGAAATACAAGAACTAAATTAAAAGGCGGGGGGGTGGGACTGGAGAGATGGCTCAGCAGTTAAGAACACTGGCTGTTCTTGCAGAGGACCTGGGTTCGGTTCCCCAGTACCCACATGGCAGCTCACAACCACCTGTAACTCCAGTCTCAATGCCTTCTTGGCCTCGGCAGGCACTGCACACACAGTGCACTTACGTGCAAGCAAAACACTCATATGCATAAAATAAAAATAAATAGATAAAAATATACAAGGACTGGGATGGGGCTAGGAAGATGGCTGAGTCAGTCAAGTGTTTGCCATAAAAGCATGGGGGCCTATATTCAGACTCCTGGCTTTGGGTGGGGCAACACATAACTGTAATCTTAATGCCAGGAAGAGAGAGAGAGACCAGCCTAATCAAATCAGTGGGCATCTGGTTCAGTGAGAGACCCTGTCTGAAAAAGTACAGTGGAGAGTGACTAAGGAAAACACCTGACACTGACCTCTGGCCTCTACACACATGTTCACACAAGTGAAAGCACACCAACACACACACATGTATACACATATACAAATATGTACACACAACACAAGTACATGCATTGTGTGTATACCTACTCCCACCAAAAAAAAAAAAGAAAGAAATTCAAGAACTGCAATGGACCGCAAGCTCTGGCAGACAGCTCCTTACTCTGTCTCTCCTGTGGGTCCCCAGGTCCCTCACACTGGCGAATGACTTTACTCAGTATCTGCAGGAACCTTGGCTTTCCTCAGCTCACATGGGATCTATCATGGCCTTTCTGAACCTTAAGTCATCATCTGTCCTGTCCCACCTCCTTACAGACAAGTTGTCTAGTCCAGAAGAATTTGATGGGTCCAGTCCACCTCCTCATACCTGGTCTCAGTTCCCTCCCAGAGGCCAGGCACAAATAAATAAGTCTCCACAGAAAAAGACAAGATAAAATTATCAGTCAGCTGTCTTTTGGGGGGTTCCTTTAAAAAACATACTTCATTACTGCTGTAAGTAGTCACTTATCTTTACTGATTTTGTAGGCTTTCATGATCTTTTGCATAAGCGTGTAAATACCTATAGGAAAATGTCAGAATGATGTTATTTCAGAATGATGTTATATTTTAGGTGCAATAACTTTAAGGCAATAACTTATAACAAATAACGTTCATGTGCCTATCCATAAAATGGACAAATATTCTTTAGTTGTCACTTCCACTTTTCATAAACTGGGATCAGACAGGTATTGTGACAAGTGTCTATAATCCCAGCACTCAGGACACTGAGGCGGGAGGATAAGGTGTTTGAGGCCAGCTTGGGATATATGAGACCCTGCCTCAAAACAAACAAACAAACAACAAATAAAACAGAATCAGCCAGTGGAGAACCTCAGGTGAGGGTTTCCTTGCAGGTTGGAGGAGTTACTGCCCCCTCTGTATCACCTACATGAGAATCTTCTGGGATCCCCTCCTGCTGTTCACCGCTTGAAACATACCGACCAACCCTGCCCCATTCAGTATACACATACTCCGAAAATCTACTTCTGACAGTTCCTAGAATGGACTCCCAAGATAAACGATTAGCATGGAAAATGATCTCAGCCCCACGTCCAGCTTCTCGTCTCACTAATTAATCCCACTTTTTGTCTGTGTAATTTTGATGTGAGCAATCATTTGGAAACACAAGGCACAAGGGATTTTCGACTTTCTGAGTTCAAATGAATTAGACATACATAATTAGAACATTAACTAGTATTTTCTAGGTATACAAACTGTATTTGAGCCTTAGTGACAAGCTTAAAAAAGATAAAACTTAAATCTCTCTATTGTTTGACTACTGGTATCTTGGGCTAAGTAAGATGCTGATGGATTGTGGGTGTTTAATAGTAATGACAACGGTGATACTTCTCACCAAGTTAGAGCTATGTCCTGTTCAAAGTTAGGAACTTTAACACCACAGAGTCTGTGAAAAGAAAGGACGACGAATGGTGAATGCTCTAACATAAATATTTATTCTCTTAACTTCTCTTCCATCTTCCTGAACTACAGGTTTTCATATAGTCCCAGGTTTTTTAGAAGAAGCATTTATTAAGTAAGAATATTAACTATGGGGCTGAGGAGATGGCTCTATCAATAACATGCCTAACATGAAAGCATGGGTACCTGACTTGAGAGATCCAGTGTCCACACACAAGCCTGGGGCCAGGGTGTCTGTAATCTCCACACTGGAGGAGGCAGAGGCAGGTGGATCCCTGGAACTCAGTGACCAGTCAATCCAGTTGAATCAATAAGCTGCAGATTGAGTGAGGGACCTTGTCTCAAAACATAAGGTAGATAGAGACCCAGTAAGATAAGTGTACACACCTACCTGCATGCATGCAAACACATACATATACATACACAATAAATAAACAAATAGACTAGAGAGCTGTCTCAGTGGTTAGGAGCACTGGCTGCTCCTGCAGAGGTCCTGGGTTCAATTTCTAGCACCCACATGGTAGTTAACAACAGTCCTTAACTCCAGTTCCAGAGGATCAGACGCCCTCTTCTGACTCCTGCAGGTTTTGCATGACATGGGTGCAGTTACATGCATACATTCATATACATAAAATAATAATAAAATATTTAAAAATAAATATATATCTTTTAAATATATTACCTAAGGGCTAGAGAGAGAGCTCAGGGGTTAAGAGCATATCCTGCTCTTACAGAGGACCTGAGTTCAGCGCCATGGTATCTGACAATCTCATCTGAACTCCATGGGCACGTATATATACACATATACATACATGAAAATAAAACCGTAAAATATTTATTACCGAAAACTACATATTGCTACTGAGACTAAATGTTATCCTTACAGAAAGCAGCCAGTCTCTCCTTCTCAGTCTGTGAGTGCTTTTTCTTCCATAGAAAGTTCAGTTCTTCATAGAAACTGCCTGAACAGTTATCTTAACCCCTACTCATTCTACGGTTGGGTCTTCATTAAGTACCCAGCCAACAAGTAAAGGCAAGGTGATGACTCGGAAGGACTATTTGAGATCGTGTACTTAAAAACACTAAAATACAAATTATTTTCAGTACCAGAGATTTTGGTGATAGAGGGAAGGATGGAGAGAAATGGGAAAGGGACAGGAAGGCAAAAAAAAAAGTGTATTAGTTACTTTATCACTGCTGTGATAACAAGGCCTGCCAAAAGGAACTTAAAGGAGAAGGATTTATATTGGCTCACAATTTAAGGGTACAGGCAATCAGGATGGGGAAATTCAAGGTGGCAGGATCCTGTTTGAGGTAGATAGTCACATTGTGTCCACAGTAGGAGCAGATAGCAATGAAGGTGTTCAGTTTGCTTTCTCCTTTAAATTCAGTCTGAGACTCCGGTCCACAAAATGGTACCACCCACACTTAATAGTGGGGCTTCCACCTCGGTTGACCTAATCTAGATAACCCTTCACAGACATGCCAAAGGCTTGTCTCTTTGGTTGTTCTTGACAAGCTGCTAGCCAATATTAACCATCACAAAAGGAAGGAAGGAAGGAAAGAAGGGAAGGAGGAAGGGAGGGAGAGAGGGAGGGAATGGCCAGGGAATTCCTAGAGGTAACAAATAATTCTATTTTCTTTCCATTTCATGTGTTCAAACATTTCATCACTTTTTTTTATATCTCCTGGGTATTGTCATTTCAAAGACTTAATGTTTCCAATTTATAACCTAACCTCAGATCCCGCTCCTTTCGGCCACAACAAAAGTAAAAAATATTCTATGCAACACACCTACATCTATTTCTCAGTGACTCAGAGATTCCCACCAAGCTGCATCTCCTCATCCTCAATTTGACCCCTTGAATCTCTACCACCTCCCCCTGAGTCTTGCTCTTCATTTGGTTGCCTCAGAATGAACTTCCCTGAATTGGAGTTGGGCTTCTCGGCCATGTCCAGTCTTCCAGGTTCTGTTCATCCCAGAACAGAATTCCCTGCCTTGCTGTTTCCAAGCACTGCTCTTCGCAAGGCTGTGACTAACACAAGGTGCCTCTGTGGCGTCTGTTACTTGACTTGTGTGACCTTCTGGTTTCATTTTCATCATTAGAAAAATAAAAATAAAAATATCAAGGATAACAGAGATGGTCCATTAAACATTAAAATCTTATGGAAAGCATTTTGTAAATTGTGAAGAAATGCATAAAGACTAGTGATTTCTTTTTTCAGAGCATTCTCATAGAAGTATATCAAACAGGGCGGGGGAGGGGACAATATTTAACAACAATTGTAGCCTTGTGTCTATACTCGGGTACATCCATACTGAAACCAAAGTCATTTCTTTGACCAGTGCTGTGGCATACTGTAATATCACTATAAGATTGGTGGTTTGCTCTAAGATTGATGGTTTCTTGTTTAGTTATTTATCTCATCTTCAACAGAAAAAAAATGAGTATGTGCCTCCTGTTTTATACTTACCACTGTGGTTTGACAAGAGGCCAGAGGGAAACTTCAAAAGAAAAGGATACTCAGCAGGTGGAGGGAGGCAGAGCTGTAAGGAACGTGGAAAAGGAACATGGAGATGACTCAGGGAGCACCTGGGAGACGGTGGAGCTCTCACTGTGATTCAGTGGCTGTGGCACACAGTGTAGCACCCGATGACAGCAGATGTGCACGCTGAGGGGGGACATGTGTCTGAGCGAGCCACCGTGTCTGTCACATTAAAATCTACGTATGGCACTGGCAGTGAGGTTTCCAAAGTCTTGCTTGTTCTTAAAAAGAAAAGACACCCCACTAAGTGAGCAGAGGATTCTTTTTTTTAAGTTTTAACATCACAAGCTAGTTAAAAGTATTCTTCAGTAAGCCCTTACAGTATCTCAGACCTAATTTCAGGATGAAGAGAAACTCAAGAGTCCATTATTTCAGAGAGAAAACCCACATTGGAGAGCACTCAGCTCCATCACTGTGGTTATTTCTGAGGTTAAACCAAATAAAACCTTCAGAAGTGTGAGTAACTACCCTGAAATTTCTTTTCCTGTCAGAAGCACTAATACTAAATTAGATTTAAGATTGCAGATGCAAGAAATCACTGTGGAAGCGTCTCTTTCCTATTCCTTCTTGGCCTAGGAAATTCCTCACTGTGGACACTTGGATTAGCAGCACTCTGTCATTTCTATTACTGGGTCTCAAAAATTAGTTAAACTATCAGAACGTACACTCTTTAAAAGCAATCAAATACTTTCCATTTGTTCTCAGTTATCTGTCACAGGGGTAGATGCCAGCAAGATTGTGGAATGTTCACCTGACTCATTATTTTTCAACTGAAATCATACCGGTCTGTGGTGTATATAATGTCAGTTCATGCCAGGATTTATATGTGAAGAGAGTGTTCCCTATCTGTAAGACAAGCAATTCTTTGCTGTTCAGAATTTCCAGGGACTAAAGAATATGCATATGAACAAAAAAGAATCCACAATGAAAATTCATGCATTCAACAAGCATTGATTAAGATGAGGTAGAACGTTAGGTAGCTTTGCCCAAGGCCCTATAGAGGATAGACGGCAAAGATCTTTGCTCTGGAAGCCCAGTGTCCTCATGGTCCTATGGGTTCCTCAGGCTCCAACCAAACTACAGAAGAGAGCAGAGATGCACTCACTCAACAGTCTTTCATTTGTTAGGTAAATGAAATTTGTCTTATTGCAAACCCATTCAAATGATGTGTGTAACCTGGATTCCAAGGGAAAGTAGAATGTTGGCCAAAAAGAGGGGCCAAGTACCATAGGCAGACACCAAGAAGTCAACCGGGATGATGAGATGATGGGATGATAAGAGCAAAGTTCCTAGAAGTGACAGTAAGATACTTCCTGAAGGACAGGTCTATGTGGTTGATGGACCATGCTGACGTGAATAGTGTTTAGGGTTTAAAGAGGAGAGTGACTACAGATGTTGTAATGTAAACTAAGTGCAGATTATTTGAAATGTTGAAAGATACAAATGGGGAACAGATCCTACAGACCTTTAGATGCTAGGAGTTTGGAGTTTTGGTTATCTATTCATTTATTTCTATGTTTTGAGACAAGGTCTCACTCTGTAGCTCAGACTGACCTAAATTGTATAGATTGGCCTTAAACTCTCATCAATCTTCCTGTCTGAGCCTCCCAAGCACTGAGATTATAGGCATGAACCTTTATGCTCGGAGAAGCTTGTGTTTAATTTATTAGGCAATGGAAATGTGTTTAAAGAATTTAGTTGATGAGTTACTTAGGCAGAGTTTGGCTTTGGAATGGTGAATGTGAAAGGAATGGACATTGCATAATTAAACTGTGGGAGTGAGCCTAGACCAGAATATAGCTGCAGCCCACAATGAGAGACAGGGAAGGGTGTGTCTGAACAGTGACAGTAAACTGGGAGAACAGAGTTGAGTTCGGATTCTTTACACAAACACGCTAGATAAGCTACTGAAACAAGTTGCCCTCCAGTGAACTACATTCTTTAGAAATATAGCCCAGCATGGACGTAAGCCTCAAGTCTGGCAAGTCCATAACACCTCCAGCCACTCAGCTACCACTCAAAACATGAAGCAATGTGAATATAGAAAATATCAAAATTCAGGCTGGAGAGATAGCTCAGTTCTAAAGTGCTTACTTTGCAAGCATGAGGACCTGTGTTCAAGACCCAGAACCCATCAAAAAAAAAAAAAACTAGTTATGATAGTGTGTGCTTATAACCCCAGTACTAGGGAGATAAAATCCAATGTGGACAGTGCCTGAGGAATGACACTTGTGGACATCCTCCAACACACACACACACACACACACACACACACACACATACACACGCATGTGCATATACACACATACACAAAAGAAAATACCAAATACCCAGGTATCAGAGTCACTTCAGATTTTATCCCTAGCCAGGACTCAGGCTCAGCTACCACAGTACCTACTTTCTTTCTCTGAGACAGAAAAGAATTGTGTTTCTCCCACCCAGATAACCTCACAAAAAACATTGTTTTCCAGAGCCACCTAGACATCTATATGCCAAATCAGCCAGCTACAGTACAGAAGAGGGCGGGGGTTCAGGCAGGATGGAAAGAGACAAAGAAGTGGTTTTAGTAATGTGAGTTTCTCTCCAGCGGGGAGGACTAGCTGCACTAAATCCTACACACCCCCTCAGTTGGCCACCTTCCTGCCCATAGCAGGCACAGGGAGGCAAGTGGATTTTTCTTTTCACTTACTCATCTGATCATCCCCCAAACACATCCAGAGCGCTATTGTGCCAAAGTTCCGGGATTTGATCCCTGTCGTGGGAAGTTTCAGAGTGATATCAGTCCCTGTGCAGAATTAAGAATGTCACTAGCCTGGTGCTATGTGGGCTGAGGCTGGAAGGCTAGCCCAGAGACCACCGAATTTCTACCCTAGAAGGAGGAAGGGAACAGGAGTAAAATATTAAAAACTTATCAGTCCATCTGACAGCACTTTCTAAACTTCTAGCCCTTTTCTTATACTTGGAGGTATGCAGAGAGCTTCAAGCAATAAAGCAATGGATTGGTACTCTTAACACACCAACAGGCATTTGCGCCTGATGAAAAACATTAGCTTACATAATAAAGTTGGGGCAGAATTCTTCTGAGTGGTGTGAGTAGAAATGTTTTGCTGACTGCTGTTGAAATGGGTAACAGACTTTGCATATTATATCACCATTTTTTGTTGTATTTCATATGCAGTGTTTTTCTGCTCTTGACTTTGAGGTGTGAGGGGGAGGCTCTAATCATATGGCCTTGTGCAGATGCTCCATTTGCATTTCTATTAATCCAGGCCCTCCTGGAGATGCTCGAACAGAGACACAGCATGCTTTGTGTTTGAACTTGTGAGAACCCATACCACCGCTTAATAACTTAATGCATATGTATAGCCTCCTTGGACAGCCCACTAGGAGGCAGAAGCAGGAGGTGCCGCTGATTTACAGACTGCAGGGCTCTGCCGAAATGTGTTCCGACAGGAAGGAGCACCTTGCTCAGCAGAGTCCCTGTGCCTTCAGCCTATCTAACCAGACACCTGCCTGACTGCAAAGCCTGTTTTTTAAAGCTTGAATCCAACACATTAATTGTCAGTGATCAGAAATAGCTGGCTGGGGCTGACAAGGGCCCTTAGTAGTTAACTCTATGATATGACAACAGCTGTCCTTTTGTTTCAACCACGAGTTAGGTGAGAGGAGATTTTTAAAGATATTTTATTTTCATTTTATGTGTTTGCCTGCATGTATTTAAGTGTACCACTTGTGTGCAGTGCCTGAGGAGGTCAGAAGAGGGCATCAGATTCCCCTGGAACTGGAGTTACAGAAAGTTGTTAGCTGCCATGTGGGTGCTGGGAACTAAACCTGGGTCCTCTGCAAGAGCAGCCAATGCTCTTAACCACTGAGCCACCTCTTCCAGCCCCAATATGGGACTTTTTTTTTGGTATATTTGTTATTGAATTTTTTGTGTATTTCATATACAACACCTTAATCATCTTTACATCCCCTTCCCCATTGGCACCCTCCCATAGGCCCACCATTGGATTTCATGCATTCTGACATTTATGGTAGGTCCTATGGAGTCGTTAGTGTCTCAAGATGTCCCTCAGGGCAGGTTTATCCACTAGGGTCCAGCCAGCTTGTCTTAGAGTCTCTCCCTCAAAGATTAGTTGTTCCTCTGTTCCTCATCCAGCAATAATCAGCTGCCCAATTGTTCTTCTGCTAAGATTGGGGCCTGCTGCCCATTTCCACAGTTCTATGCTGGCTTTTTGTCTGTTGAGTTTGCATGGGTCTTGTGCATGCTGACACCATTGCCTTAGGTTCATAAGATCAAGGTCCCAGGAGCCTTTAAGACTCTAGCAAGGCCATGAAATATTGGAAACACTGGCTTTACCACACTTTAGTTTGAACCTCTTACTGTTTGCATGACTTGAGGAGATAACTTTTCTGGATCTTGGCTTTCTCATCCAGCTAAGAGAGATAGTATCTGCCTTGTGGGGTTGTCATGAGAAATGGGAAGAGGGTACAGTAGACCTCCAATCACCAACTGAGTCTGAGTCAATGAGTTATAGCCATTGTAACATCATCGTGATGCACTGCATAGCTTCCTAATGCTGCCAGTCGATTGACTCGCAGACTGTTTTGCGGGGGTAAATGAAAGAAGGGCAGAATGCGGGAAGGTAAAGAATTGTGTCCGGGGCCTTTGACCCTATCAGACTGATGTGAACCAAACTGATTTTGAGAAAACTCCTCTCTGAGAAATCTGGTGAAGAAAACATATACCATCATTTTTAAAAGGGTATAGGGTTTCCTTCTGCCTTTTGGGTTTTATTTTGAAAGAAAAATCTGTGAGGCTGGCAAACGTGAATGAAAACCACTCAAAGTTCTTCTGAGAACTTCCAAAGGAAGCCAGTGGGAAAGTGCAGTGGTAATCCTTGTTTCTGTTAAGTATCACAGGACTTCCTGATGACACCACACGGCACCCTAGAAAGAAATCACACCCCACATAACCATTTCCCTGAGATTATGTGATGAGAAATGTTCCCTCTTCTGCCTTCCTTTTGGTCTTCTGAAATAAACCAAGAGTTATTTGAAAAGCTAGAATTCCTGAGTCTCATTTCTTTTAGCATTTTTTTGCCAAGTTTCTTATGTCCCACTTACAGCTCGGGTCTAAAGCAGTGTACATGTATTTCATAAGTAGCCAGGGAGCAGAATGATGAACAGTGGATATGGTCTTCTAATGGCAAAGTCGTGCCTGCTAGGTCCCTTCAGTGTATGCCCTAGAAGGTGGCAATAAAGACTGTTAATGAAGATGGCGTGATGGCCTAGCACACACCTCTGGGCATCCCTACTACACCAGCACGTCTGACACAAAGTGGGGTAAATGGGGTTAAAAGAAAACCTAACGTCCCATAATTTAAAAACCTATCCAGAAGGAACATTTTTTTTGTCTTATGATTCTAATCAGACTTCATGCATATCAGATTTTCAGTATCAAAAGAGCAGCCAAGTTCTAAAAGGTAACTTTTAAGGCTCCCCCACAAAACACAATAAAAGCTCTTGAGAAGAAGAAAATATTACAGAGTTGACCACCATAAGCTTTGTCAGATCATTGGGGTAGACAAAGACCTTGGCCCTCTACGCCATCATCCTCACGTCCACCAAGCCCTTTAGTGGACCCATGGCGTGGACTGTCTGCTTTTACTCACTTTGTCTCCTCAACACCTGCCTGACTGCGGAATAGAATTTGACCCAGGGCCGCTGTCTCCCAGCCAGTGGCTTTGTTTCTACAAGTTCCAAACTTTAATCACTTAACACTTTCAATCTCCATACAAATTTTCAAGCCATTCAGTATTAACTAAGGAAGAATTCCATTTCTTCCTCTAATACTCAATCATAAAAGAAATAAGGAAAATTGATAATGAAGACGAGTCTGCACTTAGGCAAAAGTTGGAGATTTGATGATTCTTTTCTGACTTCTGTTTGCTTCTGATTTCCTGGAAGATAGGACATTTGTACTGATAGATGAAACCCCTTTGAGTAATCTGTCAGCATCCAGAACCTCCCTTTTTACTTTCTGGGGCACATGGTGCAGTGACCATGCCTCTAGAACTTTTTTTCTTAGATTACATTCAAGAGCATTAAAATAAAAGGAGCACTGAACTTTAAAAACTTTGACCAAATCAAATGTGGGCTACAGGGTCAGCCTTCCTGGATCCTATTCTGATTTCTGCCACTTATCAGTTGCTTGAAACAGTCATTTAACATTTTTACAACTAAGTGTCCCCACAAACTAGTGATAATCATAGTAGCTAGCCCCTACAGGGTTGCCATAATACATACAAAGTGCTTGGAGAAATACAAAGAAAATGCCTGATTAACATTTTCTATCATCATAATTATTTTATAGACATCTCTGAATTGTTCTTTTTCCTTCATTTTCAAGGATATTTTTCTTGTTAGTGTTTGGATATCAATTAAATGTATTTGTGCTATTCTGTGGTAATTTACAGCTATTTGCTGTGGCAATGTTTATTCCACATGTAGTCCACATGTCAAATCTTTACATATCCTTTTTTATACTAAGGTAGCACTTAGATTCTCTAACATTGTTCTGAAATGCCCCATTCCTCTCTGTGACCTTTAGTCTCACACAGAGAGAATTACCGACAGTCCTGGTTACATCACAACAGGGATGAATTCTCCTTTGCTGGATTTTTTTTAGTAAATTCTGTTAAACAGAGCTCGGTGGATAAAAGCTGCCAATTAAACAGAATCTCATTTTAATGCTTTACTTGGAAAGTAGCAGAAAGAGAGATCTAGGAGTTTCTTAATCCAGTACAAGGACCCAAGACAGAGGCTATTGAGTAACGAGAAGCCAGAGGGAAAATAGCAGAGGAGGAGATCAAAGCTGAGCTGGGGTAGAAGGTAAACAGAACAACAAAGCAAAATGGGACTGAAGTTCAAAGTGGACGGTCCTGGGGCAAACCCAGATGGACAATATTTTAGCACTACTTGGACATTTCAGAGGCCTGGTGTTCTGTCTTCCCTCTAAGTCATGCGTTGGAAAACTTCTTTCTGCCTTTTTAAACCAAATCCAAAGAATCAAGGAATAGACATAAAGGAGAGAGACAGGAAGAAGGAAGAGTCGCAACCTAGTGCACAGTCTCAGCCGGGCATTGGCTTCATTCTAATCCGTGTCACTTCACACTGAAAATAAAATTCATTTTATAACAGTGATACTGAATCACAAGATCTTCAGGAAATGTGGATTTAAATGACTCAGGACATAAAACTTAAACTATGCTCACTATGTTCAAGTAAGGCAGGAAGAGATCCAAATGGTTTAGCTATAAAAGTTTTAAAAACAGAAAGGTTTTCCAACTAAATTTCAAAAACTTAAAACTTTCACTATGTTAGAGTAGGACTAGCAGAAGAGCCCTGTCTCGCAGAAAAGCAGCAGCCTGCGCGCAGGAACGGAGCGGCCTTGCTGCAGCGTTGAGAAGGGTTCTGAAGTCAATCAGGGTAAGCAGAAATGCCAGATGTGAGCAGTCTGGCACACTGGAACAGCTGGCATTTGTGGAATACAATCTGTGTCATCACTCGGAACTATACACACTACATTCTTTAAGAATTTCAGGAGCTAGAGAGATGGCTCAGTGGTTGAGAGAACTGGCTGTTCTTGCAGAGGACTGGGGTTCGATTCCTAGCACCCACATGGCAGCTAACAACTGTCTGTAACTCCAGTTCCAGGGGATCCTGGAATGCTCTCTTCTGGCCTCCACATACACGCAAGCAGCACATTCGGACACACACAAAAAAAATAAAAATAAAATGTAAAATATTTTTTTAAAAAAAGAATTGCAGTTAAAGTCAATATTTTTCTCTCTATGTTACAACTAATGTTGAACAAATAATGTCTGTGAACTGTTAGCCTGAGGAACTACAAATTTTCTAATGAAAAATAAAATTCCAGAAAACTCCTACTTAAAATCAGATTGTATCCACGGTTGCATGATATTTTTTTCCAGCTTAATGATCTTTACTTTGATTTCATTAAGCTTTAAGCACTAGCTCAACCCTCATGAGCATTAAGGTGCTTGCAAAGACGTTGAGTCAATGGCTCAGATGATAAAGTGCTTGTCACACATGCATGGGACCTGAGCTCAATCCCCAGAGCCCCTGTAATAAAATAAAAAGCTAATGATTTTACTACTTCTAAGCTAGTCAGTAAGGACCTGAGTTTAGTCCCAGCATCCTGTAAAAAAAAATTCCAAGTATGCTAGAACACTCTTAAAATCCCAGCTCTGGGGACGCAGACAGGAGGATCCCTGGGGGTCTCTGGGTAGACATCCTAGCCAAATCAGCAAGTCACAGGCCAGGGAGAGGCCCCATCCCAAAAAACAAGATGGACGTGTCTTGAGAAAGAACACCCAAGTTTGACCTCCGGCTTCTACACACACACACACACACACACACACACACACACACACACACACACGTGAAGGTAGCCCAGAAACCTCAACTGCCACACAGATGTTCCACCAACTCACCAACAATCCAGATCCCTGTAACTTCACATTTCTCTTAATAAAATATACTCAAAGGGAGCTTATCATTTAGGCCTATTTTATGTTAGTTAATGAAGGCTCTAAAATTTGAAATCCTGGGATCCCCAATTATTCTTATTTGCTCATGGGCATCTAATTCTACATCTCAGAGATAAATCATTTTATCATTTAGATTAGTGGCCCTTAGCTTTTTGACCCACTGTGCATGCTTAAGTGTCTTTTCAGTTTGGCTTCTCCTTAATTAGGAGAAGCAACCCTGTATTTTAAGAATGTCACTGTTTAAAACAATGTGAATTTTATATAACACATTTGCCTTGAAGCATCTGCAATGAACTTATTTTTATAAATCAAAACAAATATGAATTTAAAAGCAACCATTAGGTTCTATAGCCAAGATTATGTTGTTCTTGACCCTGTTAGTATAAAAATTCAAATCCTTTGTTGAAGATTGTTCTGTGCAAAAATATGTGATTTTCATAAATCTCTTTGTTTCTCGGAAGTTCAAAAGGAGCAAAGACAGAATTTGTAGAGCAGGACCAAATTAGCAATTAAAGTCTGCAATGGAAGTCTAAACGGTAATGCTCCATTCCAAAAGATTAAATACTAAGCCTATGAAACACTCTATTCAATTCCACAGAATAGAAAGGGCAGCCAAGGAAAAGTGCAAACTTCAACACGAGTTGCTGAGTTTAGTGTTGCTTACAGTTTTCTTCTTTGCTCTCAATCCTGTTACAAATAATGCAAACCTGTTTTTATTAATTTACATTAAGTTCATTTAACACTGATGAAACAGACCAGAAATGTATAATGAGGAACATTTAACAAGCTCCCGCATTAGGTCTAATCATGCTCTGTTTACGAGAGCTTATCTCTTTCTTGGGAAATATCCTAGTAGAAAGCTCCATCCTTATTTAACAAGTAAAAAGAAGAGAGTCGCCAGCCACTGATAACAAAGAAATGAACAAGCTTAATAATCTCCAATTTGGTTTTCCACTCCACTTAATGATGGAGGCAATGCTGGCTCTGTGGCCAGAAGTACATGAGGAAGCAGCCACAAGCACTGAAAATTTAATTAAAAGTCAGAAAGCCATTGCAATGAAGACTCAGCAGAAAGCCATTTATTTTTAAAATCTAATATATTCTTCATGACTAAAGGCTAAAGCACACGCTGACTTACACATTTAGCTGTAACTGATTTAAGCTACTTGATGGGTTTTTTTTTTCCTTTTCTCCCCTATTTCTCCCGCCTGCCCCCTTTTGGCTCACAGGGTGGTGCTCAATTTGCAATGGAGTAAATTGGCAGAATTTAATTTGGTGGATTTTTTAAACTCTGTAAAAAGAATCCTCATTAAAACCACACTATCAGATCTATGCTTTTTCCGTCATTAACTAGCCTAACTGCAGGTAAAAGAGATACAATTATGGATTTATATAAATCCTATTGTCGATTTATAGCTGAAAGACTGGGGAGTTACCTCATTTTAAATAGGTTATCTTTCCCCTTAACCTTTCTTTGTTTTAATGAGGATTTGGTTTGTCACTGTCTAAAAAGTCTCTTGGCAGGAAAGGTTTTCGGGAAATTATAAGGAACGTGGAGCAGGAACAGGAGAAGATGCTTGGCCACATTTCAAATTTGCTGGAAGACTCAACACCTGAAATTCCTCTCCAGAGCCCTGTGTGCATTATTGTCTCTCAGGTGCCACATTGCGGTGTGGAAAACAAAGCAATGAGGAGCTGAGAGAAATCCCCTCAGATGTGGTATACACGGAAGAGGTCAAAACCCTGGATAAAGTCACTCCTTGATGTGGATATATTTGGCCTATTTCACCTAACTTTGTTCCCCCACCCCCAAAATATCAAATAAAAGAAAAGGTTTCAAAGTAGTTGGCACATCAGCATGGGATGATGCATTTCTTCCTAATCCTCCCGGTGAAGTTTCAGAAAGCAGCACCTCCCACCATCCCAAGAAATGTGACTGGCTCTCTGGTCTCCTGCAGAAGTTTAGTACATGGCTGATGGTTAAGAGCTCCACGCAGGCTAGGTGAAGTGCCCTCTGGGATGCTCAGCCATCCCCGTCCCACTCTGTTCTCTGAGATCACCATTCTGAGGTCTTCCAGAGCCTAAGACTTTCCTCTCCCTTCTCTAGTATGTGTTAAACAGCAAACACGTTCCACCGTTTGCTATACCAATCCACTAGCACTGGCTATATTGGGGTGACCCCCACAAAGCAGGTCATCTCATTCTACCTCTGGTAGAAGTTAAAACAGTGAAGATTTTGCTATGGGGACAGTTTAAACCCCAGTCTTTGTCCCTTGTGATAATGTCCACTGGTTATTTCTGTCAGTCAGTGATACTGGTTGCATGACTATGATGAACACATTTAAAGAGCAAGGTCAGCTCAAATACCTTCAGCCGTTCCTCTGTCTCCTAGTATCCTTGGCTATTCAGTGTATCCACATCGAGGCACAAGCCAGGAAAGCGAGAGAATCAAGTCCCACTGCTATTAGCATCCACATTTCTGGTGCCCCAGTGTAAGCACTGCACACTTTTCTAGATATAGATAGCTGTCTTTAAGTCTATCCTTGAGATCAAGACTAATGAAATCATGACATAGAGGTAGGGAAGTAACCTAGGTTTCTACTTCTGCAAAAAGAATAATGTTTAATTCTGTCTTCATTTTAGTTTCCAAATCATCTGAATCCAACTAGTGTTTTGAATCAATAGCCTTTGCCTATAAATGCCAGAACATTCTTGGTGCCAAGACTCCCTGGGAACCCTGACAGCCAAACAGTTCTTGTTGTATATTGGGTCCAATTTCCTTTAACAAAAAAAATCCTCAATGAGAATGAATCACTTTACTCTTAGTCTGGGTCCACCTACATACACAGGCAGTGTGGGTAAGCCTAACCCAGCAGTACATCTCTGCACTGGGATCCCGTCTGAATTCAGGCCAGTAAAGTGTTTTTCAAGCTTTTCACAGATATTACAGAACCTTTGGTAATTGGTATCACATTGAAGTGCAGTAGTCTACTCCTAACAACAGACCCACCTCAACTTCTGCCCCAAGGTATCCACTCAATTTTTGAATCAAAAAATATCAAAAGTCCAGTTATTGAGATAGCTCTGTGGGTAAAGTTGCTTGCTACCAGGCCTGATGACCTGAATTTGAGCCCCAGGACACACATAGTGGAAGGAAAGAACAGATTCCCAAAAGCTGTCCTCTGACCTCCACATACCACACTATGGCATGCATATGTGCATGCATGCATGCATGCATACATGCACACACACACAAATAAATAAATTAACAAATGCAATTAAAATTATAAATTTTTAAAAGTGCATTCTGTCCATGTACCTTACAAACACTAGCTTACCCACACAGCACACTGTAGAATATTGGTTGTTTCCTCTCACAAAAGGCATGATTGGAACTGGGAAGCATGGCTCTTGCCCAGCAGCACCACAGGATCCTGCCATGTATCACAATTGGGGCAAAAGATCCAAGATCAAGATCCCAAGTACAGTTTCTACTAAATGCATGCCACTGGTCTACTACGGTAAAGCTGGAAAATCTTAAGTCAAACCATCACAAGTCGGTGACTATTTGCACTGGTTAAGAATAACAGTAACCACAGGAACTGATTCAGGAGCTTCAGGAAGTCTCCAGGACCTACCACCCTGCAGCATTATATTGTAATATAACGATCCCATTAACACAAAATTCACCTCACAGCTGCCAAAACTACCCACAATGTTTAAGGAGGTGGGGTGTCCCGACAAATGAGAGCCACGGATCACTTGCTGTCCTCTTCCCAAAACACTCTTCAGAGACTTGTAGAAGCTCAAAAATGAAAACAGGTAGTTGGGATTTTCAGAGAAATGGTGCCCATTGTCAGAAGATCCAATCCTTTCTCCTTCCAGTTTCCAGTTTCACTACAGCATGGCCATCTACACTTTTCAAGCACATTGTTCCTTTCGATTCTGACTTCTACTTCCAACTTGTATCCCCAACAGATAACGATGCAGCAGAATCTTGGAGATACTTTTAGTTGCCAGAGGAGGATGTGGATGAAGTATTTAGGGATGATACCTCATATGAATTAGGGTTTGGTCAGTTTATTCTCCAGCCCCAGATGAACCCAGTGGTCTTCTTCTGGAATCTTTTCCCATCACTCAAGGTCCTTGTGTCATCTACTGTCCTTCCACCTGGTTAAATCTGAACCAAGTGTATCCCTTTAAAGTCATCCATATTCGTCTAATGTTTCTAATAGAAACTACAATGTTTCTATTACCTAAAATTGATCACAGTTCTAATTAGTGTTTTATATAGCTCACTCTGGCTTTAGACAAGGCATAAAAACAATAACAAGGAAATCACTACAAAAGGAGTTCAAATGGTGAGACAGGGTTCAGAGGTAGGATTTGGAGGGGAGAGATGAACCCATGTTACTGGAATACCAACGCACACACACGTGCGGCTTTTCTGACATCAGTACCTCTGCCCAGCTTTTTTTTTTTTTTTTTTGCTCCTTGCTTTTCTTTGTGTATCTTGATAAATATCTTGCATGTTCTCCTCCCCAAAAGAACAAGAGCAGGCTTCATATGAATAAATCTATCATGCTTCCAATCTTGTTCAAAACAATGAAGCATTTTCTTTGATAGACTGAGAGCTAGCCATTCCCAGTGACATACTATACATCGGGCTCTGAATGACTGAAAAAAATAGAAACGCAGTCATTCACATGAGGCTTAACAGGTGGTGTGTTAATGGGAGAACATTAATTCAGGAAATGCTTACATGAGAAGTCGGCAAACACTGGTGATCGATGAGAACCGGTAGGTTTCTAGCATTATATGTAAGTGAATGTGAGAGATGGAGCAAAAAAAGGAAGAGGGATACAATGTTCAATTTGAGGTACCTGTGGAAAATTAGGGGAAACATATCCAGCAGAAGTTGAATGTAGGGGTCAAAAGAGGTCTAAATTGAGAATACACATTTGGGTTTCAATAGCAAAAGGGTAGTAACCAAAATCACTAGATGTGTGAGACTGCTTGAGCGGATTGTATAGAAAGATGAGAGATGCAGGCTCAGTTAGAAACACTTCGACACTTCTAAGATAAGATCAAGGAAAGAGAAGCCCCCAAATTAAAGATATTAAAAAACATCATCAGGCACAGTGGCATGTGACCATAATTCCAGCACATGGGATGCCTAAACTGTGGGATCATGAGTTTGAGACCAGCCTGGGCTGGACAATAAGTTCCAGGCTAGCCTTGGCTATAAGAGAAGACTCTGCCTCAAAAAGAAAAAGAAAAAAACAGAGGAAAGAAAAGGAGAGAGGGGAGAAGAGAGGAGGGAGAAAAGAAAAGGAAGAGAAGGCCACCTTTCCCAGCCTTCATCAAAACAGCACATTGCAGGTTTATGATACAAAGTGGAATGTATCCGGGCGCATGTTCCTGTGAGCAAAAACTGATGCGAAGGAGAAAAGAACGAAAGGATCGATTCCAGATTGTAAATGTCAGTTACAAGACTGAGAAAGGGAGGAGTGGAGGGGAGGGGAAGGGAGCGGACAAAACGAGAAAGCTTGAAACAGTTTCTATCATTGATCCCAATGATATCCATTTCTCTCTGTGTGCACATAAAGGAGCAAAAACAGTATCTCTGGATCTGCGTCTACTTTCAGAATTTTCCAAGATAAGCTCTCACGTATTCACTTCTCCTAGAATTGTTCATCCTAGGCCAATGAGACGGCTCAGCAGGTAGAGACATTTGTCACACAAGCCTGGCAACCTGCGTTTGATCCCCAGAACCCACTCACAGGTGGGAAGATAGAACTGACTCTACAAAGTAGTCCTCTACTTTCCACACACATGCCAAAGTACACGTCTCACACACACATATGATGAAGATGATGATGATGATGATGGTGGTGGTGGTGGTGGTGACGATGAATGGTTTTACAGAAATAATTCTTCAGTCTATAATCTCTGTATTATCTTTGGAAAAATAAATAAACTGATTGTGTGACCAAAAAATATACCTTGTTAAGTCAATCATGTCCATTTCATCAACACAGGCAAAAATATTTTTGCATTTGATGTAAAAGAGCATTACTTCTTCAACCTATCTAGATTATAGAAATATAAAAGCTAAAAGTTCAAAGACCATTTGACCAAACTGTAATCATAAATTAGAAATTAAAGAACTTCCTGTGGTGATTTCCAGAATGAGGTTTTCCAATAAAACACTATGTAAATAGCTGCAGAGCATTGCCCCAAGGGACAAAATATCTCTACAGGAAGACCAAAGGCAAGACCGACAGGTGGGTTAGGTGCTGTGGTAGAGATTGACACATTTCTGCCTAAATACTTCACATCTTCCACCTCTGCGATGACTAGCATCCTCTTTCCACTTACTATATCAAAGAACAACTAGTCAAGGTTAAATGGCATTAATTAAAGATAAAAATCAAGCTTTTATGTTTCTCACAGAATTCTAAAAAGTGACAATAATTCCTGTACCTTTCTAAAGTCACAACAATGATTGTCACCCAGAATATCAAAAAAATTTAATGGTCTGGCTCTCTGTTCTAGCTCATGAACTTGAGAAAATATATAAAGTAGGCTCCTGGGAACTGGAGACATGGCCCAGTAGTTAAGAGCACTAGCTAATCTTGCAGAAGACCTGGGTTTGGGTCCCAGCATTCATGTGGCAGCTACTAACCATCATAGTGCCATTTCTAGGTCCTTATATATATGCACATAAAATACTCATACACATAAAATAAATAATAAATCAAAAAACATAAAAAATATTAAAATAGAATAAAATAGGCTCCATCTGTCATATGACCACTGACTTTTTAAAAATAATCCCAGTGTCGTGGTACAGACCTTTAAATCTAGCACTTGGGAGGCAGGTGGATCTCTGTGATTTCAAGATCAGCCTCGTGTGCATGGTGAGTTCAAGGCCAGCCATGGTTACATGGAGATCCTGACTCAAAAGTAAGTTAAATTAAACTTTATTTTTCTCTTACTCTAATTTGGGAGGTGTATGTGTGTGTTTGTGCATTTGCATGTGTATTTGTGTGGCATCTCTGTGTGCACATGTGTGTGCCTGTACATGTGTGTGGAAGCCAGAGATAAATGTTGAGTGTCTTTCCCAGATGCTCTTCATCAAATTTTTTTTGAGGCAGGCATTCTCACTGGAGCTCACCGATTGACTAGCTGACCATTAAGCTTCTGGAGTCCTCCTGCCTCCCTCCTCCCAGCACTGATCACAGGTGCATGGCACCACAGTGGGCTTTTTAAAGTGAGTGCTAGGGGATGAAACTCAGCAAGCACTTTTCTCATCGAGCCAGCTTTCCAGACCCTAAAAAACTAGTTTTGAATATATATATATTTTTTCATTCTATTGGGCAACCTAGTTAATACATTTTTTCTAACCACACAAAAGATACTTGATGTACTTTTACATAAAGGGACTTCACTGCCACTACCAAACTACACATCTTCCTTCTAGAGAAGTATTAGTGGAAAGCAAAGGATGACAGAGACATGAACCTTTGTGCCCATGAGACACCTCAAAGCAGTGCTTAGCGGCTAGTCCTGCTGGACATACAAGGCAAGGCAGTGTGGAAGGTGGGAATCATCAAAGTGGCTCCAATCACACAGTTGTGATGGCTCATGGCACCATGGTGGCTTTGACTGTTCCCTGGAATTACTTTAATAAGTGAGAAGGTATATCTACAGCCACTCAAGTAAGCAGAATTTTTTGTTAATATTGTTGTGGTTTGAATGAGAAATGTCTTCCATAGACACATGTATTTGAACACTTGGTCCCCCACTGGTGATGCTGTTTGTGGACATCATGGAACCTTTAGGAAGTAGCGCCTTCCTGGAGGAAGTATGTCATTGGGGGTGGGCTTTGACACTTTATTGCGATGCCCCACTTCTTGTTCTGTTTCCTGTGTGCAGATAACAATGTGATTGGCCAGCTTCCTGCTTCCACCATCATGCTCTCCCTGGCTGTTAGTACACCTTCCTTGCCTTGACGGACTCGATCCCTCCGGAACCCTGACCCTAGAAAAAGTCCTTTCTCTCCAAGTTGCTTTTGGTCATAGTATTTTATCACAGCAACGGAAAAATAACTAATATAACATGTTTCCTGAAACCCTTCCACATTCTTTCAGCATGAACACACAAGGCAACTTCTTGGTAAGATCACTCCCCTGCTCTGTAGAGCCTAGGCTATGGAAATCTACATCACCTTCCTAATTCTTGAGACTTGGATTGCTTTTTCTTCTCCCTTTGCTCTAATTGTGCAGAAGTAAATGCAACATAAGCAATGTAAAAATCAAGTCTTGCTAGTTAAATATAAGAACACGGAGCAAAATATCTGAGAAAGGTTACACCTCTTTAAAGATGCAAATTGATAATGGAGCTCAATATCAAAACAACAGAGTGCTGTTAATTTTTAAAAAGGTGCAAATTGCTAATCTTACTTAAGGCTTTTTTTTTAAATTGCTTATTAAGAGCCCTAGCACAAAAAAATTAAACAAAATAAACTCTTAGAAACAGAGGAGTCAGGTTTAAACACAAGCTTCACTCCACTTCTTGGCTTTGCTTTTGGACTTGCTGGTTACCAGACCCTCTTATTTCCCCCCAGGGTCAGTCCAGAAGCCTGCACACTTGATTTCCCCATTGTTTACTTCTATAACAGTGTTTCAGAAGACCACAAAATCTCAAAGGATAAACAATAACCATTTAGCTCACAAGTCTGGGGGTTCAGCCAACTGGTCCTGGTTGATCTGGCCTAGCCTCACTGAAGCTGCTGAAGTTAGCTGTGGCTTGACTAGCAAGGAGTTGCTTTTAGCTGGGGTTCCTAGTGGGCGAAAGGGATGATTGGGCAACAGGACGCTACTCCATGGGCTTTGCCCAAGCGTGACCATGACAAGGGACCATTTTTTTCAACTATTTTCAAATATCACATAAATTATTATTTGCTTTATAGTATCCTGTGAAGGTGAGATGGGCCCTGCTCAACCCCCAAATTTATAGGCTGGATATTTTATATGCCAAGAGGATTTAAAAGAAAGTTTATTGTATATACAAGGGGAGGCAAGGAGGATGAAAATCAGTCTAGAATGGAAAGGCAGGAAAGCGTGGATTGGGCCTGCTTAGTGGTGGTGCTAAAGACGGGGTGAAGAATGGGTTATTATAAGGGTTAGAATGTCCCTATGTCCCAATAATGCAAAGAGATCAGGAGGTGCCCAGGCATTTCCTAACCTATCAGACAGACAGTGGTGGGGAAGGGAAGCTTAGATGTCTAAGTCAATAATCTAATGTCAAAACTGGAGTCAGACTCCATTAAAAATTTCATTGACTAAAGTCAGAATGGCCAGTTTCAGAATCAAAAGGCAGAGAAATCCATTTCAGTGAAAGAATACAAAGGAATATATCAACACTACATGAATTCAGGAAGAATGTAGAATTGGGACAGTTAATACAATGTCTAGTCTAATGGTGAGAGAGACTTAGGACATAATTTGGACATAAAACCTTTTGGATACATATGACAAAATAACCTGTCATATACCACAGGTATTAGAGATGAGTGCCGGACAGGTTTAGTTGTCGACCTGACACACTTAAGAAGAAGGAACCTCTCTTGGGAAAAAATTTCCTCTATCATATTGGCCTATGGACATCTGTAAGGCATTTTCTTGATTGTTGAGCTATGTAAGAGAGTCCAGCCCACTGTGGGTGGTGCCACCCCTGGGTAATGATCCTTGGTTGTATAAGAAAACAGGTTGACACATCTACAATGGAATCTCTACACCTAAGATTCACAGAACATAGCAGAACGGGATAGAGAGAATACTAATGCATCTCTCGACTCTCACCAGCAAATCATGCAGCAGAGTTCTGTGCACAAAGGAGGCCACGACAGGCCAAGGTGTAGAGAATAAGACACTGCAGAGTACATGTCCCTGGATACAATTCTTATATTAAACCTCACCCACCCAGAGCTCAGGGACTACTGAGGAAGAGGGGAAGAAAAGACTGTAAGAACCAGAGTTGGTGCATGATCATAAGGAATTCGAGTCTTCCAGGCCTTTGGGAACTTGCTCATATGAACTTACAGCAATGTTATCAGCAGGCACAAGACCCATGCAAACTCAATCAGACAAAAGCCCAGCATAGAACTAGGGAAATTGTCAACAGGCCCCAATCGTAGCCAAACAACTATTGGCAGTTGATTACTGACAGGTGAGGGAGAGTTGATCTTTAAGAGAAAGACTTTAAATAGGCTGACTAGATTTCAGTGAATGAACTTGTACTGGAGGACATCTGGGTATACAAACTTGATAAGTCTTAATGTGTATGACAGGATGTGTGAAATCCAGCGGGGAGGGTGGAGATGAGGAGAGGTTATAAAGATGATTAAGATGGGTTGTATGAAATGCACAAAAATTCAATTAAAAATATACACGGAAGAAGAAGGAAGGGAGGGAGGGAGGGGGGGAGGGAGGGAGGGAGGAGGGGAGGGAGGGAGGGAGGAGGGGAAGGAGGGAGGGAGGAGGGGAAGGAGGGAGGAAGGAGGGGAAGGAGGGAGGGAGGAGGGGAGGGAGGGCCCAGTAAGCAGTGTTCCTCCATGGTCTCCACTTCCTGCCAGGTTCCTGCCTTGAGTTCCTGCCCTGGCTTTCCTCAGTGAGAAACTGTGACCAAGATGTCTAAGTCAAATAAACCCTTTTCTTCTGAGTTGGTTTTGCTCTGAGTGTTTTATCACAATAACAGAAAGAAAACTAGAGCAAGCTGTCTAGGGAAGATGATGAATTCACGGAGTTGATGACCCCACCCCACCCCCAAGTGAAAGATGCAATGGGAGCTAACAATCTCCAACTGAATCTGCAGGTTGGAGATGGCTGGCAGGGAGAAGAAGGGTTTCTGGACCCCAGACACAACGTTTCTCATTTTTCAAGCCATGATGTTAAACCTTGTGGCAACTCAGCATAATGATCCCTTAGTGAATCCTAAGAAAGGAGAATCCTAGCCTGGTCATAAGTCTCCACAAAACTTGTTAGAGTAGACTGTCTTCCTCCCCTAGCCCAATTTGAATTTACCAAATATAAAATAATTTCAATACTTGTCTAGGTACAAACAACAAGAAAGAAGACTTGCTGACCTCCAGTCTCCCTTGAAGCTAGCCTATATAAATAATCTAATAGAAAGATAATGCCAATGCTCTTTATTTTATACACCATTTGAAAATAAGACTTGCTGGGGCTGGAGAGATGGCTCAGCAGTTAACAGCACTGGCTGTTCTTACAAAGGACCTGGGTTCAAATCCCAGCATCCACATGGCAGCTAACAACCATCCGTAACTCCAGTTCCAGGGGCTCCAACACCCTATTCTGTCCTTCAAGGGCACTGCACGACACAGGTGAACTTACACACATGCAGGCACAACAATTCATATACATAAAGTAAAACTAAATAAATACATAAATTTTTAGAAAAAGAAAATACAACTTCTCCATCTCACAAAAACCTGGTGTGTAGAGTATGTAATTGAAGTTCTCTTTATTCCTCCTTCACCACCACCACGCGGGCACATGTGTACACACCTTAGCACCTTAGACCCCAACATCCACCTCCCTGAGAAGCTGGCGGTGGAACCATGCTTTCACCTCACAACCACCAGAGCTGGACAGTCAACGCAGCCAAACCCAGCGGAAGCGGGAAAGCATGATTTAGTGTCCAGATTTAGAATATTTTCTCCAAGTAGCAAATAGAAACTTTCAGTGTTAGATTCATTGGGAAAAGAGTCGATCAGAAAAGCACAGTAATTCTGTGAGCTAGAAAGGGATACTCATTCTCTTTCACCCCTCCACACCCAACTGATCACCAGTTCTGTCCGTTTGATTGTGAGATAGCCATGAAATCCCATCCATTTTTATGTATCTCTTTATCCTGCACACATACCATTTGTAGATGATGCCTCAGTATTTGCAGAATGAATCCCATATCAGACTGTCCACAGACTCTCACCTCCCAATTTCATCTGCTTGCATCTCCCATGTGCATTCCTCTGAACCCCCACATTCACCAATAGCACTGTTCTTTCGTAAAGTATCTGAAATGCCCTCAGGGACCCAAAGCAATTTCAAGCGATGATCTCCAACCCATTTTGAATACACTACTCCAAATGCCTCATGCTCTATGAATTTTTCTCCACTCTTTCCAATCTCAGCGCATCTTTTTTCAGGCTTCAACATGTAGAAACATTTTCCACCTACCTCTACATAGCCTAGATCATAACTTTATCATAATAATTTGTTGAGCTATTTTATTCCTAGGTATAATCTGAGCCCCTGGGAAGCAGATACCATCTTATTCATTCATCTCTGTTCTCATCTGTCCCTCAGTACTGTGCTTGGTACCCTTTGCATTGAACACATGACCCATGGTTGGCTGGCTGGCTGGATGAATGGATGGATGCATAGATGGATGGATGGAATTTCATTGTTCCTTCCTGACATATCTCTTACCTTCCTCTTCCCATCAAAGTGGTATTTCCCTGGGGGTCATTGAGACAAACTAAACATGGAACCCCTCAGTTTGTTGTGGTGCCTATCAACTTCTGAGAAAGGAACCTAAAGATCAAGGGGGAGAAAGCAACAGAACAAAGGCACAAGCAGAGATGGCAGAGAGAGAAGGGTTCTAAAGGTGACAGGACTAAAAGGCTAAAATGAGTTTAGATAAGCTGAGAAAAAGAAACACCAAGATAAGAGTTCTGACAGCAAGAGAGAGCAATGTGAAGAGAATTCGAGGAAGGAGAAGCACTGTTCCAAAAAAAAAAAACAGGAAAAGGACGGACAAATACGAACCAATTAAAAGGAAAGTGAAAGACTTATTCAAGGAGTTTGGTGTTAAAAAGCAAATGAAGTGGAAATTTTTAAAGTGTTAAACTCTACCCAAAAACAGTACGAGGGGAAATTTTCACACAGTGCAACTTAAAACAGGTGAAGAGAAGGTATAACAAGTCTTTTGCTTGTATTTAGATGGTACATTCTACATCATAATTAAAACACTTTACCAACACCAATTAAAGTAGGTAGGTCAATATTATTGGCCTGGTTTTTAAAGGAATAGTTCTTGGAGCTAGAAAGATTAAGGTTCACAAAAGTGTTCTGTTTCTTCAGTAGAGTCGCTGTGTAGGCTAGATTGCTCAAGAGACAGCCATGGGAAGAAGAGGAAAACTCACAAGAAAACATTCAAAGAGAAAAGGGGAAATATCATGGAGAAAGGCCAGAGAAGGAACATAAAGTTCATAACTATGTTCCTGAGAAATGCTCAAGACTTTCAACATACTGTTATATCCAGCAGTAAGGCCTAAGAGGACCAGAGACAAGTCCATGAAAGACAGATTTCCACTCAGCAGCAAACCATGAATTCATTCCAGTTCTTGATTTAGACATAAGGCCAAGGAGATATGGAGAACTCAGGAATCCAGCACCAGCTCAAGTAGATGGCACCTCTAACAGCTAGTCTCCTCCTAACCTCCATACATCCAGGGAAGTTAGGCAGAGTTTCCCACAACACCATTGAATCCCTTCCAACACTGGAAGTCCCCTGAGTTTCCAACATCTTTCTGTCATAGCAGTTAATTTTGCATTACAATCCATGACCTACAAACTGTCACCTTGCTAGACTATAAGCTCCTGGAGGTCAGAGTTGTACTCCCTTATGTCTCAGACACATACCCCTCAAGAAGCCCAATCTGGAGTCAATGACAGATAAACTCTAGGAAAGAATAAATGAGTAGGTAAATATAACTGTTAAAAATGCTGTTTAGTATTTACACAAGGACCCCCTGAGGGCTGTGACAGCTCTCTGGGCATCTAACTACAGTTTGAAATATTCACCACTAGATGGCACTATTTTGATGAGGTAGTAAAGTCCTTACTCTGACATGGGCACTGTCAGAGGCAGGTTGATGCCTTCAGCCGACCCAAAGTCTAACTCCAAAAGTCAGATGCCTCAGCCCTGCCTGCTACTCACTCCTGAAGTTCCATAACAGATACCGCACATCATGTCAAAGGAGAATGCTTTCCAGTCAGTTCTCTCAAATTTCCAGCTCCGTTGTTATGACTACCTAACCATTAGAAAGTTGAATGTTTTCAATAACCTGAAGTACAACCCTTCCTCAAATTTGTTATCATCACAGAAGTTTTCAGCTTCATACGGAGGGATTTTTACCTTACACCTCTAATGACAGCCCTAGACAGTCACTATCTAAGCAGCCACCTGACCATAGTGTTGGTGCAAGTTTCTCAAGTTCAGACTCCCAAGCCATTGTGATCTTGCTGATCACAATGGGGCTCCATGACAGAAATGGGCCCTTGAGACTGCCTGGTGAGCCTCAAGAGAGCATGAGCACTCTCCAAGAGAAAGAGATCCAGAACAGGTTTCTAACAAAAGTGGGCTGGAATGGTAGCTAAGAACAGGAGGGCGATGTCTTTAGGCATCCCCTACCCATATTAATGAAGATTATTCCTTAGAAGCAGAGAATTGAGTCCTCTTTACTCTGATCTTGGAAAGCCACCATCCTAGTTTGCTTTCTATTGCTATGGGAAGACACTCACCAATACAACTTGGGGAGAAAAGGCTTTGGCTTACACATCTGGAGGGGAGCCAGGGCAGGATCTCAAGGCAGGAACCTGGAGGCAGAAACTGAAGCAGAGACCATGGAGGAACGCAGCTTACTGCTTACTCCTCCAGCCTGCGCTCAGCCTGCTTATACAACCCAGGAATATCTGCCCAGGGGGGCACCACCCACTGTGGGCTGAGCCCTTCCACATCACTCAACAATCAAGAAAATGCTTCACAGACATGCCCACAGCCAATCCAACAGAGAGAGTTCCCCAGGTGATGCTCCCTCTTCCCAGATGTATCAAGTTGACAACCAAAGCCAAATATAACATCCATCCTCCTTCTGAAGAGACAAAAAAATAAAAATAAATAGTACATATTGCTTTCTCTCTATCTCCCCTTTTCTCTAGAAGATGGATATACAGGATAGATGCATTGACAAATAGATGTTAACAGGGTTATTACAGTAACACTCGTATCTGTTTGGGTAGCTGCTTGCATGATGCAGTCTATCACGTCCAAGCAACCCCTTCTGCCGTCCCATCCATTGCTCCTCACACATCTACTCAGCACCCGGCAAGGCTGAATGCATACTCCCTCATACAGCTCAGCTGGAACTCTAGGAGAGCAAAGATTATGACTTGTGCATCCTTTGAACCCCTTTCATTGCCTAGAACAAAGCCCTAGTGGATACAAATCAGGAGGTTGAACTAGAAGTCAGTGACAACTCATCTTCATCAGGCAAGTCAGTTGAACATCTTAATCTACATTGTAACCTGGGTCACAGAAACAAGACACATTTAGATACAAACTGGTTGTGTCCTGTCCAGGATCCCGGGGCTGTTCCTCCTCCTGACTTCCACTCTTCTGTTGATGCCACCAGTTTGTGTCAGGCATCCAAGCTCAAAACCCTTCTTCCACCTTTCTCACCCCATCCTTTTCACCTCTACAGTCACTTGCAGCCCTATCGCCCTCTTGCATTATAATGTGTCTGTGGTGGTCTGAATGACAATGTTCCCCACAGGCTCCAAGCCTTCGGACATTTCATCCCCTGCTGGCGGCTCTGTTTTGGGAGGTCTTAGAAAGTGTGACCATGCGGGGAGGAAGTAGGTCACTGGGGGCGGGCTTAGAGAATTCTTAAGCCTTGCCTATCTCCTGTCGTTCTGCTTCCTGTGCCTGCTTGAGGATGTGAGCACTTAGCTTCGGTGTCTACTCCAGCCACCCCCGATGCTGTGCCTCCCCACCATGATGGACTCTTTGCCTCTTTGGAACCATAAACTAAATAAACTCTTCCTTTTATAAGTTCCTTTGGTCAGTGTTTCCATCACAGCAACAGGAAAATAACTAATACAGTGTTCCTCTGTGGTAAGTTTTATGAGACAGGAGATCCTCTGTTGACTGACTCATATTTTGCATAGGGCTTTTTACAATAGCAGTACCCAGTTTATTAATCCATTTAATTGAGGATATAAAGTAGACATTGTCAATAAAGCAATAAGAGATGAGATACACATACATACAGAGAGAGACTGTAATGAATATCAGGAAAATTAAATTAAAATGAAAGACTGAGTTAGGACTAACTCACACCCACAAAAGTATCTACTTTTCAAAAGTATCTTTCATTTCCAAACTATTGTTTTCTTGTATTATAAAATGTGCACAACCATATGGAGTTGGTCCTGAATTACTTGCACCCAACTATAAACTAGTGCAAAGAAAATGAAATTGTCCAGATTTGGGCATAGAAGAGATATTATGACAATTTAGCACTGAACTATTTTTAGGAATGACAGAATAACCTGTGCTCTGAAACTTGCCTGGCTTCCTGCCCAAATGAGAGACTCACACATCTGATTTATAATTTCAGAACTGATGGTAAAGGATCGATGCGCAATGCCTTCCAGATTGCATTTGCATTTTAATAGAAGATGTCAATGCCTCTGTTTTTGAGGGTGATGCATGCTAGAACCCTCAGGTACCCTGCAAATCGACTCATGGGGGCTATTGCTTGCTGTAGGATGACATCACACAGACAAGGACAATCCCAAAAACTACTGTACCCAACAGAGTGTCTCAGGCCATGGAATAATAACTGGGTCTTCTCCTTCTGTCAGACATCTCAGAAACAGAAAAGAAAATGCACTGATCTGTGGGTGGTTGTTATTGTAGTTGTTGCTGTTGTGACTGCTGATGTTTTTAGTGCTTAGGATTCCCCTGCTGCACCAATCTAGTCACTTCCTGTAAGCTGATTCTGAGTTCTGGGGCACAGCAGCCAAAGATAGTGAATGACTGGAACATTTGCTGTCTGAGGCTTTCCTGAACAGTCAGCAGGTCCCTCACAGTCTACCTAGTCTCGTATCATCCCACAACCCACAGCTTCTACTTACTGGACTATTGGTTATTTGGCAAGGGCTATACTGGGATTTTGTACACGTGATCTCATCTCATCTCATCTCATTTCACAGCAATCCCGTAGACTACATTATATTAGTGTCCTATTGCTGGAGAAGGAAGCAGAATTATAGAGATAATCTTGCCTCCATTCATACCACCAATAAGGAGAGGCATATTTACGATCCTTTTAATTCTCCGTTTCTCCAACTTTTTACAAAGACACATGTTATTTTGTTTCTAATTTCTGCTTTTAAACCCTTTCTTTGATATTAGACCCTATCCATCAATAAATTAATCCCTGGCATTTCAGAAGTCATTTGTTTATATACTTGGATATAATTTTATGTTCATGAGCTAAACTTTGCCAATATTCTCGAAATGTGAAAAAATAATGCATGCATTGAGAGCAGAAAAGATGGCCTGTGGAGAGCTAAGCATGGTGGCTTATGCCTGGCACAGCACTGGGAAGATGGAGGCAGGAGGATCATGAGTTCAAAGCCATCCCCAACTACATAGTGAGTTGGAGGACAGCCTGGACTACATGAGAAGGAGGTGGGGCACACTTAAGAGATGGCTCAATGGTCAAGAACACTTACTATTCTTGCAGAGGACCCAGGTTTGATTCCCAGTGCCCACATCAGGCAGCTAACAACCACCATTTGATTCCCACTGCCTCCAATTACAGGTGATCCAACATGCTGCACACATGTAGTACATACAAACTCACACAAGTACATACACATAAATAAATAAATCTTTTTTGAAAAAGGAAAAAACGCATGGATAAATAAGAGCAAAATAAACTGATGGGCAAATGTGTTTTGCTCTAAATGTCACAGCAGGAAAAGCACTGGAAGCATTCACTCCCCAGAGGGCTTGTTCAGCTACTGAGACTGTGAACAGCACAGGGCTGTGTGCATAATGGGTTCCTCCTTCCAGCTGGCACTGAGGCCCTGGAATGAGCACTTCACCAGGCTGGAAGTAAGGAAAGAACATTCTAGACAGATGAAAAATCAGAAGCAGAACACAGAGGCACAAAATAGCATGTGCATCCCAGAAAGCCATCAGAATGCGGCGTTGCTAGAGACTCAGAGCGGCGGCATGGATCGGGAGAGGCGGACACTGGGGAGGTTTCCATGTCAAGACGATGGAGCCTGTACTCGCCCCACAGCAATGGCAGCAGAGAAGAGGGAGTCAGGGTCGGACGGGTCAGGTCAGCTCTGATGATCTAGCTCCAACTTCCCTCATCTTCCTACCTGCCTACAACGAGCTTTCAGCTCCTCTGCTTCAAGACAATTCTTCTGTTGTTGCTGTTCTGTGTAAGTGTGCATGCGGAAGCCAAAGGTCAAGCTCAGGCACCGTGCCTCAGGATGCTATCCATCCCAGTTCTGTTGGTTTTGTTGTAGGTTTTGAGAGTGGGTCTCTTGGTTGACTGGAGCTCACTGACTCTGTTAGGCTAGGGTGGCTGGCCAGACCACCCCAGAAATCCACCTGCCTCCACATGACCAGCACTAGGATTACAAACAGATACCACCATGCTGGGCTTTTTAAAATATGAGTTCAAAGGATCAAACTCTGGTCCTCAGTGGCAAGCACTTTACCAACAGAGCTCTCCACCCAGTTCCCTTCAAGACAATTTTTAAATTAATTTCAAGGTCTAGCTCATATTTCATCACCAGTAGAAGACGTTGTCAGTCTCTCCTACCTGGGACTGTGTGGGTCTATCGTAAAAGGTATTGAACAAGCCAAGCAACCCTGATACCCTGAAGGGATGGTAGGAGTGTAACCGGCTCTGCCTGAAGCAGCAACCTAGGTCCCAGGAAGCCGGGGCAGGCCTCAGCAGTTGCTTCATCTTTTCCTCCCATAAAGATCACCCCAGACCAGAACCAGGTTTTTGGGTTTCGTTTCCTTATCCCTAATTTCCACGTCAGCCCTACAACCTTCCTGCCTTTACCTAAATACCCCACCTTTAACTTTCCCGCCTTCTGTAACTGCCAGAAAGGACTCCCTATAAACCCCCGCCTTGGTTTTAACAAATGAACTGCCCACTGATGCAGTCTCCTGGGAATTCCTCCCTGCGCACTCTGAGCCACCTGAAGACCTGTCCAATGGTCCTCTCTGGGATGGCTGGAGCACGACATGGAGACTCACCCACAGGACTGCCGTTTCCTTTTATGTGCATCTCCCTGGGCAAGTCTGATGGGCTCCGTGGTGGCTCACTAGTAGTTTCTTCCTGGAACAGGAACCAGGTGTTACCTCCAGAGGTAAATGTATATGGAGCTGCCCAGTAATGGGTTCTCTCAGAGCAGATGTTGTATACCAATTTCTTCTGAATTGAAACATTCTAAATAGTCCATCCTGCCAGAATGTTCATTAAGACCAAGAAAACAAAGAAACCTCACAAATCTCAGGAAGGTTCTGAAACTTACAGTTGCTGAGGAGAGGAAATCCATTGTCTGGAGATTACAGAGGAAGCACCAGCCATACAGCCTTCATGAGTGGTCCCCCAAGCTGGGGTGGGTCTTTTGGTGATGCAGCTGCCTCCCAATCCTCCCTTCTCCCCTAAGTAACCTCTCACCCAGGCCTGTAGTTAAGCCCAATAAATTCATTAGTTTGCTAAGTACCCAGGAAGTCCCTCAACACTAGAACTCTACTTTGGGATGCCTTCTCTATTGCCAACACTCAACACTCTCTCTCTCTCTCTCTCTCTCTCTCTCTCTCTTTCTCTCTCTCTCTCTATCTGGCTCTCGCTCTCTCGCTCTCATAGTTCACAGAGGCTTTATAGGGGCCAGCTGCCAGAAAGTCAGAGAGTGCAGTAACAGATTGCTCATCTTGCCTACACTCCACATGTTCAACAAACAGAAACACTTTCTCTGAAATCCTGTGCTTCAGAACACAAGCGTTCCCCGGGAAATTTAGGTCACTGAATTCTCAGTTCTCCAGGGGCCTTCTTTCCACTAGCAGAAGCACAGGAGCCTGCTACCAGGGCAAAGCTATTCAATTAGCTCTCATTGAAGTTTCTTCTTTTCCCCACAGGTGTAAATTGGGCGCCTGGCATGTTGTTTTGAACTTGACTCAACATAAAAAGATATTTATTTCCAGATGGTTTCTGGCACTGAAGAAGGAGGCAAAGATACATTCAAGGCCCACAGAGTTTACCCCGCATGCCCTAAGCCTCTACCTAGGGAAATCAGGCACAGAGAGGATTTTGCAAAACAAGTTACAGGGCCATTCATTCTTCCCGGGCTTGCAGAGAACAGGTACCAAGTAGTATCTAAGGTATTCTAAAAACTGGCTATGTAGACACCATGTGATTGTCATGTACCAAAGTAAATTTCTCTCAGGGAGAAAATGAGCCACTGTAAAATCAGAACTACAGAAGCCTGTGCTTTTCAAAAGAAACTGGATCTGAGGATGCATCAGGTCTTGTGGCATAAGGCTTACCCACATCAGAGAGCAGAACCAGCATGTTTTCTCCAGTTCAATTCTGACGATTTTCAGCCACATTCTTACCACTGTTCTTCAATGGCTGTCCTTCACACAGGACACATAATGCCTTCATGCTCTGGCCTCTCCCTCCTTGACCAAGTTCAACTCTTACTGCTCTCTCATCATATGCTTCTAGTCCTGTCAAATCAATCTCATTGCACGACATCTTCAAATGGATGCGATTCTCCCTCTCCTTCAGTGGAATTGAACTATAATGAACACAAGGACATGATGGAGTTAAAGGCGGGCACCACCACATCCAGCTGCTTTCCAGGTGGCACACATCTTCCTTTAATCCCTGCACTCTGGAGGCAGAGGCAGGTGGATCTCTGTGAATTCAAAGTCAACCTGATCTACACAGTGAGTTCTAGGCCAGCTGGAGCTACAGGGAGACCCTGTCTCATAAACAAATAAACCAACCAAAAAGGGGTGAGATTTGAGGCTTTTCATCTATACTAGGTTCAACTGGAAGCTCCGGGAATAATGCAAGAAACAGCTAAAAGGAAATCCTAAACATCAGAAAGAGGACAGAGGAATCATACAGCAGCAAGCAGCAACACTAACTCCCACTCAAGTAAAGCCTCAGTTATTGCTTCTTGGTCCTAATTAATGACAGAAGCTGGCCCAGGGAGTCTCATTCCTCTCACAGACAACACCATGACAAACATGGCAGTACTGACAAGATAAAGGGGTCAAATAGGAGCCCCCTCCCCGAAAAAAGGCAGCCAAAGGCAGTGCTGGCCTCTTCACCAGGACAAAATCATGGGCTCTCTACCTAGTCGCCAGATGTCCCTGCAGAAATGGCAAGGAAGACTCACCAAGGCAGCACCCTTCATGCCCTGCACACAGGCTGACCCTTCCATTCCAAGTGCCTGGCCTGGGAGATGTTTTTTCTCTTTTCTCAGAATCCTCTGACCCACGGAGGGGCCCCACATGACTAGGCAACATTTGTACAAGGAGCACTCGGCCCAAGAAGACTCAACACCACACAGCTGAAGACCTCCTTCCGCTACCTGGACACACTGGGAGGTCAGCGTGTGGAAACTCTTCTGGTACCTTAAGCAATCCCAGCAGAGGAACATAAACCAACAGCCCCAAACTGAAACATAATTCTCTGAAAATCAAAAACTCAATGGAACTTCAGCCTATGAAAGTAACCAAGAGCCATACACTGAATATGAGAAGCATGAATGTCCAGTAAAATAAGATAGGGTCAAGAGTCACCAGACACAATAGCAAAAAGACTCCACATTCAATATGAAAGAATCATCCATCACACCAACAACCAGGACAGTTGCCACTTGAGTAAGGAAAGCCAATCACTGGCACTACCACCATCAGATACTGAAACTAACCAACAAGGATTTAAAAGCAGCCGTCATGGGGCTGGAGAGATGGCTCAGTGGTTAAGTGGTTAACTACTCTTGCAGAGACTCCAGGTTCAGTTCCCAGGACCTGCATGGTGGCTAACAATCAACTGTAACTCTATTACCAAAGGATCTGACACCTTCTTCTGGCCCCGACAGACACTGCATGACACTGGTGTACTTGCATACATGTGGGCAAAACACTCACACACATAAAATATAAGTAAATCAAAAATGAATAAATTAATAAATGCAGCCTTTGTAACTATAGCTTCTCTTAGGACAAATGAAAACTTTAAAAATCACTTTAAAGAAATAGGAGTTGGGGCTGGAGAGATGGCTCAGTAGTTAAGAGTACTGACTACTCTTCTGAGCAGCTAACTTCGGTTCCCAGCACACACACAGCAGCTAACAACCGTCTGTAATTCCAGTTCCAAGGAGTCAGACATGAGCAATGTACACATAGGTGTACTTACATGCAAATAAAACACTTATATACATAAAATAAAAATAAATCTAAAAGAAAGAAATAGGAAGTATTAAAAAATTCAGAGATGGAAAAGCTTAGAGGAGAGGCACAGTGGATAAGAGCACTTTCTATGTCAGCAAGAATAATTCTGTTCCAATCACCACGTAAAAACCAGGAATAGTTACACATGTCTGTAACAAAAAAACAGAGGGGCGAAGATGGAGTATTCAGGAGCTCACTGACCAATCAGGTTAAACTAAAGGGTGAGTCCAGGCTCAGAGACAGCTTGTCTCGAAACATAAGATGGTGGGACTGGAGAGATGGCTTAGGATTAACAGCACTTACTGCTCATGCAGAGGACCCCAGTTTGGTTTCAGGTACCCACATCAGGTGGCTCACAACCATCTGCAACTCCACTTTCAGGCACTCTGACACTCTCTTCGGGCCTCTATGAACATCTGAACATACATAATGGGTGCATATAAAATAAGCAGGCGCACACACACACACACACAAAGAAATTACCTAACTGAAAACCACAATAACAGTGAAGCTGAAAATCTCTGTGTGTACTCACAAAGGATAAAAATCAGTAAACTTGAAAATTGATCCATTAAATTTACTAAATTTCAAGAACAGAGAAAATAGACTAGAAAAGAAAGAAAAAAAACAGAGCCTTAAGGACTTATGTAGCAATAAGAAAAAAATCTAATAATCATATTCATCAATATCTCAAGAGACAAAAGAGAAAGAGGCCTAGTCAGATGGCTCAGTGGGTAAGGAGCTTCCTGCCAGGCCTGATGACCTAGTTGGAGCCCTGGAACCCAACCGGTGGAAGGAGAGAAACCAGTCCTTACTGGTTGTTCCCCGACCTCCACACATTAACAGTGAGGTGTGCCCCTCCCCTACATGGACATTCACACAAATAAACGACTCAATGTGACATCAAATTTGAAAAAGAAGAAAGAATATGGGAGTGACAAATAATTTAAGGAGATAAGGTCTCAGATTTTTCAAAGTTAGCAAAAACTTTACAGATTAAAGAAAGTAAACAAACCCCAAGCAAGGCAGACATGCACCCAAGGTGGAAAATCAAGATACATCACCATTAAGCTTCTTAAACTAAAGAGAAAGAAAGTAGTAGAAAAAGCTAGACATCAGTGATAGTAGCAGATAGACCTGTCAGAGGATATCAGCTCAGACAGCAGTTTTCCCATCAGCAACCGAGAGGCAGAAAGAAAAGAGCAAAGCATTCAAGTCCTAAAGAAAGGAGCCATCAGCCCATGAATTCAGTATCTAGCAAAGGTATCCTTTAGGAGCGAAAAGGACATTTATAGACAAAAGCACGTCTACAGCACTTGTCGCCACTATGTCTATCCTCAAACATGGCTAACAGATGCTCTTCAGGTGGGAGGGAAATGATTAAAGATGGGATTTTGGAGAAATAAATAAATAAATAAATAGCAGAAAAAGTAAAACATATGGCTACATACTATAGACTACCTCTAATCTCCTGATATATTTAGTGATAGAAAGAAAAAACATTATACCATCTTACAGTCAAGATGATGTTTTAAAAGTGGAGATGATAAGTGGACCTAAATATGACGGGGTAAAATGTTGATACCAGTTCTGTTTCAAGTTAACTCTGAATTAAATATTTTTCAAAAACTACATAAAGAGATATATCCCAAAGCAATATATAGAGTAAGAAGAAATACTGAAAAAAAATCCCAATATTCCATCAAAAGGCAAGAAATAAGAAATGCAGGGAAAAAACAGAAAACAAATCATTTTAAATGACAGGCTTAACTTTTAACATAGCAATAATTATCTTAAATATAAATGATCCAAATGCACCAATTAAGGATCAGAGACTAGCAGAATGAGCATAGAAAGATAAAGCCCTCGCTTCAAATTTAATAGCACAGATATACTAAAAGTAAAAGGATAGAGAGAAACATCGTACAAATATTTGGGGAGGATACAGCAGACTTCAATAGCACACTTTGGGAGTAGGCATGCAGAAGATCACAATGACCTTGGCGTTCTCTTCCAGGGTGACTTTGTCCACTGTCCTGGCAGCTCGTACAGATGTATGATAATAGTCAGGGAGCCCCACAGCTATCATATCAGTGTCTGAAAGTAACCATCCACGGTTTGGTTTTCTGTGTGGGAGTGATGGCACAGACTATGGTCATGACTTCTTCCAGGATGCCCAAACTGCCAAAGATGACCTTGGCTCATGGAGATAAGCAGTAATGATATAGGAGGCATTGGTGACAGTCTTGAAGGAGTTATTATACCTCTCATGACTCAAGCCAGTCGTAGACAGGGGGCATTGTCAGAAGCAGTAGAAAGGATGACTCTGGGCTTCCACCTTCAAACGAGCCCAGGCCTTCTGCATGGTAGTGAAGACAGCAGTGGCCTCCACGGCTTCTTTAGCACTGCCATCACTCCGTTTGATGTTGGTGGGATTATACTCCTGGAAGTCAGAGATGGGCTTCCTATTGATGACCTGTGTCTGGTTTTTAGCCTTGACTGTGTCCTTGATCTTTGCCACAAGTTTCTGGAATCATACTGACACATAAAGACGATGTAGTTGAGGTCAGAGTCATTGATGGTGACAATACCTACACTTCCTGAGTGAAATGCAGCCATGCTGACCAGGTTAACCAATATGGTCAACCTCATTCATTCTCATCTTCACCACCAGCTCTCAGGGACACAGGTGGGACTTAAGAAGACACAGATGTCAAGTGCAGAGGAGCAGAGAGCCTACACAAATATTAATTTTAAAAATATACATGGGCAAGTTCTATAACAGGACCAAATTGCATTTTTTTTTTCTGTTTGGTGTGCTGTTTCCATTCCATGGGCCCAAAAGAATTCTATATTACTGTACTCAAAAAGCTTTTATTGTGCACCTCTATAGTCAGGAGAACTGAGTCACTAACAAGACCAAAATCTCAGCGGCTCCACACAACAATGCTTATTGCTTGAACATCAGTGGGTCAGCAAGTCAAACTTTAAATCAACAAGCAGTGGCATTATATATCTAAATAGCACAAGACACAATGATAGAAATTGTTCTTTTCTACAGAAATAGTTGTAGGAAAAACTGACAAATGAAAAAGTAGATATGCCACTTCTGATGAAGATGGGGAAAGAACACTACATTTTCCATCCCACATGAAACATCCACTTAAAACACTGAATATAGATCAATGAAGGAGTTGTCGGGTGTTTTTCACTCAGCTCACTGCCCAAAGATATTCTACGATATGCAACTATACTGTGGTGTCCAGACAACAGTGTTCTTGTATTCCTCTACCACCCCTGGCTCTTACAATCTTTCCGACACCTCTTCAGCACTTACGACAGCATGTACAAGACCTGTGCAAACCCAAGCCAGACAGGGATCCAGCATGGATGGGCTGGGTAGACAGGAAGCCCCAGCCATAGCTGAGGATTTGTTAGCAATTGGTAGATGCTGGCAGAGCTAGGGTCTGTTTCCCTTACAGGTGTGATGCCTGACAGACTGACAGACTCCAAGGGATAAACCTGCACCCAAGAGCATTTAGGAAACAGAGGTTAAACTTGATAGGCCTTTTAAAAAGAAAAAATAATAATAATAATGATAATAGAGAACATAAACTTGGGGAGGTAGGCAGGTGGGGTGGAGGGGAGGGGGGAGGACTGGATATGATCAAGATACATTGTATGAAATTCTCGAATCAACAAAAGTATGTTTTAAAATATTCAGGTCACAGTGCAGAAAAATTGGATCAAGCAGAACTCAACAGTATTCCTAAATTGAAGAATAAGAAATGGGAGTTCAATAGTATTAAGATGTGCCACCATTCACAAAATAGAAAGTGAGAAGAAGATATTAAGATGTGCCATCATTCACAAAATAGAAAGTGAGATAAGGAGAAAGAGTGAAAATATAATCCCTAGAGAGATGAGTTCAATTTGAATTAATAAAACTGCATTAATGTCCACACAACATAAAGCCAAGAAAAGGATCCCTCAAAGGGATTAGAAGAAACTGAGGCTCATACATATGTGGCCAGGCATAGTTCCTATTTTTATAAGCCACAGTGCAAACCTAAAGACACACAGAGTGTGACATAGTATATTCAGAAAAGCATTTATCTCAGCAGTAGGAAAAAAATTCCTCAATAAACACTGTTCTGGCCATGCCTAAATATATAAACTTTGTCATCATAAAGTCAATCAACAAATGGAATGAAGATGTTTTAATGAACTCAAAATTTAAAACTGGTAGATGGTAGTGTAAGTCATAAAGTTTCACATCTGTCTTCTTAGTTTTGCTCTTCACTGAACTGCAAAGCACTGAGCTCCACTCTTCTTGCTGGGTGTGCCCCTCATCCTGTGGGCAAAGCTTCCCACCTGACTCATACCTCTACCAGCTAGACTAACTGCTCTCTCCACTGGTCCTTGATCTAATGGATTTGCTTTCCTTCAAACTGTCACAATTATTCAAACAAGCCATTCATGTCTTTTTGCATCAACCAAGGGTCACCTCATCCTTGTGCAACTTCAAAGCCTGCATCCCTCAGCCCGTACTTACTTGGTTTGCTCTTAAGTCAGTCCTCCATGGCCCTCAATGGTGTACTGTGTCAATTCGCTCTTCCCAGCACTGTGGGTGTATCTGACCAATAAATTACTCTCTATTTTATCTATCCAGTATTGGCTGTCACATGTATGAATATCTGATATTATTAAGAGTGGGAAAGACTTTTCTCACTGATGGGATAAATAGAAGATCACCATAACACAGGTATAGGCTGCGGTTGTGATCAAATTAGGCTAACCTGGGACTGGAGAGATGGCTCAGCAGTTTAAAGCACTGACTGCTCTTACAGAAAACCAGGGTTCAATTCCCAGCACCAACTTGTCAGCTACCAACCATCTGTAACTCCAGTTCTAGGGAATCCAATGACCTCTTCTGGCTTCTGCAAGCACTGCACAACATGGGTGTACTCACATATATGCAGGCAATACACTTATTCATGTAGCAATAAAATAATAAATAATTTTATAATTAAGATAACACGAAACATTTCCAAGTTTGATCTACTGACAAGAAATTGCAAATGGTACAGTGCTTTGAGTAGTTTCCCTTACAATAGCAAGTGTGTTGACTCAGGGTTGAGTAACTAACAATATTAAACAATATTCCTAATTATAAATATAAACATCACTAAATCTCTATAATCAAACCAGCACCACCTGCACTTGATATGTGGTTATGTGTTCACTTGTCATTTACACTCATATAAATTTCTAGTATGCCAAGACAAGAAAAAAAATCAGAGCAGAAATTAATGAAATAGAAACACAGAAAACAATACAAAGAATTGTGGATCCAAGACCTGGTTCTTTGAAAAGATAAACAAGATAGACAGACTTGTAGCCCAGTTAACTAAAAGAGAAAGAACAACTCCAAATCAACAAAATCAGAGATGAAAGGGGAAACATCACAACAGACAAAAAGATCCAGAACATACCATTTGACCTGGTCATGCCACTCCTTGGCATAGACCCAAAGGATTCATCTTATTGCAGAGATACTTGTACATCCATGTTTGATGCTGCTCTTTTCACAATAGCTAAGGGATGGAAGCAACCTAAGTAGATAATGAAAATGTGATACATTTACACAATAGATTTCTACTCAGCTGTAAAGGAAAATGACATCATGAAATTTTCAGGTAAATGGATGGAACTAGAAACTGTTATGCTAAGTGAAGTAACCCAGACTAGAAAGCAAATGACTTCTGTTCTCCTGCACATGTGGATCCTAGCACCAAACTTTTATATAGGAATATGTTCCTGATGTAACTAACTGCAGGAACCAGGAAAATGGAAAGGAACCAGGGAGGTAAAGGAAAAGAAAGAACCTGAGAGAGAAGAATAATAGGAGACAGGTATTACTAAGGGAGAAATAGATAAAAGGGTGAATGTAAATGGGAGGGAAGAGGATGTCTATACAAGGAACTACAGGGATAAAGGGAAAGAAGGAGCTCAAGAGAGGTGGAGCCGTAGAGGACTGGTGTTATCAAAGGAGAAATGGGGCAATGGAGGACACTTTAAGTGGGGGAAGGCATGGAGGGGAGGTTAGACAGGGAGAGAGAGAGAGAGAGAGAGAGAGAGAGAGAGAGAGAACAAGAGACAAAAGCCCCACAGCAGTCATGCTGATAGAAGGAGAGGCAGAGACTAAAACAAAACAGAGGCTCCAAAACCTCAGCCAGCACTAGGCACATCACTGAGCAGATCTGAAATTCAATCAGATGGGAATCTTGGAATCCACATCCCACACAGGTGCTAGGGAAATCCTTTCTTCTTAGCATTTGCCTAGAACAGTGGAGCTTTTTCACTTATTTATTTATATGTGTGTATGTGCATACGGTATTCGGGTGTATTTGTGTATGCACATTCATGTGTGTGAATGTGGGTTCATGTATGGCACAGCACGCCACAGTGCACATGTGGAGGTCTGAGGACAACCTCTGATGACAGTCCTTCACCTTTCACCTTGTTCAAGATGGGGTCTCTTCTGGTTGTTGTTCACTGCTGCATACACCAGGCTAGCTGCATACACCAGGCTAGCTACATACACCAGGCTAGCTGGCCCATGAGCTCCAGAGACTTCCCATCTGTCTGTAGGAGCCTGGGGATTACACCTGTGAATCAAGCCCAGCTTTTACATGGATTTTGGGGATTCAAACTCAGATCCACACACTTGCAAGGCAACATCTCACCAGCCACAAGAATCCATTCTAAAGACTAGAATGAGACTAACTCCCCAGAAAAGGGATGAGCCGTGTTAAGTATTTAAAAGTGCTAGAACCTAAGGCAAATCAGTAGGATGCTTTCTGACAGTCCTTTCTAGAGCCTACAGACTGAGGGATCCCTCTAATACGATACCCATTGCTCAGTCCACAAATCTCTGGCTGAGGGGCAAATAACACAAAGTTCAACTCAGGAAGTGTAATGCACAAAGGTTGTTCTCTCGTTGGAAAACATGAACTCAAATAGCCAGAGAAGAAAAACAAAGCAGCTTAGGCCCTGCATCTGTGCTTAGGCACATGATGACATAGAGACAGACGACTAATACCTCATTCCAGTTTTATAGACCACTTTGTCCTGCTCCCTCAAAGAACACAGGTTGACCCAGGGCTGGTCATTTCCCTCTTACAGCCTTGTTGTTTTATGCTGTGAGGCTGCATTGCTGTACTTTCTCTTTTTGTTCTATCATTAGCTAGAACGACCTTGTCTTCTTCCTTCTTTACTGTTTTCCACTTCTATCTACTTTTACCTGTTCTGGTTTTTTTCCTCTGTGATTCTAATACTAATGGCTAACCTTACTCAGCGATTTGTTTCCATCCCTGCATTTGGTAACTAATCTCTTAATACATACTGAACTATCCTTCTTCAGTTATTAGCCAAAGGTTATTGGAGTTGAAGAAGCAGCTGTTTTTAATATGTTATTACTTCGGATCCCTTGGAGCTGGAGTTACAAGTATTTATGAGTCTCTCAATGTGAGCACTGGGATCTAAAGTTCAGTCCTCATGATTGAGCAGCAAGAATTTTTAACCACTGAGCCATCTCCCCAGCCCTTCATACTGTATTTTCAGAGGGATCTATGCATCTCCTATGGTTGTTTTTACTCTTGGAGTGGTGCTGGGGACTGTGCACATTACCCTGGCAAGTGGGCTGAGGGTTTGTCTACTGAGCTATTCTCCAGTGGAGAGAATTCACACCTTAACCTTATTATAGCCTAATTCTACTTGAACACACCCCAAATATTTTCAACTGAATTAATGTAAGTGACTGAAAGATCCAACCTAAGGTCTCCTTCCAAAGATGTCAGGTCCCATCGCAGAAACAGAAAAATACCTGAAAAATCAAGGCAACATGGTTTCTCCAAAAAGTATCAGTTCTGTAGTAATGAACCCTTATGAAAGTAAATGATATTAAAATCTCAGGACAAGAATTCAAAAGAATGTTTATAGAATGTTCAGTGAAATCAAAGCAAACACAAACTCCTGAATGGAGTCAGAGACTACAAATAAACTACTATATAATATAAATAAAATAATCTGAATGAAATAAGGGAACCAATATAGGATATGAAAGAAGAATCTGATAAAAAGATTAAAATACTGAAAAGATCTAATTGAAATTTGGAAATGAAAACCACAGTAAGTCAAAAAATTCATTGGAAACTCATCAATAGAATGGATCAAGTGGAAAACAGACTGTCAGGGATTGGAGATAAGATAACCTACTTAAAAAGTTCACACAAGATAAAGTAATAAAAGAGTATGAATAGACCACACAAGACCTATGAGACATCATTAAAAGACCAAATTCAGCCAGGCATGGTGGTGCAGGTCTTTAGCCCCGTACTCAGGAGGCAGAAGCAGGTAGATCTGTGTGAGAGTGAGGCCAGCCTCATCTACATAGTGAGTCCAGTGCCAGCTGGGGCTACAGAGAGACCCTGTCTCAAAATAGATTGAACAAAAGGACCAATTTATAACCTGTGGGTAACAGGAGAAAAAAATACAAGCTAAAGGTGCAGAAAATATATTCAATAAAATCATAGCAGAAAATTTCTCAAATCTGGGGAAAGAGATGGTCATTCAGATGCAGGAGGCATTTGGAATGCCAAGTCAAAAGAGCAGGGAGAAAAAATTCCCACATCATGTAATTGTTAAAATGTTGAACATATACAACAAAGAACACTAAAGTTTGCAAAAGAGCAGCAACAAGTCACATATAAAGAGAAAAACCTGTCACAATAACAGCACATTTCTCAGCAGAAAAATTTTAAATCAGAAGGACCAGACATGATGGCACATGCTTTTAATCTCAGCACTCAGGAGGCAGAGGCAGGCAGATCTCTGCAAGTTCAAGGCCAGCCCAGTCTGGCATAGTGAGTTCCAGGCTCAAGGTTACCTGGTGAGACCCTGTCTCAAAAAAAATGTCAGGAGGACATGGAACAATGTATGTCAGTCTCTGAAAGACAATACTGACAACCCGGATTGTATATTTTTAAACTATATAAACAGTGATGTGAATAGCACAAAACCTTTTGTATACATTAGAACTACGCATATATCATTGTGATTATTGATCTCAGTTGTTGACCTGATGAGATATAGAATCATCTGAGAGTGGGGCCTCTGGACATGCCTGTGGGGGACTATATTGATTAATATACTGATTAAATTCATTGAAATGGGCTGACCTGTCCATTGTGGGTGGCACCATTCCCTGAAATGGGGTCCTAGACCATATAAAAAGGAGAAAGGGAGCTGAGCACAAACATTCATCGCTCTCTCTTCCTGACTGTGGATGAAAAGTGAGCAGCTGCGGCCTCAATCCTGCTTCCAGAACTTTCTGCCATGATCAACTGTCACCTCAAAATGTGAGTCAAAATAAACCCTTCCTTAAGTTGCCTTTGTCAGTGTTTTATTGCAACAACAGGAAAAGAAACCAAGACATCCAATCATCAAAAGTACATAAATATGCACTGTCTATTTCTAAACCTGAAAGTGTATAGAGAAAAGTCTCTTCTGAAAATACATATAAAAGAGACAAAGATGATAGAGATATTTTACTTATCATTCTATAAATGTACTACTCTCATGAATGTGTGTGCAGAGGTTAAATGAGATCATACATGTAAAATACTTATCACAAAGTAGAAATGCCCAATAATATCGTCCTGAGCTTTGAAGTGAGCCATGCTTCTCTGGACCTACCAACCCCCTCTTTAATTGAAGTTCATAACATTGGTTCCTTATGAATATAGATAATAACTCAAGATTTTAAAATGAAAAATTCCCCTGTGCCTGAGACTTTCAGATGAAAAAGAATAACCTAGGGTCTTAAAATGAAAAATTTCTAGATAACACTCAAAACAATTAGGTCATCCTCTTAATTTTATTGCTTACTAAATAGAACTAATTTATTTAAACTTATATAAGCATTTAGTCTTCCTCCTGAATCAAACATTTCCTCCTAACATTGTTCATTTATTGTTCCTAACTGGTTCCCTTTTAACCTCCAGATTGTTACCAAAAAAAAGGAAAATCGGGAGAGATCTTTTGCTTGTTAAATTTGATATTTTTACCCAGAAGGGTTCATATTTTACTGATTTTTCTGCATTCACCCCTCAAGTGAGAAATACAATTTGAACACGAAGAGGCAGTAGTTGATGTCAAAAGAATTTTTTAATTGAAAACAAACAAACAAACATCATTACTTCTCAGGGAGGACTGCATTACCACACTTAATCCAAAGGGCTGAGTCCCACCTGGGCCACGGTGCTCACAGCCAGACCTGCCTCCTCCCAACACTGGAGCTGCGAATACCAGACTCTGGGCCAAGTTCCAGGACAGAGCCCCACCTCCACATGCCTTTATCATTTTTTAATTGCCCGTGTCTGCAGTTCCTTTCTGCCTGCCACTTAGTATTCCCGCATGTTGCTAAACAGCTGCCATGTTGTCTCCCTGGAGGTGTGTTTCTGTACCCTTACCTAGTTCACAGGGCTGTTGGAAAGCTTAATTAATTAATGTTTCCTGAATGCCTTGAGGTTTTCAGATGAAAAGGGCTAGGTGGGACTGTAGAATCTTATTAAATTTCCCTTTTAATCTGGAAATGAAAGCACCTTACCTGGTCTGGATTCCTAGCAGACAGGGTCCATCCCAGTTCCCCTTCCCCCGCCCCCTTGTTCAAGGTCCTTAAATCATGATGCAATTCTGCTCAACCCATCATTTCAGCCCAGCCTTTGAGAGGTGACGGGTGATTCAAAATGTCACACCAGGCTACAAGTTAAAGCCATGTTCTTCCTCTTCGACCAATTGGGATCTGAACAAAGACGCTTGAAGACAGCAGTGTGGATAATACGCTACCATTCATAGAAACCTAAATTTACATTATGTATAATAAAAAGTACATACACATACTATGAACATACAGTTTCCTTTTACTAAATATAGTCTCTCATGGCTTGGATCTGAAATGTCTTACACAGGCTCATGTTTCAAACACTCTGTTCTCATTTGTGGGACTATTCTGCAGGCTTATGGAGCCTTTAAGAGGCAGCACCTGGTTTGGGGAAGTAGGCAACTAGGGGCAGGTCGTGGAAGGTTAGACCTGTCACTGGTTCTGACCTGTTTTCTTGTAATGAGCCTCTGCCACATGCTCTCATCTTCCTGAACTGTGCCAAGATGGACGAGGCCTTCTGCAAGCCTGAGCCCAAGTAAACAGTCCCTGCCTTCTTTCTACCAGGAGTCTTGGTCAGAGCATTGCAAAAGTAATAAGTGCATGGGTGCACACATAAAACCTGTTTTGGAAATATGTACCAAGGGAAGATGCATCATAGAGTTGAGATAATATAGATTTTCTCCATCGAATCATAAAATACACCTGTCAGAGTCTAGAATGGACCTAAAATTGTTTTGTTGGTTTGGGACAATGTTATGCTTTGTTTCTTTTTTACTTTTCCTTGGGGAAGGGTGCAGTTTTGTTTCTTGAAAAAGATAAAAAGAAATTAAAAGGATTCAGGTGAACAAGTAACACGGGGTCTTTCAAAGAATAAGAAAGAGTTTGGCTTTTGCCGAAGATCATAAAAGAATATACAATATCCCTAGAAAACAATGAAACACAAATAACATTAAATTTCCCATATGCCCTGTTGACCACACCTTAGTCATTCTGAATGTTGGCATGGATGTGAAGCCAAGAGCGAGTCTATAAACTGTTAGATATTGACATTGGGTGCAAGTCACATAAGACGCAATATAGGAAAGTTGAACAATATGCCATATGATCACCCTGTGATTCATGAAATCTCATTGCTGGGACTTAGGGGCAAGGTGTTTGTTTGCCAGTACTGGAGAGTTGAAACTAGGAACTTACATGTGCTAGGCTAGCACTCTGTCACTGAGCTACAGCCCAAGTCCTCTTTTTAAATTTTTTTTTTTTGAGACGGGGTCTCATGTAGACCAGAGTGACCTCAAACTCATTATATGTACCCAAAGCTGACCTTGAACTTCCTGCTTCTACCTTCGAAGTGCTAGGATCTTGGATATGTGTCACCACACATGGAGCGTCCTCATTTTGAGGTTGCCAACAAGATAGGAACTTGTCGAAATATTCATCAGAAATAAAATAAAGAGTAAGATACGTACATTATCAAATAAGGAAATACTTAATAATATTTAATAAAAATAAATGAGCTGGAAATGCTGAGCCAACATGTGAATAGTTCACAAACACAATATTGAACAGGGAAAAATCACTATAGAAGGCATAAAGATAATTCTATTTGCGTTAAGATAAACATGTAATACAGTATTATATTGTTCTGATACTCAAACATAAGTTTAAGGAGACATATAGAAATGTCTAGACTCCAAATTCAGGAAAGGGGCTGGGCAAGCACAGAGGGGCTGCCTGTGAGTGAAGGACGAACAGGGCCAACAGCACTAGCCTGTAGACTTTCTGACTCTATATATTTTATGTCCCTGAAACATGTTAAACTAAAAACCTTTGATGAACCAGCAAGAAGGTTCAGCTAGTAAAGGTGCTTTCAGCAAAAGTCAAATGACCTGAGTTCTAGTCCATATCCCAGTTTAATTGTAAATGTGACACAGTGGAGAGTCGTCTGACAGGAAAGCCTCCAGGAATTGCCTAAATCAGATTGGCCTGTGGACACATTTCAGGAATTATCTTGATTGTTAGTTGAGATAAGAAGGCCCAGCCCACTGTGGACACGACTGTTCCCTGGACAGGTGACCCTGGGCTATATATGAAAGCTAGCTAAGCACCAGCCTCACAGTGCACCAGTAAGTGACCTTCCTCCATGATTTCTGCTATAAATTCCTGCTTAAACCCCTTAGCTGGCTTTCCTCCATGATGGATTACAACCTGTAAACTGAAATTAACCCTTTCCTTCCCTGATTTCCTTTTGGTCTGAGTATTTCAGCACAGCAACAGAAAGAAAACCAGAACATCCCAGAACCCATGTGAAGGTGGAAGGCGAGAACTAGCTCTCAGAGTTGCCCTTTGACCTCCCGTGTGCGCTGTGACACAGGCACACACCCCCCAATAATAATATTTTAATTGAAAAAATTTTAAACCCATTCACATCAATTGTAACAGATGTACCACTCTGATGGGAAAGCGAGCAGTGGAGGAGCCTGGGTATATAGAAACTCTGTATTTTCCCCTCAGTTTTTCTGTGAACATAAAATCAACCATCCTAAGAATACTATTAATTTAGTGTATTAATTTTAATACACTATTAACCTTCCTATGTTTTGTATGGCCGATGTATTTCATAATGATTTAATACTTAGGAAATAACACTAGTGAATCAATACTTGGGCAGAGCTTCCAACTGGAGGTTCATTCTTGTGCCTCCATTTCTGTATGTCTACATTACACTTGGTAACAAGTTTTTGGAAGAAACAGGTGAGACAGCTAGGAGGGTTTGAAGGAATGACCTATTGTGAAGGTTCCCCTCCCTTCCAAAGCATTTGGGCTACTAGAGTCTCTTCACACATAGGCCATGCTGAAAAGCCAGGTCAGCCTGGCAACACTAGGAGATATTTAAAGGGATTAGCTCAAAAGCAGGTAATTCTGTAGATGAATCTAGAGACACCTCTAAGAGGAATTCTGTATCCAAAATAAGAATATAGAATTAACATCCTTGGGGCTGAAGAGATGGCTCAGCTGTTAAGAGCACTGCCTGCTCTTGCAGAAGGCCCAGGTACATTTCCCAACATCCATCCACATGGAAGCTAACAAGCATCTGTAACTCCAGTTCCAGGGAATCCTACACCCTCTTCTGATCCCTGTGGGCATTGCACACACATGGTGCATTTACATACAGGCAGAAAAAAATTCGTACAAGTAAAATAAAAATAAGTAAATAAATGTTTTTAAAGAATGTAGAAACAACATCCTAGAAAGTGTCAGGTTGGGCTTTACTTCTGTCTTTTACTTCTGATTTTCCAACCAGCTGTATCTTGCAGAATTACGCAAAGTATTCTGTGAGATTATTGGGTCAAATGAGTATGGCAAACTATAGATCAGACAATAAATCAAATTGTATCTATCTGTAGCATATAATTATGTGTATTAAGCACAATTTGAGAGAGAGGAGCATTTAATTTGGAGAAGATAAGACAATGCATGAAACAATTAGAAAGCAATGAATTGTGCCTACACACGCTTGTTTTATACAATTAAATGGTAACGTTGGGGTGATTCTGATTTGAAAAGGGGTCAGACAACAGAGATAATGATCAATGTCAGAACAGTTGAAGAGAGATCTTTCTTGATATTCTGTAACAAAACTGCAAAAAAATAATTTGTATGTTATATTTGTATTATAGCAAAATAATTGCTTGCTCTTTTTTTTTTTTCTGTTGCTGTAATAGATTATCTGAGGCTTGGAAAGTTTTAGTATAGTGCCTGATGTTGTTTAGCTAGGAAGGTAACGGAATAACTTTCAAATTTAGTCCTGGTCTCTGCATGTACAGGGAGTCATATGAACATTTCCTATGTGTAAAGGATGGCCACTGCCTCATTCTAGAAGGCTGCTATATATGATGCTTTAGGGTTACCAGGGCCCAGGCTTTCATATACAAATTCTCTCTTTCGGCCCAGAAGACAACAAAGAAACATGGTTATTGATAAAGAATCCTAGTCCCTAAAGTAGGTAGAAAGATGACTGTTACCAGAGGTCTTTCCCTTTTGTGACCCAGTACTTGGAACACAGGCATCACTGAAGCCTATTTGTTGAAGGAAGGAACTAATGTTTGCAAGCAAATCTCGTTCAAATTGTAAACAAATAGGCAGTTCTTATAAATAATAAAAGTAGTTGGTTGTGGTGGTGTGTGCTTATAATCCCAGCACCTGGGAATATGAGACTGGAAAGCTGTAAGTTATAGGTTACACAGCAAGATCCTGTCTCAAATAAAAATTAACAATAATAATGGTATCTGAGAAACCATTTAGAAGGCTAGCACTTGTATCACGTTTTGTAGTTAAGCCATATTTCATATCCTTCTCCTGGTGTAATGCTTTAGTTTAGAGACAATGTCATCCTCAGTGGTTTTCCATGGCATGGTGTGATTTCTCTCTTTCTCTTCTGACCCTGACCCATTCTCGTTTTGCCATTCAGTGACACCTATAAGGAGGCAGAAGCAGTCTCCAAGTCCCACTCTGTTGCTGGTCAAGCCTGGGACAATAGTTTCTAGGGTGCCCTTATCCTGGAATTAGCCCCTTCTGGTTCATGGGGACATTTAGGAAGGTTAAGCCCAAATCCCACCAGACGTACAACAGCAAGCTGCTCCAGCCCCTTCCTTATTCTCTGAGCTAGCTGCTTTTTTTTCCTCTACTTCCAACTGGAATTTACTGAGAAAATGGTTTCAATTGGATCCGCTTTGGTGTGATGACAAAAATGAAAATGAGTAGTGGGGGCGGGGATCAAAAGATTTGCTCTTTGAGATATAATTTAGTGTCTGGCAGGAATAATTCAAGAAAATTGTGTCCACTTCCTGATCACATAACCAAACAAACAATGAGGGGGACCCCGCTGAGAGACATTTTCACATTAAAAGGTGCTAAAAATGGGCTCGATCTCCTCACAGCCCTGTTGGAAGCCTCCCTTCAATTTTTAGTCATTTCCTTTCTGTCCCCAGACTGGTAGCAACCGGCAAAGTGGAAGGGAAAGGCAAGGCTGGAGGCCGCACGTCTCTGTTGACCCAGCAAGCAATTCAATGAGGGACGGACGAAGGAACCCTTCTCACTCCCCCGCATTTCCAGATGGCGTCAAAAAGCAAAGCTGGTGCGGGAGGGGGACAGAAAAGATTAGAGGCCTTGTCTGGATTCTTAAGTAGAGATCTAAAATCAGTTCAAGTCACACTAAGAGCTTCTGCGTGAGAGGAGCTATGGGATTATTCCTCCATGAGTGTCCAGATGTTGTGAGAAAAGGTGAGAATTCGGTATGCTTAAATACATTCCTAGCTGTATCTTCTGCTACAAAGCTATTGGGGCGTGTGTGTGGCTTTTTGAGGTTCATGAATGAACATGTGCATGTCAGAGTCTATACTTAAGAGCCTTCTGTAAGTATCCATTCACTACAATACAGTCATTATATGGGATTTCTCCCTGAGGTATTGATTCTGTCTCAGAAATTCTTTTATTATTATTATTATTACTATTATTATTACAGTTATTATTATTTTCTGTGTATGTGTGTATTTCCTGGATCTATGTAAGTGCACCTTACATTGTCATACAATGCCCACGGAGAAGAGGGCATCGGATCCTCTGGAACTAGAATTGTGGATGGTTGTTAGCTGCCACGTGGGTGCTGGGAATCAAACCCAGGTCCTCAGCAAGAGCAGTCAGTGCTCTTAACCTCTGAGCCATCTCTCCAGCCCGTTTCAGAAAATCGTTACGTAAATGGAGACTTCCCTAGTTGCGTAAGTGAAATAGGACCAAGGGTGGTGGGAGACACCGGAGAGAGTAGACAACAGGGAAGCGGGCAGTGATGTGCTCTGGCTCCGGAGGGCGGCAGCACTGAGCAGAGCAGGACGTAGACACTCCTGCTAGAGCAGATTCTGGGAGCAGTTATGGACTATTCTGTAGCAGCCCAGCCCCCAGGGTGGGATATAGGATAAGGGCAAACACTGTGTGTGTGAGTCAGCCCTCGAAGACTCCCAAGCACGTTATGGGAGACAGAGACACACACTGAGGGACTGAGGCTGAACTTAAAGGCCTTCTGGGACTTGAGTGGCATTTTTTGCTACTGACTTTTGAAAACTATTCTGGAGAGGGTGCTGTATTCAAGTCTCAAGCCATAAAGAAGGTAAAGGCCACTCTGTGGAATAGGACCACACGGTCTTCTGGTTGCCTGCCTATCTCTGTGGTTTTCATCACCCTTCTGTGCTTCACTAAGGTTCCTCAACATCAATAGTTGGTCATGTTTCTCTTCCACTCTCAGACACCTTGTACTGTGCCAAATACACAGCACGAGGGTAGCAAACATTTGTTAAATAAAAACAAAGCTGAATCATGTCGTTTCTGGAAATGTCTAAGTATCTAACTCTTGCTGGCCTTGTCCTTTCATGCATGCGGAGACTATTCTTTATTTGCAGTGTCTAGCAGTGAGCTCGGCACATTGTAAGCTTTCGAAACAAATTGTAATGAATGTTTGGATGGATGGATCAGTGAGCAGATGGATGAACTGGGGATTTGTAATTTCTTACCACAATTATTCTCCTTCGCAATGTACTATATTTTAAAAAAAGAAAACACCTTTAACCCCCAGCTCTGACTTCTATCACGCTCCAACAAAAGGAACAAGAAGTGATCATGGATAATACTAGAACCAGGGCAAGAGTGTGGAGCATCTCACCACTCCGGAAAGGCTGTACTTAAGAAAGGAAATACCAAAAAAATAAAAACCAACTGAACAGTTCCAAATATGAAAATCTGCAGCAACTTAAGCAATGTGATAAAATACTTTTGGATTATAACTCAAAGGATAAAGTAAATATACTCATCAGGCTAGGCATTGAAGTGCACACCTTTAATCCCAGGACTTGGGAGGGAGACACAGACCTGTGAGTTTGAAGGCAACCTGGCATGCACAATGAGACCCTTTCTCAAAAACACTAAAAATAAATAAATAAATAAGCATGAGTCTGATGCTAACGTAAAGACTGAACAAACAGATAGAACAAAACAGACAATTCACCATGCAAAATTCTAAATTATACAGATGTTCTTCCCTAACAGAGGTAGAGATAACTCTTACACTATACATATGGGGAACACATAGTGGTTTCCTCCCAGAAAAGAATAGCTTTGCATTAGAGGGATGTGACACACACTGCATTAGCCAACTGGCCAAGGTCAACATCAGTAGTGATACATTCCATTGATACTAAGCACCCTGGGAACAATGGAATGATGATGGCAGCTTTACCTCCCCTAAACCCATACCAGTCTACTTATGAGCATAAAATAAGGTACTTCAAGGGCCTCCCAAATGCATGCCAGTATCCCTTAAAACCACCAAGATCATCCAATGTAAGGAACTTGACACAATCCAAAGGACAAATAAATGTAGTGTGGTATTGGGGATGGGATCCTGGAGTAGAAAAGGAAGGTTAGGCGAAAAGCAAGCAAATCTGACTTGACCGTGGAATGTACTCCACTAACGTAAGATGTTAATAGTGAGCTTCTGAGCATGGTATACGGCTGAAACAGTCTATGCTATCTTTGCAACTGAAAACTATTCTAAAATTTAAAAGGTTTTTTTTTTTTATAAGCATGAAGGAAGAACAGATACAGCATGGATCCCATGATACAGATACAGAATAGGACCCCACGATAAAATACTAAAATCTGCTTCTCAGAACAATTGGATGCTACTGCCTGTTTTGCAGATGACCTCTGGGCCTTCAAATCATTTTGTTTCTCTTCCCTAATCAGATTTCTTTATCCAAGATGCATGGATGTCCTGTTCTCCAAGGTTATTGTTCTATAACCATTACGATATGATAACAGAGATTCTTCCTACTTTGCCCTTTTTTTTTCATAGCCAAGGAGATCCTGTGAGAACTACACTGACCCCCCTTGGCAGGGCTACGCTGTCAAGTCCCTTCCCTGACAGTGACTCCCATTCTCCTTCAGGCTTCACAATTGCTAGTCCCCTCTGAATTCACCCAGAGTGATAAAAATAATAGCTGAGGCTGGGGAATGGCCGATCTGGGGAAGGAGGGCGGCCAGGTGCAGAAGCCCAGCAGCTGGGCCTACCTCAGACTTGGCCTTTTCTTTCAAAGATCTGAGTCACTTCCTCTGGCCTCCTTTTTGTCCAATTGAGATGAAAATGTGCCTTTTTATTTGTGTCTCGGTGCTGCTTTGGTGTCTAAGCGCTACCTTATCCCTTTGGACTTGTAGGCACTGATCCTGAAGGGAAAGATAAAGTTAAGCTGGGGAGGCTGCCTAAGACCTCAGACCCCTCAGCATGGCAGGAGGCCACAGTAAAAGCCTTTCTCCCACCTCTTCTCGAGGTAAGCCTGTCCATCAACAATGACCAACCATTTGTAGAGAGAGTCTCAGACCCCATCCTGAAAAGCAGCCCCCCTCAGCAGCCTAGAAACCACAGGCAGAGATGACTGAAGACAGGTATCAGGCAAAAAAAATCTAACGGTCTTCCTCAAACAATGTTCATTCACATGCAAAAGTCCATTTGTTTCCTGCCCAGTCATTGCTCCCATTGAGAATCCTTGCTTTATTTCCCTGTGCAGGCAACTCTCAAGTAGATGGTAAACAAGGATCTGTGAGGACACAGAATCAAACGCAACTTTCATAATTATTAGAAGTGTTCATTCTCATTAACAAGGGGTAATTGTTTCTGTTTTGTAAATTGATCTGAGATGAAAGAAGTTAGTTAATAATTTATACTGTACTAAGGAGAGAGGGCTGTGAAAAGACTCTGCGGAAGGATTTGAATTAAACAGCCTTTCACCCTTTTAATATCTCACAAGAGATTCTTCTGCACTGGTTCATTTAATTTAGTGGACACCGCAGTGTGGCCCATTGATTGTGGACAAAACTTCTGAAGGGCCTGGTGCGCACCCCTGTAAAAACGTGGGAAGAGAGCAAAGTTGGGCGTGAATTAATTTGATTCTGTACATAATTCTTTTTCAATGGGATTCTGTGTCCCATTGCAAAGGCATGAAAAAAGGAGACACTGAGTTTGATTGCTCAATATTCATCTACATTTTCCTCTCTATGGGCCCAATATGCTTGGCTTAATTAACTTTTCTCAAAGGTGAAGCAGTGCGAACCATCTGCTGTGAGACAATCACATTTGTATGCCTCTCAGAATAATCCCTTCACTACTGAACACAGCTATCAGAGAGTAGCCAAAACACAAACTTTCAAACATTTTTTTTTTGGCCTGAGAGAAAAAGACCAAATCCATTCTGGTCCAGTGCTGGGAAAAGACATGTAGCAGAGGCAAAGACTGTTGTTTTTGTTACAGTCCAACTCCTGCTCGCAAATGATTTTGAGTTTGCCTTGTCTTCCCGCTACCACCAAATTAAAAATGCGGCATGCTTCATTTAAAACCCAGCTCCAGAACAACTGCGCAGCGGGAGCATCCTCTCTTTCTCCTACCTCTTAATTTCCAACCAACAGAAGAATAGGAAAGTGGCACCTTGAAAAGAACCATCAAGTCACTCAAAATCCCAATGCAAAATATTGAGGCAAACTTTAGCCATTTAATTTTTTAATCAAGCCTCAAGGACCACACAGTGTTATCAAGGGCCTGCTGCACTCCCTCCAAAGCTGGGTCATTATTTGATCTTTGTGGCTGGTAATCTGATTATCTCATTGTGGAGGTAAACTTCAGACCCAATCTTGTTAGCAGCTGGCCAAGCTGGATTACTACAGCTACTGAACTGGAAACTGAACTGAGCAGTCCAGCTTTGGCCTTGCTGTCTTTGAGGTGCCTACTTCAGGGTGTATATACTTTTGTGTCTGAATCAGCACTTTAGTCTAGAATCTCGCGCTGCAGGGCAAACATATTCCATACCGGTAATATTGAACTCGACTCTGATTCGTGAGATACTTGCACAGACCCACATCTCCATCTAGTTCTTGCAGGTCCACATACCAGTTTCCAAGACTCCTATCCAGGTAACTCACTGGTCAGAAAAATCTATGACCCAAGATATTTAATGAAGGAAATTAATGAGCGGCATTTTGTGCTTTGAGATTCACACTCGACAGAGTTGCTAAAATATGCAAATTCTCACAAGAGTTGTGTGGTCCCTGCTTGAGACACTCAGAGTTTTGCTTGTGGTCTCACTGAGGCATTGACTGCCTTTACAGTGAATGCCCAGCCCCGTCAAAGCCCAGAAAGTCTTGAAACATAGCTTGAAAGAGTTCAAAGGATCGAAAAGACAAAAAAGGACTAAGCTGGGATTTTTATGTACACTGAAAAGAAGAATAAAATATAAGTTCCTGAATACAGGCTGTTCCAGCAATGTTACCCATATCAAAGCATTATGGTGCTACGGAAGAAGGTTGAAAACTTTCTTGCACACCATATGCAAAAAAAGAAATAGGAACAATTTAGGCCGGCGGTGATTTTGTGACATGAAACATTGAATGCTCTTTTTTGACACACTACTGAGTGAACAAGGAATTCAAAGAGTTTGAACTCGAACTAGTTTTCTGCCTCAATAAGCCATAATCAGCCCCAAAGAACTGAGTGCGCCTTGGAGTAGTGGTCTGCTCTCAATCCTGCCCAGGGTGGGTTTTGCTGGCTATTATAATGAGCATCAAAGCAAGGGCTCTTATGCTGGCTTTCCTCTTATCAACCCCACTAAAACCTCCAAGTCTTTGGTGTGATTTCTGAAACCAGAAAGCGATCGGCAGCATTCCCAAATATCAACATCACCGCACAGCCATCCCAAAGCCACAATGGTGTACTGAGCACAAGGCGGCTGCTAAAGGAAGCATCTTTGCAGGGTGTGCGATGCCAACGACAATATTTAGCCACACGGACAATGGTCCTGGATGCAGTTCCAATGTCCGGTAAATGAGACAAGCCTGCTAAATATATGGTTCAAGTTGAAACAGAAAAGTGGATTTTGCAAGAGATTGCTTGCTTGGAAAAAAAGAGACAGATTTTGAAATGCACTTTGTGCAGAAATTTTGATGTTGTTATTTATCACAAAATCTGATTGTTTTTCAACATCTGATGAATAAAATGTCAGTGGAGTGGAAACATGTTACTCTTAATCATCAGTACTTTTATTTTGTATTTAAGACGAAACATATACATTTAAATGGTAATTCCAGTTTGTTAAATGGTAATTGAGTTTATTACTACTCACTACTACCATCACAATGTTAACAAATTATGCTGATGAGAGACTATCAAAGCAGTAATCTGAGCCAAGTTGCTATGGTGTTTCATGCAACTAATTATACCTATTCTTAAAAACAATAATCAATTTCTAGGATAATAACAACATGTCAATTTCTTAGCCAGTGAGATTACAGCTGTGGGCTCTGCTTCCTGAGTGCAACGAAACTGAAAGAAAAAACAATTTGTCGATTAGAATAAAAACTCCAGCCAACATATAAACATCCAACTCAAACCTAGACTCTCCTGTAGTGAAGTCTTAGCGTGTTACTGGTGAAAATGACACTTTTCTCATTTAAGAAAAGAAAAAAGCATGCCTTTTTGGTGGAGATGATTTAATAAGACTTTTCAAAAGTAGAATGTATAGTTTTCCAAGCATGATGGGCAAAGGTAAAGTTTTACAGCTAAATTTAGATCTGAATTTGCAAGGAACACCTTTTAATTAAGCATGACATTTGACACAATCGAGTTTGAACTTACCTGCACAGCTTCACACCTAGCAAAATAGTGGTAAGTTCTCAGAGCAGCTTCACATGCTGCACCCCCCAAGCACAGCAGACTACCTGTGAGAGACACAGCCCCAGGAGGCTTTGTTGTCAAAAAATGTGGTTCTGGGTTATTTTTCTAATTGCTGTTTTTTTACCTAATCATAAAAGGGGTCTAAGTTTTTCTTGTTATAAGTCAGAATGTTATAAGATTTCCTGTATCTTCTTGTCTGTATCCGCACAGACTGTCAGCAAATGTTAGAACAAAACTTGTCCATTTATTATTAGAAGAGACAAAATCAACAAAAATAAAGCTGAGAACATTTATTTATGAAAAACATCAGAAGTCCTCAAAAAGTGATGTTCTACCTATAAAATGTCTTGAATATAAAAGTTAATATTATAAATTTAAAATAACAATAGTTTGTTTTCTATTTATTATTAATATTGGATAAGACATATACATTTATAATAAATGAATATATTAGAGAAACTAAAAACATAACTTCCATTTAGTCAGCACCAGCAACAATAATTCAAAATTCCAAAGATGAAGTTTACTAAAATATATTAATTAGAACCTTATATTACCAAAGAGATTGGGTAAAGCAAGTGTGGTTTAAGACTTGGGAATAAATAAAGGTTTTTTTCAATAACATAAAGAGCCATACCCTTTCATTTAAAATTCAGAAAACTACTTTTCCTGTCTCTATGTACAAAGTAAAATAAACTTGATGGTGGTATTTAAAATAAATAATTGTCACTGTTCACCTTAGGAAGTCACTCTCGCTCCAACAGTGCTGTGATTACATGTCGGGTCCTTTGGAACTGTATTTTTAAGAAATGTTTTAGAATAGGCTTACAAACATTCAACAAGAGGATGGAGAGATGGCTCAGGGGTTAAGAACACTAACTGCTTTTGCAGTAGACCTGGGTTTGGTTCCCAGCACCCACATGGTGGCTAACAACCATCCTAAGTCCAGTTCTGGGGATCCAATGCCCTCTTCTGACCTCCTTGGACATTGCACAACAGGGATGCGTTTACATATGTGCTGGAAATACACTCACACACATAAAATAAAAATAATAAATGAAATGCTTTTTAAAAATATCCAACAAAACTGAGCACACTGCTGTCAAAGTCTCCTGTGTTGAAGGCTCACCTCCAACTTGGTGCTCTTGGGAGGTTGTAGAAACATTAAGAGCTGGGGCTTAGTGGAAGGTTTAGGTTATTAGAGGTGTGCCATAGAAGGCTGTCGAATCCTGATTCCTTTCCCCTGACCTCTGTTCCTCACCATATGTGATGGTGAGCTTTAACTGTCATCTTGACCCATCCTAAAATCACCTGGAAAGTGAACCTCAGTGAGGGGTTGTCTACATCAGGTTGACCTGTGAGCATGTCTGCAGGGGACTGTCTTCATTGCCGTGGGAAGACCCAGCCCACATATGGGCAATGCCTGCTGGTGGGCAAAGAAGAAGGAAAGCTTTTTGCCTTCTGCTCCCTTGGCCTTCACTCTCACTGACGAGTTCAGCTATGCTGTTGCTGCTGCTGATTCCTTCACAGATATGAGGACCAGCTCCTTCCGGCTTCCAGTGTGTCCTGAAGACCAGCAGCTCTCTAGGAGTCATCCAGACCTCTGGTGCCAGATTGGAACTACTGAGAGATCCAGGCTTGTGGACTGAGCAAGTTCTCAGCCTCCGATGTGAGACAGCCATTGTTAGACTACTCCGACCCCTTATATAAGCCAACCTAATAAATCCTTCTAATATATATTGATTCTATCTCTTCCCCTAAAGAACCCTAATTAATACACAGGGAAGTGAGCAGTTGGTTCCATCACATGCATCCTGCTATACTGCATTGCCTCATCACAGACCCAAAAGCAACAGTTAATTGACCATGGTCTGAAACCTCTGTAACAATCAGTCAAAACTGACCCTCTCTCTTTCTAAACTGATTATCTCAGGTACTTTGTCACAGTAATAAAAGCTGACTATCATAACTTCTTAATATCAAAAGAAACAACTCTGTTTCATTTTAAAGAACTTAAGTTGTAACATTTACTAAATTGGAGCATTGAAATTCCTTTCTAAATTATTCTCTAAATTGGGTTTTGAATGACCTTGACTTGCAAAGTACCATTTTTTAATAATTTCGTAGTTATGATCCATAGCCTCTGACAGTAATACACAAACAAAAGTCAATTGGAGAGACTGGAGAGATGGCTCAATGGTTAAGAACACTGGCTGCTCTTGGAGAGGACCTGGGTTCCATTCCCAGCACCCACATGGAAGCTAACAATCATCCCTAACTCCAGTTCCAGGGGAATCCAATGCCCTTTTCTGACCTCTGCAAACATTGTATGACATGGTTGCACTTACACGTGAAGGCAATACACTCATATACATAAAAATTATAAATAAAATGTTTTAAAAAACAAATAAATTAAAATAAATGCTAATTGGGGGTTGAGAAGAAGACTCAATGGTTAAGAACACTGGCTGCTCTTGCAGAAGACTTGAGTTTAGTTCCCAGCACCTACATGGTAGCTGACAACCATCTGTAACTCCAGCTCCAGGGAATCCAACACCCTCTTGTGGCCTCCACAGGCACTACACACACTGACACATGCATACATGCTGGCAAACTGCTCATACATGTAAAATAAAAATAAATAAATTCTAAATGAAGACAATTGACAGCATAAAACCAAGTACATGTAACAATGAAGGTGACAGCTTGGGCAAAGGTCCCATGTCTTTGACACCACCCTTCCCCTGCTTTCAAGAATATTTAAAATATTGATGTTTCTTCTGGACAAGGTAGTGCACACCGTTAATCCCAGCATTTGGGAGGCAGAGACAGGTAGATCTCTTTGAGATCAAGGCCAGTCTGGTCTACGTAGCCAAGCTATAGGCCAGCTGGGGCTACAGGAAAACTCTGTGTCAAGGAAAAACAAAACGTGATTTAATTTCTTTAATCAAATGAATGTGTCACTGTCTTGGTTTAGGAATATTGTTTGAGCCTATGTCTGATTCTTGAAGAAATCTTAAAATTGAAAAAAGAAGGCAGATCTGAGGAGATGGCTCAGTGGGTAAGACTGCTTACTATTCAATCATGAAGACCTGAGTTCAAATTTTCAGTACTCATGTGAAAATCTGGGTGTGGCCACAGGTCTGTAATCCCAGTGCTGGGGGGCGGGGGGATGCAGTCAGGAGGATCTCGGAGGCTTGCTGGCTGCCAACACACCTCTGGGTTTAGTAAGAAACCCTGATTCAAAGGAATAAGACAGAGATACTTGTGTCCTCTTCTGGCATCAGTGCACACACAGGCACACACATCCACACATATATACATGCACATATACTACATAAATCTTTAAATGTATGTGTATACAACATGATAGCATGTGTGTAACATTGCTTAAATAATAAAATTCTAGAACTGTACGATGTCCTAGCGAATGCCAGTGTTTGAAGAGCATGGAAGTTGGAGAGAGAAGACAGGGCTGTGAAAGGACACCGTGAAGAACGTTTCGCTGGTGGAAAGTGGGGATCTTGACTGCCTCTGGGTCAGGACTTTACTTGTGATGTTGTATTGCAGTTTTGAAAAGAAGTCATTGGGGAAGCTGAATAAAAGACACATGGGATCTCTTTATTTCTTAAAACTATTATCTCAAAATGTAAAAAACAATTATATATGTGTCCATGGAAAATCTCAATGGTTAGCTTTTCAAAAATTGAATTTGGTCAAGCATAGTGGTGCATGAGCCTTTAACCCTAGCACTTGGAAGACAAGAGCACGTGGATCTCTGTGAGTTTGACACCAGCTTGGGCTACATAATGAGTTCCAGACCAGCCAGGGCTATATAGTAACCAGAAATCGAGTCTGACCAAGGATATTCTACTGAAAGACATAAGATTGAGTAGAACACAGCATGCAATAACAGATCTTTTGCAAGCTAAGTTTGCTAGTTTCATCAAAAGTCTCATAGAATCTTCACAAAACTGAGTATATTCCAAACACATTTCAGAATGACTTTATGATCTAAGGAAAGTAGAAAGAACTCATTGAAATCATCTAACATAGATATCTGTATTTTCTTATCCTGAAATATCTATGGCCAATATAGCTATCTTATTAGAAACATGGGTTCTAAAATAATGTCTTTTTCTAAAACAAACAAACAACCCTCTTGCAGAGGATCTGGGTTCAATCCCCCACACCCACATGGCAGCTAACAACTGTTTGTAGCTCCAGTTTCAGGGGATCCAATGCCTTCTTATGACCTCTGCAGGCACTGCAGGACACAGGTACACTTACACACATGCAGGCAATATACTCATACACATAAAATTAAAATAATAAATAAAATATTTAGAAAGATACATTACTGAAATGATAGCCTATTCAAAACATGTGTTGGGGAAACTGGAGAGTCAAACATAAAAGAATGAATTTGGACCATTCTTTTACATCATATGCAAAGATTATAAACTTTAATACAAGATATGAAACATTAAAACTCCTTGAAGAAAACATAGGGGCCAGCTTCCCAGCATTGATCTGGGCACTGATTTCTTGAATATGGCACCAAAATTAAAAGGCAAGTTAGTTAGACAAGTGAGACTAAATTATTAAGCTTCTGCACAAAAATCTTTGCAAACCATGTATCTGATAAAGAGCTGCTATCCAAAATATAGAAAGGACTCCTACAATTCAATTGCATAAAGAAATAAAAATAAATAAATAAATACAAAGGGTATTCGACAGTAAATGCAACTTAAAACACAATGAGATAGTCCATGCCTGTTGACTGTACATAAAAAATGTAACAGGTTGGTTAAGGATGTGGAGAAAAGAAAAATCTTACATACTATTGGTAGGAATGTAAAAGAACATATTGACTATTTTAAAAAAAATAGAGTCCAAAATATCAATACATAAATAAAAATACCTCATAAGAGCTAGAAATCTCACTTCTGGATATATGTCAAAAAATAAATGAAATTGAGGTCTCAAACAAAGATACCATCTGGCCCTCCAGGTTTACTGCAACATTTGACCCAATAGTCAAGATATGGAAGCAAAAGTCCACCCATTTGCTGGACATGGTGATGCGTGTCTTTACTCCTAGCACTGAGGAGGCAGAGGCCAAGTTCTGTGAGTTTGAGGATAGCTTAGTCTACACAGTGAGTTCCGGGTCAGCCAGAGTTACATAATGAGACCCTACATTAAAAAAAAAAAAAAACTCCATGAGTGGATGACTGTACATACAATGAATGACTTTTCATCTTTAACAAAGAAAGAAGTCCTGCTGTTTGCAGCAACATGGATGAATCCAGAGGATATTATACTAAGAGAAATAAGGTAAAGTAGATTAACAAATAATGCACAACTCCACTTACCTGCAATTCTAAACTAGTCAAACTCATAGACACAGAAAATGGGACAATGGCTGTTAGGACTGGGAACAGTGGTCAATGGGAGGTGTTGATAAAACGGGATATATTCACAGTTACATAGGTGAATAAATTCTAGAGAAAATAGATAATAACTCTCTCATACACACATGAAGACTAACAAGCACACTGAAAATATATAAGAATGAAAAGACACAACTTTAATTTAAAATATACCAAAGAAGGCTGGCGAGATGGCTGAGTGACAATGGCTCTTTGCTGTTGGATATTTAGATTCCTGGAACCCACATAGTAGAAAGAGAGAACTGATTTCAACAAGCTGTCCTCTGATCTCTACAAATCCACCATGGTACTCACAAGCAGAGAGAGAGAGAGAGAGAGAGAGAGAGAGAGAGAGAAAGAGAGAGGGAGGGAGGGAGGGAGAGAGGAAGGGAGAAAGGAAGGAAAGATTAAAATTCACCAGTAAAATAAAAGAGAATTGGTTTTCTTTTTTTAAAAAGGAGCAAGGGAAATTTTCTGCACAGTTCAAGTGTTCTGTGCATTTTGAGAGAAACAACCATTTATCATTGGTTTTTAGAAAATAGCTCCTTATATTTTATAAATTATAATTTGTGCTACTATTTTCTTAGAAGAAATTTTTAATTTAGCCAATCAATATCAAAAGTGCTGTTTCATATAAATTTTAATAGACAATATAGGTTATACAGCCTTAGAAGAGACTGTGGTACAAAAATTTAAAGGATATTCAGTAACTTTCTGTGAATCAGGTGAAAAGATCTTTAAGATATCTTTAAATTATATTTATTTAGTTTTGGGGGGTGGTATATGTGTCACTGCATGGAGCTCAGAGGACAGCTTTCAGGAGTCACTTCTCTCCCTATAACCTTTCGGGTTCCAAAGATCAAACCTAGATTTTCAGACTTGACAGCAAGTGCCTTGACCCACTAAACCATCTCACCATCTTAAAGGAAAATATTAAAAAAAAGAAAGAAGCTATGGGTAAGATAAAAATAAAAATAAAATGACTATATATGGTACATACCTCTGAAGAATACGCAATAAATTGGTGCCAATAGATGAAAAGCCTAGGGTAGAGACTGGAGGAAAGTTGTTCTTCACCACACAGCTTCCAGTTTAGAATTGTATGTCACGTGCACATAGTAAGCTTGCTAAAGTTTCAAATAAAAACAAAACAACGTACACATGGACAGGCGAAGGACTCATGAGTTCCCACCCTTATCTCAGTAACTATTGAAGGCTGATGGTCTGTGAGAGGGAGAGTCAGGAATGAGGCCCTGGGAGGCTACCCATGTTCCAGTAGAGGGTCACAGCCCCACACATACAGTCAGCACCAAACGACTCAGTGGACATTAAAGTGAGCAAGTGAGCCAGTGAGAGAGAGAGAGAGAGAGAACACATGGACTCGGGAAAGGGGGAGAAGGCACGAAGGGTAGCTGGAGGGAAAGGGAATAGTGTGGATTGGATTCAAGCACACTGTATACATATATATTTTTGATGAAGAGTCAAACAAATGGACTGTATATATTGTTCATTTAAGATTGTCTTTAGTGAGGCAGAATCACTAGCGCCTTAGAATTTGCCACTTACTGGTTATTCTGGTCTTTCACAAGTTATTTAATTTTATCCCTTGATTTCCATAAACCAGTTCTGATGCTCATGTTGAAGGGCTATTCCAGTGGTTAAGTAGAATAGAAGAGTCCTTAAAAGGCATGCAGAAAACGGCAGCTGTTTACCCAACCCCACTCTAATTATCCGTAGGACTGAGGTCCCAGGATGCTCTTGGGCTTGAATAGTTTAACAGTTTTCCTTGTGTGTTGGAATAATGTTTCTAGAGGTCAGTTAAGAACAAGAGTCCTGATTGTTTCACTGTTCTTTCCCGCGTGTAGCCAAGGCCTGCTGTGAAGTGTCTTTGCCTTTCCTGAACCTTCATTTAAAAATCTAAAGTAGACATTCAAGATCACTGTCTTAGTTTGAATTCTGTCCCATCAAAAGCAGAGCTTGGGACAAAGCCTTGAGGACAGGGATTCCAAGAAGCAAAATCAAGGAAACCCGGAGAATGAGCAAAGAGTGGGAGAAAATTCAAAATAAAGAGTGTATTGCCGAGCTCCCCCCTATGGGCAAACAGGACACGATTTGTTCAGGATTCCTTAAGAGCACACACAATGCCCCCAGAGTTGTCCACTCAAGGGACAGCAGGCTGGAATGTTGACCACTGGACTCTGTCCTATACTGGCTGAGGGTTGACCTTGGAGTTAGGACATCCCCACACTTTGGGCTGCACTTACACGCTCTGGCATTGAGGAAAGCCCTGGGGAAGAAAGCCGAGAAAGACAGTGTATACGTGAAGCCGGGCATTGCCAGCACAAGGTGTGTGCAAACGTGTATGGATCTGTCCACCGCAGCTACAGCTGAAATCAGAGGTGGGCTGATGGGACATGACATTGGGAGCCAGAGGCACTCACTAGATACGTCACCCTGAACAATTCTGCCAAGTTACTGCTGCTCAAAGGGCAAACAGGCCACAGTTGTCGAGATTTCCCTTCTTGTCTTCTTTCTCAAAGACAGCAGTAACAAATACACATTTAAAGCTTGTGGCATTTCTCCAATGATCCAAATACCGAGAAGCAACTTGCACACATTTCTTTGACAAGGCCAAAGAGCTGAGTGGGCACGGCACTGACTTCTGCTGGTCTTTGACTCTTCACTGATGGGCTAAGGATTCTGATTTAAGATGGCTGACGTGGCCATGTTTTCTCTCTGGCCTCTCCAAACACAAAAATCACATAGTAAATAAACACAAAAAAATCTTTTCAATCCATTGTAGTGCTGGGTGCAGAGGCAGCGCCTGCAGATCAAAACAGAGATTTCTGGGGATATAAAGTCAATGAGAAAAAGCAGGTGTGTCAGGTGGAGACAGCAGCTACGCTCCTCCATTGCTTGGCTTTGCCACTCTAGGAACAGTTTCAAACATGGCCGACTGCGAGGTGAGCACTCCAGACGCAGATACAGCATGCAAATCCTCAGCAATGAGACAGGAGCTTCAGCTTTAGCAATTGCCAGAATGGCTTCATCATCTGTGTCGTGGCAACTATTCTTGGTAGAACATTAGCAGACCCAGACTCTGCAGCTCCTAAAACATGCATATGCAGAATCCTGTCACTATACCCTTTGAATGCAGTGGGCAAGCCTGGACAGCTGACTCCCTCACTGCAAGTGAGATCTGCTGACAGAGACCTGTGCACAAAAGGGTGATTGTAAAACTCAAATTATGTTACTTCCTCCTCCTCCTCCTCTATTAACTGGGTCTGGAGACATGGCTCAGCGGTTAAGAGCACTGGTTGCTCTTGCATAGGAACCAGGTTAGAATACCAGCACCCACATGATGGCTAACAACTGTCCACAACTCCAGTTCTGAGATCTGACATCCTCTTCTGACCTCTGTGGGCATTACACAACACAGGTGCACTTACATCCATGCAGGCGATACACTCATACACACAAAATAATTTTTAAAAAGTAATACAGATTGGTTACTAAGAATTGCTTTTGAATCGTTCTCCTTTCTATTGTGTGTGTGTGTGTGTGCGTGTGTATACATGTATGTGGAGACAAGAAGTCAATCTCAGGTGTCACTCCTCAGTGCAGTTCACCTGTTTTTGAGACAGGGTCTCTCACTGGTCTGGAACTCAACAAGTAGGCTAAGCCAGTGAGCCCCAGGGATCCATCTGTCTCTGCCTCCCAGCACTACAATTACAAGCACAACACCTTGTCAGGCTTTTTTATCTGGATTATGGGAATCAAACACAAATCTTCATACTTGCCAAGCAAGCCTTTTGCCACCTGGGCCAGCTCCCCAGTCCCATCCTCCTCTGTATCTTCTCAGTAAGAGACCATTGGAAGTGCAGGATCAAGGAAACGCAAACAGTTAGAGTTTGCAATGGAACATAAAGAGTTCTCCTCACATCCTGCACCTCTGACCTGAGAAGACAGGACTTACAAGAATCAGAAGCACAGAAATCCAGAAGAAAGAGGAGGTCTTGAGCACCAGGCAAGATCATTCACCAACAGCACACACAGTAAGCAAACCCTTGTCCTGGGTCTTCTAGGGAAATGACAGTTCTGTTAGAGGGTGCCTGGGCTAGATGCAGCAGAGAGTGGGAGAATCTCAGGACATTTGGAGAGCACAGAAGAGGAGAAAACGCACCATGTGGCCATCCTAGTCAGGAAGCATTAGGCCAAACAATGGCCTCTCAAAGACCTCTCTGTCCTGATCCCCAGAACCTAGGAACACAGCCCTCACAGGGAAAGTGGGTGTTTGCAAATGTCAGGAAGCTGAAGCTCTTGAAGAGCTGGTGTAATCACGGAGCCTCAAGTCCAAGAAGAAAGGGGAAACACGTCCAGGGAAGTGTAAAAAAGAAGTTGGCTTGAACAGTGCGTCCCCTACAACTCCCAGAGTACAGTGCTCACACTTTGATTTTAGATTCATTAGCAAAAATTCATGCTGCTTCAAGCGCATGATTATCCATTCCAGCAGCAATAAGAAGTTAAAAGACAAGAGTTACGCAATCAAAACCTAGGTCCTAAACCTAAACTCCCTGTTGCTTGTATGAGTCCATTTAGAGAATCACAGTATAGATGGGCACATAGTACATACTTGTATCCCAGAGCTCAGGAGGGTGAGGCAGAAGAATGGTGAGTTTGAGATCAGCTGGAATGCAGTTGTTAAAGAATCACTACAGATTGAAGAAAGAGAAGGGGCAGGGAGGGGACGGGGAGGGGGTAGATATCACTCCGAAGCCTCTTGTTCTCTGCACATTGAGCAGCTGTGAGCTTCTGTGCTAATCACCAAGATGGATTTTTTTTTAAATTTTTTTGAGACAGTGCCTCCCTGTAACTCCAGCTGGCTGGAACTCACTATGTAGAGCAGGCTGGCGTTGAACTCACAGAGATTCACCTTTCTCTGCCTCCCAAGTGCTGGGATTAAAGGAGTGTGCTACCACACTCAACTAAAGATGGATTCTTCTTAAACCAGAATTATCAATGATTTTTGTCCTTTTTTCTATATTTTTCACAATTATTGGCAATGAACATTCCACGATGGAAAGGAGACACATTTCAAACAAGCTACATGCTCTGAAATTATGCATTTATTCTAAATTCCATTTTAGAAAAATAATCAGCATTGTGAAAAATGGCTATAGAATATAATTAAATAAAAACAGTCAACTGTATACACTTCATTCACTGTGGTAAGGATTATGCGTATGTGAGAAGACTACACAGCTATATTAAAGTCTTTAATTTTTTACTTAGGAGTAATACAATTATTTTTATCTTCTATGTAATGATCTAGGTTTTCTACCAGAAAGCTATCTTTTATATCAGGAGAAAGAATATCAGGAAATGGGAGGAAGAGATGTTTTTGCTTTTAAGGAAAAGAAAATCCATGAATGGGTTGCAGGTCAAGTCATCAACCCTTAGCAAATTGTCTCGGCATTGCGGGAATTCATTCTCAATGTTAAACTTATTTTTCCCACTAGTACATATTTTCTATAACTGTTCATGCCGATGCCTCTGAACGCTATTAAAATATTAATGTATGCTTCTCATGTGGTCCTCTCATGTTGCCCACTTTCTATTCGAGCAATAAATCTATACTTTTTCAACCTCTGAAAGAGAAGAGAAACTTGCCCAAGGTGACATACTGTTTCTTAGTAGAAAAAGCACAGGGACACAAGAGTCCTGGCTCCCAGGACAGGCTTATCCTCTTAGAAAATAGGTTTCTAAATTCCGTGAAACTGTTTTTTAATGTTTATTCTTTACATCTTCCAAAACAGCAACAAAGACATTTTTGACCAATTCCAATAAGCCTCCAAGGGCTCCTGCCTTGAGAAGAAGGGATGTGGAGTGAGCCTCAGTGTCATCTAAAGGATCTTAGCTGCCAAGGGGCACTTAAGGATGCTTAATGATTATTTTTTATTTAATTCTTACCCTGCTCCTCTGACAAGGTGAAAGCTACAAGAATTGCAGTTCCCAGAGAGCTTGGCTTCAGCTGTCACTCACAGACTTCCTGCTCACGTTTTAACATCCCTGGAATCCTGGAAAGTTTCCAACAGCCCCAGAAGACCAATGTGCTTCAGCAGAAATGCCTATGCAAGTCATATAGACTTTTCACACACATGGAGCATTCTGCCAAGGCCCCTCTGCGCAAAACCAGAAAACAAAACAAAACATGTCATCTAATAACCCAAAGTAAGTTCTAAAACACATCAGATCAGCCTTTCAAATGGTAAATTTCCATGAACTATTAATGAAACAGCATCGCTTTTTAAAAATTCCTCAAGTTTAGCATTTGAAATTTAATCCAGCTCAGAACTCTTTAAACATCAAATCCAACTTCTCATGCACAGTAAACACAAAGTGCTGAAAGCATCATTAGCTCAAGTTAAGAGCGAACTGTTTGCTGCTATTTCTTCTCATCATAATGTGAGATGCTGCTCAACAGGGAACGTTAAAAAGTCCACATGCCACATGCACCTTGTGACTACATGGCTATTGGTTGCTTTAACTATCAATCAAGTGAAAAAAAAAAAAAAACTAATGCTGTGGCAATATTCTTTTTAGTTTGTCAAAGCCTTTTCCCAACTAACATATTCTTTTTAAGAAGCGATGAATTCTAATTAATTCCTTTGCAAGTCGGTGTACTGTTTACATTTCAGTATGTATAGTAGTTCATTTTCATCTCCATCCAAAAGAAGGAAGAGCTAAAGCACTTGAGGTCTCATTTGCTGTGACTTCCTCTTCCATAGTCGCCCATCTTGTTCCCAAAAGAAAATTAGCAGCACCCTAAATGGAAAGTTCCACTGAAGGTTTTTAATCCACCTGTTAGATCCTCCTCTTCACTCATTAAGCAGACCTTTACATTTTGGAATTTCAGAGATCTGTGATAAATCTCCCTTTATATTAAGGAAAGCAGGTTAACTTTGGAGGAGATCGACATTTCTTTTTAGAAAGACAAAATAGTACATTCAGAAAAAAAAAACATACTAATTGATGGCTTTCTAAATAAAGCATAATCGTTGAGTGGTACTAAATTGGTTGTCTTGAGTGTCAAATTAATCTCTTCATTATGTGGACCTAGATTGGCTATTTTGTGTTTCAATTCATCTTTTAGAGACGCATTTGATTAATCAAGTTAATGATGACAGTTTTTAGCTAGTGACAAATGATACATTTATTCAGGCCCTTTTCCAGACGATCCAAGCTATTGTGAGCAAAAGAAAAAGGAATTATCAATTTAGATGAATAGGTTAGAATGCCTAGTTTAAACCCTACATGAGATCAGAGGTAAGGGTTAGTTAATGAATGATCTCCTGAAGAATCTACACTATAAAAAAGGTTATCATCAAATGTGGAGCATGCACATTCATAAAGATTATTTTATATTTAAGAACATATAAAACAGTTTCATATTTGGACTAATTTAAAACTAGTCTATTTTTAAAACAATATGGTCAATTTCAGGTCTGTGTTAGTTAGTTTTTGTCAACTTGACACAAACTAGAGTCACCTCAGAGGAAAGAACCTCAGTTGAAGAATTGCTTCCAACAGATTCGCTGTGGGCATATTTTTGAGGCATTTTCTTAATTCTTCACTGATGTGGGAGGGCCCAGCCCATGGAGGGTGTTGCCATCTCTGGACTTGTGGGCCTGAGCTGTATAAGAAAAGTAGCTGAACAAGCACAGGAGAAGTAAGCCAGGAAGCAGCATTCCTCTATCATCTCCGCTTCCACCCCTGCCTCCAGGTTCCTGCCTGGAGTTCCTGCCTGACTTCCTTCAAAGATGAACCTTGCCTTGGAAGTGTAAGGTGAAATAAACCCTTTGACTTTTACTCATAGTGTTTATCACAGCAACAGAATGCAAACTAGAAAAGAAGCTGGTACCAAAAATGGGGTTGTTGCTGTGATGAACTTGACCATGTTGTTTTGCGGGAGGATTGTGTAAGTGTGTGGAACTTCAGACTGGAAAGGCCCTTGCATGCTCAGAGTTTGAAGAGCTGTTGTGGGAGTTTGGAGGATAATGGTATTTAGAGGCATACAGAGGATGGAGACCAGGCTTGTGAATTTCAGAGGGAAGTTTGAAAGTCCCCCCTGGGTCATTTGTATATATTAGATTAAGAATCTGTGGAAGTGAGATTTTTGCTTTACTGAAATGATACTGGTCAGCTGGAGCTAAAAAGTCAGCTGTGATTAACAAGAGACCAACATCATTGAGGGGAAATCTTCTGAGAAGTATTTCTTAGGGGGCAGGACATAGTAGTTGTAGTCCAAGTGGGCCCAAGGCTACATCTTAAGCTGGAAGTCAAACTTGGTAATATATGATTCTCCCACCTGGTACTGGTTTGGGTGACATGAAAAGCTACAGAACTGAAGGGGTCATGGAGACAAGCAAAGGCTTTACACTGTGAGAGGCCATTAATGAAGGCACAGTCTCCACTTCAGTGAGCACCCAGAATGAAGGAGTCATGGAAAGAGACTGAGGTTTGACACCAAGAGGCAGGGTTGGGGTCACTGAAGAGAGGCCAGGAAAGGCCACTGGAGAAGGTGCAGCTTGAATTTTAGTGAAGATTCTTGGGGATACTGGAGATGTCAGGACTATGGGATGACCACCAAGGACAGCAGTAGGTGTGGGGTGGAACTGGCCTGAGTGGGAGACAAGCTGTGTGTGCTGTGGATAACAGAACCAGAAAGGCAGAGCTGCCCAAGTCCTTTGGAGCCCAGAATATCATGAGGGAATCCCAGATATTGAGCTGCACAATTTGGAGCTACACTGCTGGACTTTGGTTTTGCTTAAGTGTGATTGTTTTTAATGCCCTGGTTCTCTAAAAGAACAGAACTGATAGAATGGAGACATATATATATATGTATGTATGTATGTCAGGGTAGTCCAATGATGGCTGTCTCACACTGGAGAGATCAAGAATACAGTAGTTGCTCAATCTACGAGGATGGATGTCTCAGCAAAACCATCCTGACACTGAAAGCCTGAAGGTCTGAAGGATCTCTGGAGAGCTGCTAGTCTTTGGTCTACACTGGAAACCTGAAGAAGCTTCTAATAGCACTGAAGGAATGCAGCAGGATAGAGGAATTTACCAGCGAGAGTAAAGACAAGGAGGCAAAAAGCAAAGTTTTCTTCTTCCACGTCCTTTTATCTGGGCTGCCACCAGAAGGTGCCAACCACATTTAGTGTGGCACTTCAAATAGACAGGCACTGAATGGCTCTAAATGTGAAGAAATAATAAGTAGATGCAAACATTAACATTTCAATTTGATCGGCACACATTGCATATATGTATTGAAACATCACACTCTACCCCAGAAGAAATACAATTAATATGTGTTCATTAAAAGGGAAATCAAATAAAGTGATGCTTTCTGGGGAAACAGCAATAACAGCTCATCTTGTCCTTAGCTGCCTCCATACTAAAATGACAGAGCTGAGTTTCGACAAAGAAGAGGCACCCAACAGGAGGAAAGAGATTCACAGTGTGGCTCTTAAGAGAAACATCGCCCCACTTTGCGGTGCTAACGCACCAGTTTTCAAATTTTCAACACAAATTCTTAAACAGAATGTTTCAAGGAAGTATAGCAAATGAAACACCCAAAAGCATCATTTTGTGCATAAATATTAATTTTGTAAATTAAATCATCTGTCATTTACTTAGCATGCAGTCAACCAATGAGAGCCTCCACTCTCAAAGACAGCAGTGGCCGTCTGCAGCACCACGATGACAGCACCCTTGATTATTATTTGAGGGGTGGTTTATATGTATCTATTTTGTTTTGGTTACAGAGAATTAATTCACACAGATAAGCGGTTGCAAATAGTAACAGCATTTTTAGGCTCCCTTGCAAACTCGGAGTACTCTACAATTAAAAGATGATTGAAGTTTTATTCCAAGAAATTGCATAACTTAACCTGGCAGCCCAAGTTCACACATTGATGATCTCCAAGGTTTTAAAATTCAGTTTCTGGCACTTCTGTGTGCTCTTTATTACTAGTTTCCAGACTGCTTCTTTTTTTAATTTAAAAGAATTTTTAGCTTACCAGGAGAGTTAATGATTTGCAAAATACATAAAACTGTCTGCCAAGTGTTCCCTTTACTTTTGGGAAATTTTTCTCCTGCAGTGTCAAACTCATGCTCTTGGTAAGAGTTTCCATGTCCTGATGGCACCCAGGTCAACCTAACCCTGGTTCCTTCCCAAGAGCCTTTCCCTAGTCATCAGCATGAAGAGGCTTCACTTCCTCTTTGATGTCGCAGTAGAGGGAGCGGGGCTCTAGATACTGACAGAGATGGTGTCTGTAGTCTTATAGCACACATGGCAGGGTGGGTGAAGCACACCGGAAAAGCAGACAGGAGCTGGGGAGCTCTTAGTGGGCTTCTTCTTGATGGCCTCCATGCCCAGCTAAATCCAGCCAACTCTGTGAGGAGGTTACAAAATCCAGTAAGTTTCTGCCTGCTTGTCTGAAACAGTTTGAACTGCAAATGAGTATCCAAAATGATATACACAGAGAAACATAAACACTTAATAACAAGGGCTGGAGAGATGGTTCAGTAGTTAGGAGCCCTTGCTACTCTTACAAAACCTGGGTTTGGTTCCCAGCAGCCACATGGCAGCTAACAACTGTCTATAACTCCAGTTTCAGTGAATCTGACAACCTCTTCTGCAAACATTAACTGCCCTTCTAGTCAGGCAAAACACCCATAAAATACAAATAAATAAAATATAGAGGCTAATTTAGCTGGATGCAGTTGTACTCTCCTTTAATCTCAGCACTTGGGAGGCAGAGACAGTGGATCTCTGTGAGACTGAGGCCAGCTAGGATTACAGGGAGACCTTGGCTGAAACAAACAAACAAAAAAAGACAACCTGGTGAGAGCTGTCAAAGGGAACTTGCAAGTTTCTTGTTCGGGTGAGTGAGCAATGGCAAAGACTTCCTCGGAGACAGAATGAGGAATAGAGCAAGTTTGTAAGAGCTAATGAAGTCTCTTGGTTGCTGAGTTCTGAAGGCCTATAAGAGATATGGAAGCAGAGAGAGTCAACAAGCAGTTGCCATGGTGACTTTGCACCCACGGATTTAATACAAAACACAAAGATATTCTTAGGAATATATACTATAGGGCTAGAGAGACGGATCAGTGGTGGAGAACGCTGGCTGCTCTTGCAGGGGACCCAGGTTTGCTTCCCAGCACCCATATGGTAGCTAACAACCATCTGTAACTCCAGTTCCAGGGGAGCCAATGCCCCCTTCTGATCTCTGTGGGCATTGCACAAATGTGATGTACTTGCATACACACAGGCAAAGCAATCATACACATAAAATAAAAATAAATCCAAAAAGGTCAGGTATGGTAGAACACATCTTTAATCCCAGCACTCAGAAGGCAGAGGCTGAATGGAGGCTACAGGGAGACCTTGTCTCAAAAACAAAACTAAATTTTCAAAATAAATCTTCTTTAAAAAGAAATATAAACCATATCTTTTCTCTACACATACTGAAGTGTGTATTTGGATGATGATGGCTGAAATCATGGGGACAAGGGTCATCTAGAGGAAGTGCTAAGTGTAGGAAGAGCATCAAAGGGGTGAAACAATGCAGGGGGGCATATTAAAGACAGGCAGACTCAATGCAGACAGTCATAAAAATATGGAGAAAAAAAAAAACAGAAGAATTGACTGGAGATTGAACATCCATACTCCAAAGGTACACAGAGCTCTCCCCCAAAAGAGAGAAACTGACCAACTATAAGGCAGAATGATCAGCTAAAACATTAGATCTAAGAAGACCTGGTGAGAACACTCAGGGGGATTGTAATTAGGATATACGCAAAAGGTATACGATGCAGGCATTTCTGGGAGTGCTGGTCTGCAGTCACAAAATGCATCTAGGAGACCTAGAAGTGAGATGTAAATAACAACATAATGGTGTCAAGGACAATGTCAAGGTGATAGAAGTTCTAACTGAGCTCTGAGTCACGGGGAGAGCAATTCCTCTTCCTCTCTGGAGGCATAGACGAGTAGTACCCTTTCTTCACACAGCAGAAGGAATTACAAATGATCTGCTCTTCAGTATCCACATTCTCTCTCCTCTGATTTTATTACATTTTAAATAAGACTTTAAAAATGCTAACTTAACAGAAATACACTAGAGAGAAAAGAAACAGCATGGCTGTAACCCCCTACTAATGAGACATTAATGCATAATTATTATAACACACGGACTTCTCTCCACAGACGAGTATTTATAAACACTGAAACAGTCTAGTTTTCCAGTGAAGTCTTATGTACAGATTGTTTTTCTCTTGTGGTTTGTCCTTTTTTTCTTATTGTGATAATATTTAATGAATTTCACAGGCTCTACTCATTCTCTGAAAATACTGAATGAATTTTTATACACAATCTGTGCCTCCCTCCATTCGTATAGACTCTAGAGATACACAACAACATTCAGCATCACCCACTAAGAGAAGTCAATCATCTTCATGTTAAATACTCAGAACTGGGCTAGAGAGATGACATCCTGCTCTGGCCTTCACAGTCACTGATACTCCAAATGTGCACACACCCACACACAGAAAAACACATATAGACATAATTTTTAAAAATAAGAAATAAAGCTGGGCATGGTGGCACATAACCTCTCATTGCAGCACTCAAGAGGTAGAGGCAAGTAGACTCTGTGAGATCAAGGCCAGTCTGGTGTATACAACAAGTTCTAGGCCTGTTGGGGTTACAAGGAACAAATTTTTGTCAAAAAACAAAACAATAAAATACTTAAATACTCAGAGTTGAACAAGAATGCAATATGCTAAAGCAGCTTGAATTAAGCTTGAATTAAGCAATTTTCAGGGATGGCATGCAGAGAGAGAATATGGGAAAGTACAGCAGTAATAGGATTCAGATTAAACGCTTAGTGGAGTACAGGAAGTCTATTAAAAGGCACCTACTTCTCAGTGTGTGGCCTGAACCAATCCAGAGCCAAACAAAAGATGGAAGCCAAACTATTAGAAGTGTTACTAACAAAGGCCAGTCTAAGTTGGAGTCCATGTCTTGGCTATATGTCTGCAAGCAATTGAACTAAAATTTACTCCATTCTTGCGGGGACATTATTTTATATTTATTATCTCATATTTTATATTATAATATCATATATCATCTATACATATCATTTCTTTACAGCTCCTCTCTTTTAGTTGTTTTTCTGAAACCCTCTGGCCAAACTTCTAACCTCAAATTCAGTGAGAAAATGAGCTCTGCTAATTCAACATCAAAACGGAAACATTTTCTCATGTGTCACAATAAACTGGCTATTGTTGGGTCAGCAGTTACCAGTTTCACTAGATTTGTACTTTTCAGGCACTCTCACCATTTCCCTATTTTTAAGATACTGCAATAGCCCAAATATATGCAAGTTTTTTACGTGATGGAGAAACAGTGAAAATGGATTCCTCACCATAACTCTTGGCATGCTTGCCAATCTGTTCATTCTCTTCCTTAGAATTTTACAGTTGTGTTTTTCAGATGCTCGGCAGTCATCTGAACTGACTTCCGAAAAACATCACAACTTAAACCTATATATTTCTCTCTGTAATAACAGAAGGAGAGTTAAAAGCTATAAACCCACAAAGGCAAAGAGAAGAGAAAAGAAGGCAGAGCAGTTAAGAAGAAGGTGAGGGGGACCTTTCCATCTCAGGTGAATAGGAACAAATGGTTGTTTGACAAAACAGAAAACATAAAGCTAAGACAGAAGAGGGGGAAAAAATCAACAAAAGACAACTTTGCTCATGACATCAGAACCCAGGAGAGCAAAGGAATTCATCAAACTGGGAACATTAGGTTAACAGTCTATATAGAACTTGGTTATATATATATATATATATATATATATATATATATATATATATATATATCAAAGTCATTTGTTGAACAGATGAAGCAATGTAGAGAAGCCAACTATGAGTCAGCTTCCTGTTGTTGACACAAAATATCTGAGCAACAAGCACAAGTACGATGATCTGATTTCAGTTCCCAGCATCCATGTGAAAGCTGGGCACTGACAGAATCCCAGGGAAGTAAAGATACAAGGATCCCTGGAACTTGCTGGCCAGCCAGTCTAGCCAAATCATCGAGTTCTAGTTCAGTGAGAGATCCTGTCTCAAAAGAAAAAAAGTGAGGGCTGGAGAGATGGCTCAGCAGTTTAAGAGCACTGACTGCTCTTACAGAGGGCCTGAGTTCAGTTCCCAGCACCCACATGTCAGCCAGTACCACCCTTAGCTCCAGTTCCTCCAGTTACAGGTGATCTGACACCCTTTTCTGGCCCCACGGGCACTGCACAATACAGGTGCACTTACATATACGCAGGCAAAGCACTCATGCACATGTAACAGAAATAAATAAATAAAATTTTAAGTGGAGTGTGATCGATATCCATTGACCTCTGGCCTCCCACAAGCACTTGTATACCACACATACTATCAGAGTAAATGAACTTAATAGGAGGAAAATATTTTAGCTCACAGTTCCAGAGGTTTAAGTCCACCCTTGCTTTGGGGAATATGACAACATGGTACATAACAATGGGAGCACATTACTGGATGTCTGTTCACCTAATGGCAGCAGGGAAACAGAAACAGAGGAAAGGGGACACAGTCCTAACCCCTCCTTCAGGGGCATGCCCTTGATAACCCAACTTCTTTCCATTAGCTTCCCCATCCTGATTTGTTTAACCACCTCCCAATAGTGCCATAGTCTGGTAATCAAGCCTTTAATACAGCGTCTTTTGAGAGTCACTGCAGATCACACCAGGTTTTATTCCAAAGTAGGTCATAACTCTTCCAGCCTAAAGTAAGCTTATCCTTAAAAACAATGAATCTTGACTAGGCATGGTGGTACATGCCTTTAATCCTAGCACTCAGGAGGCAGAGATCTCTATGAGTTTGAGGCTAGCCTCCTCTGCATGGGGGAGGTCCAAATATGATTATAATGTATTGTATGAAACCCACAAAAATGCAATAAAAATGCATACAGAGTGATGGCTCAGAAGTTAAGAACACTGGCTGCCCTTACAGAGGATCAGGGTTCAATTTCCAGCACGCACATGGCAGCTAACAACCATCTATAACTCCAGTTCCAGGGAATCTGATGCCCTCTTCTGACCTCCAAAAGCACTGCATGACACAGGTGTACTTACACACATGCAGACAATATACTCATACACATAAAATAAAAGTAAATAAAATAATTTTGAAAAGAAAATAATTTTTAAAATTCTTAAAAACTAAAAAGGAAAGGAGAGGGTCTAGAGAGATGGCTCAGAAGTTACGGGCACTGGCTGCTCTTTCAGAGGGCCTGGGTTCGGTTCTCCGCACTCACATGATGCCTAACAACCTTCTGTAACTCCAGTTCCAGGAGACTCAATGCCTTCTTCTGACTTCCACAAGCATTGCATGCACAGCTCTACCTACATACATGCAGATAAAACACTCATACACATAAAAAATTTAAATAAATAATTTTTAAAATATATTTTTTGCAATGTCCATAAAGGTCAGAAAAGGCTATAGAATCCCCCAGAACTGAAGTTACAGATGGTTGTTAGCTGCCACGTTTGTGTTGGGAAACAAAAACCAAGTCCTCTGCAAGAGCAGTCAGTGCTCTTAACAGTTGAGCCATCTTTTCAGCCCTAAAAATTAATTTTTTAAGAAAAGAAAGAAAAAAGAAGGAAGAAAGGAAATAATCTTGTCTACACATCCTCTAATCTTTGTCAATACAATTTGGGATTCTAATTCCTATCTTAAAGATGCCTTTGATGATACTGTTTTCACATTGTGCCTTAAAAATTGAATTATCCACACTACACGGAGCAGCTTATTAACAGATACCTCCAGAAAAACGTGGTAGAATGTAAATGGCTGAACTAAGAAAATAATAGCTTTCAACCAATTGCAGTTAATGAGACTAAACTAAACAACAGTTTACTTTAGAATCTACTGTGATAATAGCAGAAACTCTAATCCATGTAACCAAGGAAAGATTATAGGTCATAATAAATAATATTTCCCAGAACCATGAAATCAAGAAGAGAAAATTCAAGCCTGGGGAGATGGCGCAGAGGCAAAAAAGCTCTGGCTACACAAGTGTAAGATTCAGATTCAGAGTCTGGGTCCGCAGTACCCACATAAATGCCTGGCAGGCATGGCGGCCCACTTGTAATCCCAGCACACAGGAAGTGGAGATGAGCTCCCTGGCTAGCTAGACCAGCCAAATCAGCAAGCCCTGGGTTCAAGTGTGAGACCCTGCCTCGGTATGTAAGGTGGAGGGTGATCAAGGAAAATGCTCAAAGTCAGCCTCTGACTTCTATCCACACACACATACATGCATGTACTTCCGTCCACATGCATGCATGTAGTTCTGTCCACACACACACGTACGCATGTACCTCTGTTCATATGCACACACACGCATGTACTTACATGCAAACACAAGTACATTTACCAGCCCAAAGAGAGAAGAGAAGATTCAAACTATACAAAGCCTTTGCCTGGAGTTTAATGCATTCAAACCTCAATTGATTTTCCTATCGCCTAAATGTCCTGTACCTGCAAAATATTCTCCGTCACCTTGACAGCTTTCTTTTGTATACAAATTTTATTTACCTGAATTATTAATGCTGCTTTTGTTTATGCCCGTATCGTAATTTCATCTCTTCATTCACCTGTCATGAGTGTTTTGAGTTACATTTTAGATGCTGATGAACAAAATATTTCTTTAGGAAACTGGATAGTATCGCCGGTGTTTTTTGTGCTGCGGAGAGATTATTCTGTTTTCTCAGTTTTGAAAAAGTGAACATGTCTTCTTTTTATAAACTGTCAGTCACTGAAACTTTACTTTAAACTGTATTGAATGGATAAAAGATAGGCTTTAAAGTATGGATTGTATGTCAGATAAAAAACATAATACACAGAGACTCCAGGGGGCAAGCAATTCTCAATAAGAAATAAGAGCCTTCAGGATAAACTCCTCAGGCTGACAACAGTAAACAGAAATTAGCAATGCTCCTGAGAGTACTATTTTCATCATATAGCAAGATTTTTTCATATGGATAGAATACAATAGTCATGCCAAAACCTGTTCCATTTAGTCAGAAGTTTTTTCAAAGCAAAAGTTGCGAAAGGAAATACTCAGAAGATTGAGAGGCAGGGATGGTGACATAGGACTGAAATGCCAGCACTCAGGAAACCTAGACCAGAGAATTGCAAGTTCAAGGCAAGCAAGAGAACTTGGTGACAGACTGCTTACCTAGAACATCCAAAACCCTTGGTTTGATTCCTAATACCACAAAAACATAGTCACTGATAGGAATTATAAAAAGCCAAATTCTTTGACTTAACAGAAAAGGAGAGGGGGACATTAACACTCACAGATCTTTTTTTAAATGCATTTGTGGTTTTTTTTTCACCTGCCTTATTTTACAATAACTGAGCTATAATTGTTGAGGAGGAAGAGAGAGCAAGTCTGTCTTTTTGCCAAAGTTGTTTGAAACTCTTTCTGGGAGAACCATGTCTCTCCGGCTCCTGCCAACACAAGCAAGGTTCTGAGATACTAAGAAACGATGTACAAGCATCCTTGTGATTTCAAATACACAACCTCATTGGGAAGAAAAAAGACTTCTGTCTTAGATTTTCTTCAGAAAGATAAAATAAAAAGGACAGTAATACATATTTTAAGTCCTGTGAATTCACAATGGAGCTTTAGAATAAAGAGGCAAAAACCTTTGAAGGTCCATCATTGTACACATCTTTTCTCCCAAGCACCTTGTAAAGGAGACTGGCTACAGGGAGCGGCTGGCTCTTGCCGCCACACCCTCAGGAATAAACACAGCACATTTTTCAGACTGTATCAATTCAGTCAGAATGGACCCATCGTTGACTTCTCCTGGACCTTTTCTCTTATCACATAGAGCTGTTTTTAGTCCAATGCTCTGGGAAAGCATTCACTCACAGCTCACATCTGAGTGTCTCTTTGTACTAACCCAAAGCCTACAAAGTCGACAAATTCCATTAAATTGATTAAAGTAGTCCCAGAGACTACCTGAGCTTTCACACTGCCCACAGATGAAAGACCAAGGAAGCCTTCTGAGGATTCTTCAGTTTGGGTTGGGGAAGTTATTGGGATGAGGTGTTGAGTTTTGTGGATTTTTTTGATGGATTGACTTTATATTTTTCTATAATTTTCAAAGAGGTCAACAAAGATACAAAGGCTCCTCTGTCAGAGACAGAGAAGTGGCTTTTATGACAAATGATCTCTAATTATTCCTTTGTTCTTAAAAAGACAGCAGTTACAGCTGCTGAAACTTGAGAAGCCAGCAATATGCCCTGATGAAGCATTCACCCGAACTCTGGAAAAGCCTATGTAAGTACCAGTAATTTCCCTAAATTTAACTGAATAGAAGTGACCCTTTTGTCAAACTGAAAATCCAAAGGAAGAACTGGGAAGCACGAAAATCAAATAGTAGGCAGGCAAACAAATCATAATCCCATGACAGAATCACAATTTGAGTGCAGTTTTCTTTCTATGCATGTGCATGCGTTGATGTATGTACATGTACATTTGTATTTGTGTGGGTGCATATGTGGGAGAGGTACATGTGCTTGTGTACGCATATACATATGCATGTGGAGGCCTGAGGTCAATCTCTGTTGCCATTCCTCAAAAGCCATCTATCTTATTTTGAGACAGGGTCTCTCACTGTCTTAGAGATCACTGAGTAGGCTAGGCTGGTTGGCCAGCAACTCCCACACTGCCTTCCCAGTGTGGGATTACAAGAGTGTACCACCACACTTTTTATGGGGGTGCTCTGGATCGAATCCAGGTCCTCATGTATTAGATTGAGCTATTTCTCCACCCAGACTATTTTCTACCATCATAGAACAGGGATTTGAGCATACTGACTCTAGGAATCAAGTTCCCTGGTCTTTTTATTGTTGTTGGTTTTTTTTTTTTTTTTTTACTAGTTCACCATTATGTGACCTGAAGAAAGTTACTCAACCCTAGATGTTCAGTTTTCTTATATATAAAAATAAAGAAAATAGGCTTGACGACGTAGCTCAGAGGAAGAGCTGGCACGTGGTAGAGCCTGGGTTTGATCCCCAGCACTGAAAAAAATACATGAATGAGTGAATGAACAAATAAATAAAATACCTCTTTAGTTTGTGGGAAAAAAGTTTAAAGTCTTTAACACACACAATACCTAGCACAGACCATGCACTCAATTCATTTTAATAGCTTCATTACTCTGTGTGAGGTCTTTTCTGCAGTTTGCCTCAGTAACATCAACCCCAGTATCACTGCAGTGTCCCAACCATATTCCACTTGGCCTAAAGAGAGAATTTTCTTTTTCTCTCTTGGACTCACAAAGCAATAAGCTTTCCCTTTTTCAATAAATAGCAGTTATTCGTCTTGTCTTCTATAATTACCCCTAGCAACTCTTCATTGTTTCAAGTCCCGTAAGAATTCAGTATCACGTCTATTGACACCTGTCCATAAATGAGCCCCGATTTTGACTACTTCACCTTTGGCTCATAGCTACCTTTCTAATCACCACTATCCCTGGCATGGAACACTGGAATGGCCTCCTTTTGTTGGGTTATTTATACCCTTTACAATTTAGGAAATAGTTCTATCATTACTAACACTTCCAGTCACTGCTTTATCTCTTCCAAAAGCTGCTTGAATCATAGAACATAACAATCACATTTTATCTTTTCTTGATTTTGATATTTTTGTGTATTTTGGTTATAAAGTCACTTAGGACTCCAAAAGACATTACTATTCTACTCCAGACATGAATATTCTATTTCTATTTATCTACATATCTTTATTTTTATCACACTTCTGTATATATGTGTATGTGGGATGGGGACACACGATGGTATGAGGAGATCAGAGGACAGCTGGCCAGAGTCTCTTCTTGCCTTCTATCACATGGCTTCCAGGAATGTCTTGAGAGCAAGCACTTTTAAGATTTATTTTCTTACTGTAAATTATGTCAATGGTAGGGGAGTACTTAGATGTGAGTGCAAGTACCCAACAGATCCTCCTGGAGCTGGAGTTACAGGCAGTATGAACTGCCCAGCGTGGTTCTGAGAACCAAACTTGAGTCTCCTCTTCAAGGGCAGAAAGTGCTCTTAAATGCTGGCCCTTGTCTCCCGACCCTCAAATGTAGGTTTTATTGGCATTCCTTTGACAGATTTTAAGTTCAGCCTTTCTCTGGCTACACTTAATTTTTTTCAGTAGTTTTATGTAGAGAATACAAAGTATTGTGTTCTTTGTATTGATCCTACTCGAATTTGTGGATTGATGACTTTCACTGGTTTTGAAGAAGTGTTAGCCCTGGACTGGAAGGATGGCTCAGTGGTTAAGAGCCATTAAGTGCTCTTAACCACTGAGCCATCTCTCTAGTCCAGTGTGTTTTGTTTCTGAGCATCTTTCCCAGAGGAGTTCATTTCCTAAACATCACAGGACTATAAGACAGCTCATCTCTACCTCTCAGAGACTTCCAACCTGACTCTAGTCTCCTGAGCAGCCTCAGAGTTCACAAATTTTGTATGGAGAAAATTATGTGGGAAAAATTGTTATGCATTTAAGACCCTCTAATGTTAAGTTTTGTTATTGTAGCCCCACACAACCACTAAGATCTTTATTTTCCTGAAAAGTGTCCCTTGGCCTGAACCAATTTCTGACTCTTGATCCATGCCTAGGTTCATCACACATCCTAAAGGGAAGAAAGATGCTCCTGCTCATCAGCCTCCCTTAGGAGACCCCAACCTCTTACCATTGTTGCTAGAGTTCTTCTTGTTTTTCAAGCTGTGGGGATTGACATTTATCTAGCTTTTCAGCATATATTGCCTTGACACAACCTAGTGCACTAGAGTTAACTGGAATCTACATAAATCTCCTAATAGGTTTTGTTGCTTCCTTTCTGGCCTGGTCATAAGCTATTTGCTACACAGCAGCCAGGAAGACCCTTCTAGATCATAAATTATATCACATCCATTGCATCTATAAAATAGTCAAACCTTTTCCAGGCTTCCAGGCCTGTCTGCTTCAAACCTGATGCTCTCTTGGCTTACCTCCTTGGCTCTCTCCTCAGCCATGCTCCAGAAATCTGATCTACCTTTCTGTCCTAAGCAATGCAAGGTAAGAGACTTTGCTCACCTCATTCAACCACATTCTTCCCAACACCATAGTACTGTCTGGTCATACCGCAGTAGTAGATAAATATTTACTTAATTCATAAAATTGAAACTATCTTGCTTGAAGTATGACTAGGTTCTGAAGCCCTACCTGTCCCTTTTGATAACTGATAGATAACTTTTTAATTCAGTTCTTACAGAAAAGAGGAAACATCTTGAGTGTCTAAGGATCACAGTCTGAACATCAAATGCATCACTGAGATTCTTTCCAATTCTAATATTTTAGCTAAAAATACTACACTAGGAAGAAAACAAGAGCTATGTATTCTAATAGACCGATTGGACTGGTGTATATTTTTATAAGAAAAATGTAAAGTCTTTGGATTTTATAGTAACTAACATGCTGAACATTTTTACACAATTATTAAAAAGTATGTTTATTTGTGTGTATATGTGTGAATGTGCATGCCAAAGTGTGTGGAGGTCAGAGGACACCTTGCAGGAATCAGTTCTCTCCACGATGTGAGTCAGAAAAATCGAACTCAGGTGGTCAAGCTTGGTGGTAGACACCTTTACCTACTGAGCCACTTCACCAGCCCCTGAGGTATTGAATATTAAAGGCAGCAACAGCCTTAACTATATGCATTTGCTTGCAGCTCCAACTTATGTCCATGAACCTTTTTACTTCAGTGCCAGGATCTGGAAACAACCAAAATTAGTTCTAGGTTTTCCTCTGAACAACAGCAACAAAAAAGATTTTTCCTAGAATGATCTAGAGTCTAAAATAAGCTACACTTGCAAGGGTATCTAAGTACAGTTTAAATTTTTTTCAGTTTTATAATCTGGGTTCATTAGGATCTTAGGCATGAAGCTATACAATTTTTTGTTTGTAGGGGAGAAAATAAAATGTTCCTGCTGACCTGTGTTCTCTTTTCTCTAAAGATGAAAAAGAACTTCAAGCTTATGGAACTTGCACAAAAGTAATGACCACATACCATCCAAGTAGCCCCAGCCCCAGGTAAGAACAGCATTTCATCAAATTAGCTCATTAGTAATCACTCACACAAACTAGTATTTTCTTCCTACCTCTATAAAAGGATCTCTTTGTGTGCTCTCTCTCTCTCTCTCTCTCTCCCTCTCTCCCTCTCTCTCCCTCTCTCCTTACCATTCTTCAAGACAAGATTTCCCTGAAGCACGGGCATAGAAAGCACCAAGATTGTGAAGTATACCTAGCCTTTGTAATTGCAATACATATTTTTCATGGCTCCCTTGACCCCAGCAGTATGTGCATTGATTTCATGTGGTTTGCTTAAATAAAACAGCATAAAAAGGAATCAGGCATCACAAAGACAAAAATCTCACTAAATTAAAATTAACAAAAGCAGACTTACACTCTGGTAAAAAATAATAATAATTTGTAACAATCTAACTTCATGACCAGAAGACAAATTCCTATTTTTAATTTGGTGCTGGGGGCTGAATCCAGAGCTTCTCACTGGCGCTCTACATCCCCAGTGCATTAAGGCAATTCTTTTCACCGGGGAGATGAGGGTTGTTTTCCCAGGACTGTTCTTAATTCAACATGTTGACATCATCAAACAGTACCTTGACACCAGTCAGAAGGCACAACTGAGACTCTTTCCCTAAAAGCATTCAAGATCATTTAAGATTTATTCAAATCCCACTTAATATTACTCATTAATCTTGATGCATTTGTAACTCTTGTGAATCCATGTTCGTGAGAGGTAATTCCAAATGACAGGCGCTCTGAGAACTGCTAATAGCTAACAGTCATTCTTATTTCTTACCTCCATGCTGAAAGTTGAGAACAATTAGTTTACAGATTTTTTAAATATTTTATTAATTTTATTTTGTTTTATGTGTATGAGTGTATTGCCTGGAAACATGTAAGTGAACCATATCATGCAATGCCTGCGGAGGTCAGAAGAGGGCGTCGGATCTCCTGGGACTGAAGTTACAGATGAACAGTTGTTAGCCACCATGTGGGTGCTGGGAACAGCTCCTGCTCTTAACCCCTGAGCCATCCCTCCAGCCTCCTGCTTCCAGATTTTTAAAGAGCGTGACAACCCAATAAATAATTACTGTTCTTTTCTCACCTCAAGGGCTTATCCTAAAATCTAGAAGTTTCCAGTGATAGTCATCAGGCCAAATCCAACACATAAATGAGTTTTACTTGGCCTATTAAAGAATGGAATCTATCTCTGGGTGGAGACATGTCCTTGTTTCCTCCCTTAGAGTTAATCCAGTCGGGCAGGTCAAGGTCCCTTAGTAAGGTGGTTTCACTTTAAGACTATGTACTTTAACAGGGGATTTAACAGGGTTAAGTGGTTAAGAGCTGCTGTTATTGCAGAGGACACTGGTTCAATTCCCAGCACCCACATGGTGAGAAATCCAAAGCCCTCTTCTGACCTCCGTGAGCATTGCACGACATGAGTGCACGTACATATACATGCAGGCAATACACCATACACATAAAATAAAAATAATAAAGATGATGTACTTTTCCCTCTCCCGTTAGTGCGATCTCTAGGAGCCACCGGAAGTTCTGAGTCTGCTGCCTGAGTCCTGACCCAGAAGGCTGTAACTATTCCTTTTTCTTCTCTTCAGTCTCTTTCTTTAGGATTCTAGCGAGAGCCTAAGTATGCGTGTAAACTCCCTAGTGCCCTGGGCTTCTTAGTGTTTTTCTGAAGCTCGCCTCCCCACCATGTGGCTGCCTGTTGCCCCGAGTCTGACCTCCATGTCAGTCTATCTCAAACGGCATGGCTGTTTTTTCCTTCTCTTCTCCATTCTCCTCCTTTGGGACAGTTGTAAAATTTGCAGCTTGCCTGCCCTGGGGTTTTCCCTTTAAACTCTAATAAATCGTCTGTTCTTAAATTCTCTTACTAATGACACTAAGAAACTCCAATTTCCCTGGTATCATATGGCGCTCTGCTGGGGCTGCCCAAGATTTCCAGTAACACTGTTTTCTGGCCTTTTAATTATTTCATTGACAAAGAAAATGACCCCCTTCCTGCACACTTAGATAGCATCAGACCCACAAAAAAGTACTTTATTTGGTTATTTGCTTGTTTTATTTAGGAGACAGCCTTTCTATGTAGTTCAGGCTGGCCTCAAACCCTTGATCCTCCTGCCTCAGCCTAAAAAGTAGCTGAGATTAGAGGTGTGTACTACAGGCTTTTACAGTGAGGTTTTAAAATATTGCTTTAGTTTGGTTTACTAAAATAGCATAAAAACATTAGTTACTACAAAAGAAAAAACGCAGTGAAATTTAAAATTAACAATAATTAGCTTAAACTCTGGTCAGTTTTTGAAACAACCTAAGTCATTGCCAACATGTAAACACTAAGAAATTTTACTTTTAAAATCCAAATACCCAGCTTCTAAACAAACTATATGGTGGTAATTGCGGCTGGCATCCAACATGCCCATGTCAAGCCATGTACCCAGAGCCTATGGCTTGTTTGCCAAGTCAGAGCTAGATCTATTATAGAGAAGCCATGTCTTTCCAATCTGCACAAATGCCCCTGAACACTCAAAGCACCAATTATGTGTACTACGTAGGCAAAGCCGGCAAGCGTGAACTCACTGCATCTCACTGTGTCTAGTTTCCTTCACTTTATTATGAGGCCTGCCCCTACTCTCTCTGGACAACTGAAGTTAGTTTTTGTTTGCTTGTTTGTCTAGTTTTAGTCACCATCAAAAGGACTTCTGCATGGCCCTGGCTGTCCAGGCACACTAGCAGGGAGGAGCCAAATCAGCCTGCCCACCCAAGCGCCCCAGTGGCAGCCATGGTCAGCCAACCATCATCATCACCCGGGGCTGTCAGGGCCTGACTGCAGTCAACAACACTAGGAACCTGAGAAGTTTGCGGATTTCAGAAAACAAGCTAGAGGACACTGGTGTAAAGCTGTCATGTGAAGCTGTGAAATATCCCAACTGCCACTCAGAGAATCTTGGGTTGGAGGTCTGTGAGCCATGGGGACCTGGCTTCTGCTTTTATCCACAGTAAAACCAGGTTGGGGATCAACCTGTTGGAGAATGTCTTGGACCAAAGTTGGGTGATTGTGCTGAGTGAGGTCTTGAAACAGTAAAAGTGTAACTTACATGCAAGGGCTGCAAACAGCTTATTTTGATGAGGAAAACTAAGTGTCTCTAACCACTGAGTAAAAGAGAAATCCCTGCTTGACATTCCGAAGCAGTGTGTAAGAGAAGCAGAAATTAAGAGTGAAAATCCATTCCAAAATACTTGGGCATATTCAGACCCAAACCACCTACAAAGGAAAGGGAGTGGGCCTTTACTTTGGTACACCTAAGTGTAAGAATTATACATCACTGACGCTCTAATGATACATGATTTTTCTGACTCCGAGCTCAGATTTGTTAAGATGATGGGGTTTTTCATTTGCAAATAGAAGATATGAAACCAGGGATGGGGATGGGGAGGTGGAAGGGTGAAGGTGAGATGGTGGAGGAGGTCTGAATAGAATCAAAGTTTGTCGCATGAAATTACTGAATCAATAGAATTTCTCCTAAACTTAAAAAAAAAAAAAGAAATAACTCTGTCTTATCCACCTAAATTGCACAAATTTTAACTCACTTCACAGAAGCAAATCATTCCACTCCTGAGACCAACACAAGCTCTCAGCAGCTGGACTCCAGTCAGATGAAACTGGATAGTTGTCTCAGACTGAGAAAGTCATGGGACCTCTCTGTCTATCCATTTCCTTACCTGTAAAGTAAATATCCCTATGTGTTAGGTTACATTCATATACATTAAAGTAGATGGTGTATAGCATAACGCTTGCTTTATACTAAGTACTCAAAAATGTAATTCCGTATTAATTATTGTGATGGCTGTATCTCTCCAGCCCTAGAAAAGCACTATCAGTTACTTCTGGAGTCTTCTCTATTTGTTCAAAATTATTAAACTACAAGAGGCGTGATGGCAGGACCATGTCTACCTTTCATTAGTCTCTGCCCACCAATGACACATGTAGGAACTTTAAACTTTAAGACTAAATTATGAATCAAAGTACTTTTGGGGCTTCTCTAAGAATTGGGAAAAGAGAAAGAAAATCCTTCTCTTTATATGAAACAGGAATACGCATTCCAGTATCAATCAGGGACTACAATAAAGTAGGAATCTATGCAAGAAACTCTAGGAAGATGCACTTGAACATTCTGAAGGACAGTGAGCATTTGCCCTAGGTTGAAGTCCTAGGAGATTAAACTGCGGGATATCGTAATGAATTAGATCCAAAGCAGGGAGTCCCCCTCATCACAGAGCAGACACATTCAAAATCGGTGAATAGCCAGGCATGGCAGCGTTCGCCTTTACTCCCTGCACTTTGGAGGCAGAGGCAGGAAGATGTCTGGGAGATCAAGGCCAGCCTACATAATGAGTTCCAAACCAGCTGGGCTTACAAGGAGACCCTATCTCAAAAGAAAAAAAAAAATCTGTGAATAGAGACACTGGCTGAGGTCACATGATAGCAAATAGCTGTGAACTCATTTTTCACTTGGACCCCAGAAGAACGAGGTGACCGGTGACTGGAAGATTTATTTAAAGGTAGAAGTTTCTAGAAGCTAGAGGTAACTCGTATCTCACAGGTAGTCAGTAAAAGAATTAACTAAGAACAGAGCTTAATGATTCTCTAGTACTGTCTCAAAAAAAAAGAGGGGCTGTGCAAAGGAGGATCTAGTGGTGGGGGAGGAGGTAGGAGAGGATAACAGGGAGAAACCTTAAAGAACATTTTATGAAATTATAAAATTAATTAATTAATTAAATTAAAATTTTTTAATAATACTTGGGTGGGAGAAAATAATAATCAAACACCTAGTACGTCTGGCTTAAGACTTCCTAGCAATTTCTGAGTGGAGGAAACAAGGATGTTGACACCCTGTGACCTCAGGTCAGAGAGATAGGCAATTCAGTAATTAACAGAATTGTATTTTTTGAGTACTTAGCATGTGCACCCTTTGGTAGCCAGCTTGTATGTAAAATGTAAAGGCCAATAAGACTGATTTTTTTTTTTATGGCAGTGTATCAGTCTCAGTCACCCTCCTTCTAGGTTCTCTCTGAAAGCATGCCAGACTGGTACGATGCGACCTGGTGAGGGGCACTCCTCATTTTTATATTAAGACAACTGGGCACTGCCATCCTACCTCTCTGCCATGCGCACTGACGCATGCAACCAGAACATGTCAGTCTGGAGATGAAAAAAATCCTCCCATCTCTGGCGAGATACTTTACACTAAACCTATAGCTATTTCCAATGTATGACTTGCTGATGTACCCAAGAGGGAAGTGGCTTCATGTTGTAATAAATACCTCACTGCACAGGGTCTGCTTTGATCTACCCTCTTTTTAAAGGATAATGATTCTTTTTTTCAGCTGTTCAAAATCTAGGGAATTTGTGATCATATATTCCCTAATGTGGAAAGTTCCATCGGCTAGACTGAAAAAAAAGATGTATTAGAGGCTGCTACTTTGATAAATAAATGCTTTGTTTTTAAAGAAAGAAAGCAGACGTTTCCATTTCTTCTAGAGAAAAGATGAGGAACAGAGCTGCCGTTGGTAGACTCCCATCATTTCAGTAGGTGCCTGTAAAGGGCCAGGTGGTGTTTATGCAGATGACTGAGCAAGTTACAATGTGTTCTTCCTTTTGGATAAAACATTAGTATATCAGATGTGACAAATCAGATGTTCATCTTCTGCACTTCTGCATTATTTTACATTGAGAATTAGATGATGTGCTGGCTTAGCTTTTTGCTTCGTCTTTTTTTTTTTTCCTGGAAACTAAGTTCATAAATAAAGTTCTCTCCACACTCTGCATAATCATAGTCTCACAGAATAGCTAACTGACTAGGTAATATGATAATTATAGTTATACCTGTCTTGCATTGTACAAAAGAAAGAAAAAGCACATGCTCCGGGGTACCCAAAAGCTCACCATTCATAGACTGCAGCATCTACTTAACATCTTATCCATCCCTATGTTGCAGTTGTCAAGGGAAAGCGGGTCTTTCTGAAAACATTCTCAGAAGCACCTGATGCTCCTGTCCAACCAAGAAATCAGCATTTGCAGAGTGGCAAGATGCAAGGCTCAAAGCAAACTACTGGTAACAAGAATGCATGCCTTCTATAGTAAAAATATTATAAATCAGACTTTAAGAGTTCCCCCAAATAATTTTTTAATATTTATTTTTTTTATTTTACATGTGTATTGCCTGCATGTATGTAAGTGTACCCATGTCGGGCAATGGCTGTAGATGTTGGAAGAGGGCATCGGACCCCCTGGAACTGGAGTTACAGATAGTTGTTAGCCGCCCTGTGGGTGCTGAGAATTAAACTCAGGACGTCTGCAAGAGAGGCCAGTGCTCTTAACCTCTGAGCTATCTCTCCAGTCATCCCAAATAATTTTTTAAGTACCCAGATGTCAGACTCACCTACAAGAATGCTACATTAGGTATGTTGTTGTTTTGGATTTTAGTTTGGGGGGGTGGGGTTTTTTTTTAATTGCTACTAAGCATAACCACACACCCAGCCAGTCCAGATCCCACAGGTCTGTGATGTTATTCAAGAAAAGAAAAAAGGTTCCCCAGACTTCCACTGAGAACAACCACAAACTATTGTCCATGTGTGATATGTCCATTTTGTGCATTCTGAATTAGACCTGTAACCAGCGAAAAAATGAGTAAGTAAGCAAACACCTGCTGGAATTTCTATTAATATTTTTAATATACACATCCATTCACTTTCCATCATCTCCAGTTCAGGATAAGACCTTTTCCACAATCAGGCAGTAGAGCAGATGGAAGTGAGGTGAAAGAATTGTGAGCATTCTGGTGTGAAATTTGGGAGGGTAGGCAGAGTCAGAGAAGACCGGGTTGTTGCTGAGCCCTGGAGGGTAGAGAAGACCAAAACATAAAGAGGCGTTGAAGAAAAGATGAGCTGTGAAGAAGTGGGCAACAGCTCCACCTGACTACAGTGATGAGTTATGTCATGGTTAACCTTGGCTGTCAACTTGACTGGATCTGAAACCAACTAAAAGGCAAGTCACTGAGCACTCCTGAGAGATTTTCTTGAGCAGATTATCTGAAGTTGGAAGACCCACCCTAAATGAGAATGGTAGTTTCTGGGAGAGACCCTGGCACAAAAAAGTTAGATGGAGAGCAGTTGAGGAACACATCCAATACTGACCTCTTTTACATGCACCTGGAACCACATACGCACACCTACACAAATGTCTACACACAAGAAGAGGAAGAGAAGGAATGGGAGGAGGAGGAGGAGAAGCAAGAGGAGGAATGATTCTGACTACAATGCCAGTCCTTATTTGTGTTTTTGTGGTCTTCGTTCAGGCATTTATTCATCTCCTCTTTGAGCTCCTTGAACACATTTAGAATTGCTATAGTCATTGTCTTAGGTGTCATCCAAGGTGCTTTGCTTAGGCAACATTACTACTGGAGTGTCCATTTTTGGAGGAGATATATTGTCTTGGTTATTCCTGTTGTTTGTGATGAGACCTAGGCATTTGGAGTTAGGTCGTTGGTGGTGTTTTTTGGTATGGATGTCTGCCCCACCTTTGTTAAGTGAGTGTTTGGATCTCTGCGTTACCTCTCTAGTCAGGTTTTGGACCAACTGAATAGTGCTTAGGGTTCAGTCTTGGATTCATTCACTGTTGATTTGCAGTAGGGTATCAGACGTGATCCTAGGTCAGCTAAGGCTGCATGCAGCTTCTGAGCACAGGAGCAAACTTTCTGTAGAGTCAACTGCAGATCCTCAGAAGTCTGTGGAAGGTTCCCAGTTTCACAGGGTCCTTAGTCAGCACTGGCTAGAGAGGGAGCGGGAGTGGGTGGGGCGCTGTACTCCCTGCGGTCCTCAGGGCAGTAGTGTGCAGTTGCAGCCTAGCATGGGTCGCCCTGAGAGGGGATCAGGACTCCTCTAGGTCCTGGGGCGGCAAGGGTGGGGCCAGAGCCCACGTTTATGACTGTACACTAAGATTAAGGGTTACAAAATCAGATGAGATGATGGCGAATGTGAAACTTTAGAGCGTTCATTTTCGCTTCACTCTTCTTGCCTCCGCCTCCTCACTAATCATTGTCAAAGCCCCGCCTCTCTCCCTTCCTGTGCACATCTAATCTCCTCCCAACTCTCCTTCCTTTGTTAGACTTAGACCCTCATCTTTCAGAGTTAGAACCGGAGCCTCCCTTTTCCCCACTGCATTTTCTTACTAGTGGTTATGGCGTAGCAATCGTTTGGAGCGCATAACGTAAACAATCCGCTCCTACGCACAGCTTGTCATGAGGTTCATAAAAGCCCTTAAAAATGAAGAAACTGAGTGAAAATGTTAAGATTTGTCTAGAATCACACAGCTAGTAGGACCAAGAGCTAGGCCTCTTCTCCTCCTAAAGTTTCCACATCTCCCTAAATAGCAGCACCAGCTGGGGACCAAATGTTCAACACATGAGCCTGTGAGAACGTTTCATATTCAAACCACAACACCAGGAATGATCTGTCTGGTTCCTCTGCTCAGATCTCACAAGGCTGCTGCAATGCGGGTGTCAGGCATGCTATCTGCCTTTCTAGAACATAGAAGGAAAAGAAGCCGGGATGGACGCTAATACGCCGCAAAGCTCCCGGGGGCGTAATTTATCTTAGTCCTTCTGGAAGCTCAGCCTTCGTGTTACATCTAAGGTGGTCCAGATTAGGGGTCAGGGCTGCCCCAGAGGATATCAGTGTCCACACTCTTCAGGCATCCTCCGGCAAACAGGATTCCCACAGCCTAAGATAGGCTTTCTGGCAGAGCAGCGTCAATGCTGGATGTTAGGAATAAAACTCTTTGATCAGAAATGGAAATGGTAAGGTGTTGACATCATCACTTGCTACTGAACGTTCTGTAAAAGTTTTAAAATGTCACATTGCAAATTACATCCTGTGGCTGCTTTTTAAAGTCTATGAGTGTAATTACTCATTTAATGAAGTATGCACACCTCTGGCAATATGGTAGACTAGTTAGTATAGACTCTGTTCTCCACCCAAAACACACAGTCACCATAACACAATGACCAGTATATGAACAGGGAATTAGTGACAGGAAAGTCCTCTTTTAAAATCTGTGGACGACACCTTGAGCTTCATTTGAATGTCTGTGGAGTCAACCAGAAGCAGCACAGTAAGGCTCTGAGAGCTCCAGAAATAGGAAGTGCCTGCACCCTGAATAGTGGAGCAGCACTAGAGAGTCTTTAAAAACCAAGTCTAGTGGGATTGACTGCCTGCTTTTTCAGAAAGAAGGAAAGAGGGAAGGGAAGGAGGAGGAAGGGTGGAAGGGAGAGAGGGAAGGGAAGGAAGAAAGAACAGTCTTCTCTGGAAGGATTTAGGAGAGCCAGGAATCTCCTAGCCCAGCATTCAAGATGGTCCAGACATAATCCAAACTTATTTGACATACAAAGAATTGGAGAAATCTAAAGAACTAAAGGAAAAGGCAGTCAGCATTGAGATCCCAACATGGAGATGTCCCAAAGTGGAGTAGTCAGAATGAGATAAAAGAACAGTCAAGGAACCTGAAGAAAGAGGAAGCGTCTGTTCAACTTGTCAACTACAAGTTGATCCAGTCTAAACAGCCAAAGAGAAACAGCATGAAACCCTCATTATAGCATCCTCAGACACCACTGGAACAATGTCAAGAAATCTAACACTATCACATTGGAATTACAGAAAAAGAAGAGAAAGAGAAGGATATCAAAAACATAACTAAAGAAATAATGGCTAAAACCTCCTAAAAGTTCTCAAAAGACCAAAATGTACAGACCCAGGAAATCTCAGCAAATCACAATGACTAACTTTTTAAAAAGCATTTTCATCATCATCATTATCATCATCATGTGTGTTTAGATATGATATGGGAGTATGTGCCCTGACACACATATGGAGGCCAGAGGACAATTTCGGGGTCAGTTACCTTCTTCCACTGTGGGTTCCAGAACTTAAAACTCAGGATATCAGGGTTGTATAGCAAGCACTTTTGCTGACTGATCCATTTTGACAGCCTAGAAGAAATCACTTTGAAGGCTGGAGAGATGGCTCAGTGGTTAAGAGCACTGGTTGTTCTTGCAGAGACCCCAACCCAGCAGCCCTCCAGCTCCAGGAGATCTGATGTCTTTTGGCCTCCACAGGCATTGTATGGCATGGGTGTACTATATACATACAGGAAATACACTCATACACATGAAATAAAAATAATAAATGAATTTTTAAAAAAGGAACTACTTTACATGTATTTATTTCTCTATGTGTGTATGTATGTATAGGGGATACACATGAGGTCATAGGTCCTTGCAGAAGTTGAATCTCTCTTCCAGTATGTGGATCCAGAGATCAATCTCAGGTCCTTGAGTTCAATGGCAAATGCCTTTACTGACTGAGCCATTTCATTGATCCAAAATTTTTTAAAGAAAGAAAAAAGAAAAACCAGCACTTGGGAGGCCTAAACAGGAGGATCTCCACAAGCTTAAGAATAGCCTGAACTGTGGCATGGGCTACAGAATGAAATCTTATATAAAACATGCCAGCTAGACATTTCATAATGTAACTACTAGAAAACTAAACACAATTTTTGAAAACCTTGAAAGTTGCCAGAGGAAAAGTATATTATGGGTGGAGATGGAGGGTTTGTAATCACTGCTTTGGGGCTGTGTGTGTATGTGTGTGTGTGTGTGTGTATGCATGTGTGCGTCAGGGTTTCCCTGTAGCCCCAGCTGGCCTAGAACGCTCTGTGTAGACCAGGCATGCCTTGATCTCAGAGAGATCCACATGTCAAAGTCTCAGTAGAAATTTTAAAATATTTTGAACAAAATGAAGATACGATATATAAGATGTATGGAACAGTACTACGATGGACTGTAGAGAGAAACGTGGTTTTAAAAGCATATATCAGAAATGGAAAAAGGTCTCAATGCAACACTTAAACTTCAGATTTAAGAAACAGAAAAGCAGAGTAAAATAAACCCAAGGAAAGCAGTAAAAGAAATAACCAAAAGGGAAAAGAAATCCATTAATTAAGATCGCAAATAAAAACAGAAAATTAATAACCGAAAGCTATTTGTTAGAAGAAATACATCAAGCCAGGTGTAGTGGCCCAGGTATTTAATTCCAGCATTTAAGAGGCAGAAGCAGATGAATCTCTGCAAGATTGAAGCCAGCCTGATCTACATAGCAAGTTCCAGTCTAGCCATAGCTGCAGGGAGACCCTGTCTCAAAAGAACAAGACAAAATTCTTCATGATCATAGATATAAAAACATTCAACAAAACATGCCTGCAATCCCTCCATGCAAGAGGCCAACTTGAGTATTTGAGGCCAACTTGAGATCTTCACTCAAAACAAAAAATTGTTAAGACTAAAATTTGGGAACTCATATATCAAGTTGCTATAGTAACCAAGATATTGGTTTTTAAAAATGGAAGACTAGACACATAAATATAGTTGATAAATTTTTGTCTTGTTTTGTTGTTTGAGATAGGATCTCCCTGTAGACCCAGCTGGCCTAGAACTTGCTATGTAGACCAGGTTGGCCTCCATCTCACAGAGATCCATCTGCCTCTGTCTCCCAAGTGCTGGAATTAAAGGCATAGGGCCACCACACCTGACTGGTTGATGAGTTCTTGACAAGTATGCAAAGTCAATTGAATGCAGAAAGGACAGTCTTTTCAAACAAACGGAAATGGAACAATTGGATTTCTATAAGCAAAATGTGAACTTCAACCTGCACCTGATACTGCTGCAAGTGTTGGCCTCAAATGCAGTTCAACTTCACCCAAAACAATACACGAATATTGAACAAACATGGAAAACTTAGCATTAGCCATTTTGTAACGCAAATTAAAAGCACAGTGAGATGCCATCACACATCCCTCAGAATGGCTAAGCCAGGCCTGATAAAGCTGCTGGGGAGGATGAGGCAAAGAAGCCCAAGTTACAGGTGAACCTAGATGACTTACCAAGACCCCACCTCAAAGTACAGTGGGGCACTGGTTAGGTTGGTTCATCAGGTGCAGGCCCTGCACAAGGCAGGCCTGAAGCCCTGAGCTGGATTCCTGGATCCCACGAGGTGACAAGAGAGAACCAACTCCCAAGACAAAACAAACAAAAACAAACAAACAAAATAAAATGTAAAGGGAGTGTTGGGGGGTCCCAGCACTCAGGGCCAGCCCGAGGGGGACTGAAGGAGTTCTTCCATAGGGTGAGGGGGCAAGTAGGTGCAGAGTCAATGCAGACTCCAGGAGTTGAGCGGAAAACCAGCAGTGGTGGTCTGCTGCAAACTCATTTATTCAAGAAAGAGCAGAGTGTCTTATAGGTTTTGTTAGCCAATAGCTTTATGGGGTGGGGTCCTGACCACAGCCAATTGCAGTTTGTTTCCGGGTGGATTAGGTTCTCTCCAGGTGCCGGGCAGAAACTGGCTTCACAACCAACCGGTGTGGAGCACCACACCCACGAGAGCCATTCCTCCATTCCTTCTGACAGGTGGCCTAGCTAGGCCCACCCTGCGTTATACCCAACAAGGGAGGAGTTGGGACTGTATAGCTCAGCAGTGGAGAAGCTGTGTAAAGCCCTAGGTTCAATCCCCAGGTGTTTTTTCTTTAAGGGTACGTATAGTAATAGTGATGTTGCCAAATGGCTGGCACTCCATGTGCTGTTGATAGAACTGCACTTTGTGGAGAAGATGGCTCCATAGGTAAAGTGCCTGCTGCACTGACACGAGAACCTGAGTTTAGATTTGTAGCATCCTTATAAAAAACTGGGCATGGAAGTTGGTGGCTGTAACCCCAGTGCTGTGGGGGGGGTGGGGCTGCAGAGACAGACAGATGCAGAAAGCTCCCTGGTCAGCTACTCTGTGAGCTCCGAATTAGTGGAGACCCTGCTCCCCCCACCCCCCCACCCCCGCAAATCAGGCTGAAAGTGATTGAGGACGACATTCAGTCTCAGCTTCTGGCTTCTACACATACACACACAGGTGAGCACAGTCATGCACACAGGAACACACACATGCATACGTGACATGCGCACAAAAAGAGAAAAGGAAAAGAAATACAATATGGTTAGGCCACTTTGAAAAAAATCTGACAGTTTTTATACAATTAAACCTATACTCATGATAGAGTCCAGCCATCCCATCCAGCTATTTATCCTGGAGAAATGAAAACTTACCATCACAGAAAACCCTGCACACAAATGTTTGTAAAGTTTGATGGCCAAGCATAGCACTCAGCAGAAGAAAGCTGTCTTGCCCAAGATTTCATCTGCTCCCCAAAGAAAGCCTTCATCCAATGACTGGCCTGAGGTATCCAAAGATTTGTTCTCTTTTCTTCAATACACAACTCTGTCTGGGCACTTCAGCGTCCACAGGTTCAGCTAAAACATCTGTTAAAAGTGAATCACAGTTCTATTTCCCCTTCACCTGTCACAGGTATGTTTACTAAAACACTCCACAAAAAACCATACAGAACTCAACATCTCAGAACCTGTCTTCCTGAGAAACTCAGCCTTTCCCTCTAGGGAGGGCAAGAACAGGAAAAATGTTAATAGCTTAAGCTTGATGTCTGTCTGTTACATTGTCATCTATTTTTATTTATTTTGAAATACTTTATCATTTTTATAGATATCTTCTGCAGATACTGCAACATGCATCACTCTAATTCAGGTCAATTATCTCTGCCAGTTATGAAGTCATTTCTATAAAGTTCATAAAATATAATGTAGGTGGTCCAGGAAAAAAAAAGTCATAAAATATTAAAATACCAAGTAAAAAAAATGTCTGTTGAACTTAGCTATTTTTTCTCTAAACTTCACTGATTTTTTAAAAATCCTTAAGGCCAAGAGTTGGAGCGATGGCTCAGCGGTTAAGAGCACTGGTTGTTCTTGTAGAAGACCTGGGTTCAAGTCTCGGCACTCACATAGTAGCTAACAACCGTCCATAACTCCAGTTCCAGGGGATCCAACATCCTCTTTTGATGTCTAAGAGCACTGCATGACACGGGTGTAACTACATACATGCAGGCATAATACTCATATACATAAAGTAAACAATAAAGATAAAAATGAAAATTTTTAAAAATTTAAACCTTAAGATTGTGTAAAACACACAAAGAGAGCAAGAACATTTTCTGTTTTCACAATACTAAAGGATATTTTTTTTTTCCTTTTGTATCAGGGTTTAGTTTTTTGTTTGTTTTTAGAGACAGAGTTTCCCAATAGCCCCAGTTTTCCTGGCTGCCCTTGATCTCACAGAGATCCGACTCCCTCTGTTCTCACCACTCCCAGCTGTATTAGTATTTTTTTATTTGCATACAAAATGCTGGGTTTGGTGGCATTCTGTTCCCCTTTGTCCTCCTCTGCCTCTGTCCTGCCTCCGCTCCCTCAGCCCCCACCCACCCCCACCACAGCCACCTTCTTCTGCTTCCCAGTCCCCTTATGTAGTCTGCTATTCTCTCTGCCCAACAGGGTGTTTTTTCTAACCTGTTTCTTTTCATTGTGCATTTATAGCAGTTTGAAAGAATAACCAAAAAAAGTTTCTTCTAAAATATAAAAAACAAATTTATATTGCATTTCCCATCCCTCATCTCATGTTATCGATAGTATCTTTGATTACTAATCCAAAGGTTTCATGGCCCCGTGTGAATGAAAATTATTACTTCTACTGCTACTTTAAACTCTGACTACTTTAAACTCTGGACCATCCAAACTACAGGTGGTTTGGCAGGAGAAACTGCCAGCTTACCACCTTACAAATCTGAAGAAGCCATTGCCTGCGTGAATTACAGAGGACAGATTCACCCTCTGCCTCTTCACCCTACTCAAGCTGGTTAAGGACAACAGAAATGGCCTACTGGGTAAGAAAATCCTCTTCTAGATTCCAGTGTGCATGTGTGCACATTCACATACATGGATCTAAGTTCATGAGCCCGTGACCAGCAGATCTTCAGAAGACTGATGATCCCTAAAAAGCTGTATAGAAAAACTGTCAAAAATTAAGTCTACCCACAAGGACTAAACTACCAGAAGTGCAGATAGAGCAAAGGAAGGGTTAACTGAAATTCTTCACTTTCAAAATAGATTAAGCACCAAGAAGAGCAGAGCCCCCCTCCCAATTTTTTCTTCTTACAGTAAAACTTTTTGTTTAGTTCTTATTGTTAATGCTTTCCCACAGAGAATAAAATATGAAACCAGGAGGCTAGTCTTGACTCAGAGAAAGAACATTAAAGAACAGAAGAAAAAGAAATGAAGAGTTGTTCAGTGGACAAAAGATTGAAACGCTTTAGTGGGATTTTCTTTCTGGAGGATGATTTAAACTGTGGAAGCCTGAGGGAAAGAGTAGAAAGTCTTGGATAAAGGCTAAGAATGCAAGAAAGACTTGGTCGAGCAAAGAGGAATGGCTCTGCAGAGGCAGCCAGAGGCAGTTTCAAGGATTGCCATCTGCTTCCTAGGACTGGGGCTACTGCAGTGATTGTTCCTAAGCCTAACGTTCAAAACACAAGGCCATGTCACCAGATGAGGTTTGGATTAAACCACATCAAGATCTGCCAACACCGGTTAAACGACTGCATGCGAAGTATACTCTGCCCAGACCTGTGTGTCTTGCTGAAGAAACAAAAGTGTACTCTTTTGCTTTCCAAGAGTTGCTTGTCTTATATAAGAAAAATAAATATATGTGAAAAATGGGCAATTTTTAAATGATAGATTTTTGCATCCAGTTAACAACTTGTGAATGCTCAGTAGTTAAGCAAAGTAGGAAAAAAACAACAAGGGAATGGGAATGCTTCCAATCAGAATGCGGCCAGGATGAATTAAGAACAGTGGATAGGTACTGCCTAAAAGAAGTAAGTTTTGTACATTTAATTTAAAAGTAGGAGGTATAGAGAAATGGTTTAATGGGCAAGAGCTCTGGTTGCTCTTGCAGAGGAGCCAGGTTCAATTCCCAGCACCCACATGGTAGCGGACAGTTCCAGGGGAGCTGCCGCCTTCTTCTGATCTCCATGGGCAGATGAGTGCACTCACACACAAGCAGGCGATACACTCATAGACATAAAATAAAAAATAATAAATGCAAAAATATTTTTAAAGTAGTAGATATCATAACTCCAAGGAAAAGAATGTGAAGATGTAATGGACAAAAATACTGTCACTGTGCAGAGTTCCAAATAGAACTGAGAAGAATGCTTGAGATGAACTTTGTTGAAACATTTGCTAAGATTCATTCGTCCTCTCTAAAAAAACAAAAGTGCAGTTAAAAAGCTGGGTGTGGAGCTAGAGAGATGGCTCGGCAGTTAAGAGCACTGGTTGTTCTTGCAGAAGACTGGCATTCGAATCCCAGCACCCACACGGCGACTAACAACCATCTGTAACTCCAGTTCCAGGGGATCCGATGCCCTCTTCTGTCCTCCACAGGCATAGCACTCATACACGTAAAATTAAAAATAGATAAATATTTGGGGGGAAAAAAAGCCAGGATGGTGGCAATGCTTCTAATCCCAGCATTGTGGAGACAGAAACAGGTGGATCCCTCGTGTTTGATGGCCAGCCAGCCTTGGTTTGGGCTAATGAGAAACCCAGTCACAAAAAACAAGGTGATGGGATCTGAAGGGATGTTCAGCGGTTCAGGGCACTGGCTGCTTTTGCAGAGGACCCTGGTTTGGTTCCTAGTACTATGTGGTGGTTGAAAACTGTCTGTAATCCACTTCCAGGGAATCTGACACCTTCTTCTGGCCTCTGGGGCCATTGCATTCATGACTGTACTTACATGCAGACAGAGCACTTATACACATAAAATAAAAAATAAACTCAGTTTAAAAACAAAAGCAAAGCAAGGTGATGGCTCCTGAAGAAAGACATCTCCCCTCCACAGGCACATACACACAGGTACAGTCATACATACACCCCCACCCACCCACAAGCACACATACAAACCTAAGTGCAGTTAAAATAGGAGGCAGAGATCTGGAGAGATGGCTCAGCAGTTAACAGCACTGGCTTCTCTTGCAGAGGACCTGAGTTTGGTTCCCAACATTCACATTGTGGCTAACAACCAACCCTAACTTCAGTTCCAGGGGACCCAACATCCTCTTCTGACTTCTGCTGGTATTGCATGACACAAATGCACTTACGTACATGCAGGCAATACACTCATACACATAAAAAAATAAAAATAATAATTAAAATTATTTTCTAAAAATCTGAGGCAGAAGTTTGCAAAGTTAACAAGGTTTCATAGGGTGAATGAACACATGAATTAGTGGAAAATGGGTGTGATCACAGCTTTAGTAGAAATTAGGAGACTAGGCTATAACAACTGTCAAGATTTATGAAAAATATAAGATTTGACCATAATGGAAATCTGACAAATTAACCTGCAAAACTCCTAAGTTCCTGTATCAGAAATGAAAGTCCTCATCACTGTGGCACAGCAAGCCTCAAGGACATCAATTCTGATTCCTTTACTCTCCAAACAGAAAGGACTAAGTGAGTCTTACACCTTCAATAGGTTGGCATCTCAGCAGAGGAACACTGAGTTTAACTAAACCCAAAGCCGACCTGCCTTTTCTCTGGGGGAAGCCACAGTTTTATTATACTAGACAGTAAACAGCCCTGAATCCTTAGAAAGAATATTCAGCACAGAGGGACAGTGTCCACTGGGATGTTTTAAAGTGCCAGAGACCTCTGAAGCATCGTCTCCCAACAAATGGAAGGTAGAAAGGCCTGTGGAAAGAGCATATGGGAAGCTAAGAAGTGAGACATGAACGCACACACTACAGAGAAGATGGAGGTGGGCGACTATACAGATTTTCTGTAGAAAAATCAGCAAAAGTGTTATTATGACCTAAAGGTCTGAACATTTGGAAAAAGGCTGAAAGGAAAGAAGTAGATGAGAAAGGTCAAGCAAAACTACTCTCTATTAGTTATGTACAGCTGCATAATTAAATTGCCCCAAACTTGGTGTTTTAAAACAATGTACATTTATTTTGTCACATCGTTTCACGGGTCAGGAATCTGGGAGCAGTTTACTAGGTAGTAAGTTTACTGGCTCAGGGTCTCTCATAAGGTTGCAGTCTGGTAACTGGTAGACTACAGTCACCCAAAGCTTGCTCGGGACTGGCTACTTTCAAGTTAATCATGCATTCTTCGCCCTGGAACGTTAGTGTTAGATGTTAAGAAGCCTCCATTCGGTACCACATAGACTTCTCCTGAAGGCTGCACAGTCCTTATGACATGCAAGCTGGCTTCCACCAGAACAAGTGGTCCAACAAGCGATATCAAGGAAGAAGCGGCAACGTCTAGTGCTCTCTACGGTCTGATGAAGCAAGTTAGTAAGCCCTAGTCACCCTCAAGAAGAGAATTAAGCTTCACATATCAGAGGGTAGCATATAAAGGGTTTTCTGGCAATATCTTTAAATCACTATGTACTCTTAAATTTGAGCATCTGTCAAACTGATGATGGAGCACGTCCTCTATGGGAAACAAATAATATCATGCAGTTTGAAAGACTGCAGTTGAAACAAAAGACAGATCCTAGAGTAGGGAAGAGGGAGATAAAAATAGACTCAAATTAAAAATTTCTACATATTTTGTTAAAACTTATTATTTGCTATTTTTATCTCTTTGTCCTATCACCAGGATCTAGCTCTTATACTACAAAGATAGGCACAGGGGTTTTGTCTTACTTTAATTAGACCACAATATAAGTTGATGTTCCCATAGCATTGTTTTTAAAAAGCAATCTCTCCTGTCCAGGCAGAGGGAAAAATTGATCCAGAGGCTGAGGAGAAAATTGTGTTGATCTCTACAGAGATCTATTATGCTGAGGTTACCATCCGTTCCTTTCAGAGTCATAGAGTTCTTGTGGTTGAGTTGAAGAGCCAAAACCCTCTAATCTATGGCAGAACTCAATTTTCTCCATGGATTTAGCCCTTTCTAACTGTTAGCTTTGGCGTTAAACAGCACCATGGTAATCAGAACTGATTTTATGCAGATTGCTCAGGCAATGTATTAAATGAGTAAGGTCAAAGTCAAGATACCAAGTGTGATTCTTTCACAACACATACAACAGGTACAAATTAATAATGGGGGACTGGAGAGATGGCTCAGCAGTTAAAAGTACTGGCTGCTCTTGCAGAAGACCCGGGTGTGGTTCCCAGCACCCACAAGGCAACTAGTAACCATGTGCAACGCCAGTTCCAGGGATCTGACATCCTCTCCTGACCTCCTCAGGTATTGCACATTGTGGGTACAGTTACATATATGCAGGCAATATATTCATGTATATATATATATAATAAAAAATAATAAAGAAAATATTTTTTAAAAACAAAACAATAATGGCTGATTACAGGTAGTCATATTGAAGATAATCAAAAAAACAAAAGGAAGTTTCAAGAGAGACTCTTAGGATGGGTTACTGGAAATGTAGTGACTAATTACAGGTAAGAGATGGGGGACACAGGATCTAGTTTGGGAAGTTTTTGTAGACAACAGAGGTGACTGACTAGTCTCATATTGCCCAGGACTTTCTCAGCTTTAGCACTGAATGTCCTGAGTCTTGGGAAATGCTCTCTCCCATTTGAACCCCATATGATAAGAAAAACAGTCATTTATATAGGGGATGCTAGAGAGGAAACATGTCTGCTGTGGAAATGAATTCTGATCTGAGAATGTTGAATTTAAAATAACTATGAAAAATACAAGAAGAAATGTTTGAAATGTACTTTTAGAGCCCAGTGGAGAGGTAGGGGGCTGGATATAGAGAGCGGGCAGTCACCATGTAGAACCGATGTTGTGGAAGAAGGTGAGAGGCTCCTAGAGAGCTTATTTAGACTCCAAAGAAAAGGAGATTAAGAACAGAATTGAGGCTAAAATGTAAAATAAAAAGCAGGGACTGTGTGCTTAGGGAAGAAGAGACTCCATCAAGAGAGGAAGAGCAAACATTCAGAAAAGTGGAAGAAATAAATAATGATTATCCCGGAAGCCAAAGAAAGAGGACATTTTTAGAAGACCAGAGAAAGGGCAAAAATGTCAAGTGCCACATGGAGGAATCCACAGGATCTAGAAATTGGGTCTGTTTCCTGCAGTGATGGCAAACGGGAGGTTTTAGGAATAAGTGCTCTGACTGGAAAGAAAGCCCCAGTTAACAGAGAGGATCGTAGCCAACAGGCTCCTGCCCGTCTGACCCTCTGCGAGCCGAGGCAGAAAGACCAAGAATCATCACATCCAACCTAGACTCAATTCGCAGGCGCTGTGAAACTAGTCAACCTTCACCGGCAGCTTTATTTTGAAAACAACTAGCTTTTTTTTTTTTTTTTTGAAGGAAAAAAAATATATGTGCAGAATGCCTTCTATGTTTTACTGCATCTGCTCCTCATTGCAGTCTAGTGAGGAACTTTCACTAAGATTTCTCATTGTATCCCTGTTCGATTTCTCTCATTTAAAAAAATTTCATACTGATTGAGTCAGTTTTCTTCAACACTGTCCCCTCCCCCAGCCTTCGAGGCTGCTCAGTATCTTTGCATCATGAGGCTCTACTGCCTGGTTTGAGCCCTCGGAATGAGATGTATTGTTTTTTCTAATGTATGACGGTGACTTACATTGTGTTATAATTTCCTGAGGTATAATCCCCCCAGCCTCTTCATTCTAGCTACCAAGTTAAGGATGTAGATACTTCAACTCTTTCTCAGCGAATGCTTAATAGAGCATTCAGATGTTTGTAGCTTTGCAATATGAACCTTGCAACCTCTGGAGTGGATAGTTTGATCATTGTTTTGTGCTGCTAAGTTTTGTCTACCTGTTAAGTGACACGTTTCTGGATGCCAGAAAGCAAGCGTCATATCCTCCTCCTCCTCCTCTATAACTCATAACAGATTGTGGACACCAAAGGCATTCACTCTCAGTGTTTAATGACTAAATCCTGATACTCAGAAACAAAGCAATGAGCAGCGTGTGCCTGTGCCCTCTCTTCAATGGTCTCCGTAGTGTTCCTAGATGGAACGCCACTATCAGCAACGTTATTCTGAGCACCTGTCACTATATCATTTCATTATCCACAGAATTAGTTTATACACTGGGTAAAGACGGAAGAGCAGCGTAAAAGAAATGTATCATACGTAGTTGTGCTTATAAAACATCAAATGAGCAAATGCTTACAAGGCGAACTGGTATTACTACAAGAACCTTATTATTATAACAATGATTGTGAACTTTATTTTTTACAGTTAGACAAGCTTATGTGTTCATTTTCCTTGAGATGTTGGTAACAGCAGAAATACTATAGTTCCAACTTACTAAAAGCTAAAACTCTCGGACTCAATACATATATAAGCAACTAATGAAAACAGACTGCATTTTTCTCTCCCTGCATTACTCATATTGAAAAAAAAATCCAGAGTTATCAATTCTTCTGCAAGACATGCAGGTCTAGACTTGCATAACTATGATGTCTGCTAACTGGCCGCAGCCTAGTATTTTCACACCTTTTTTTGTACTAAATGGTTAGAACCGATCACTCCACTAGAAGCTGTCAGTGAGACATCTTCATTTAAAAATCACAATAAGACATGCAGCAATAGGGTTGAAATTTTAAAATATCCTACTTCCGTACATTTCAGTAAACTCTCGCAGATACATGTCATCCATTTGCCCTTTGTACATTTGCACACATGTAAATGCCAGTTAAGATTGCTGACAATTCCTTATTCAGTTTGTCAGATGTAACTAGTACATTTCTGGTCTGCGCAACTCTTTGGATAATTAACTGAATTTTTAGTAAGTCTTTAGGTTACTTATCTAACTCAGTAAAAAGCCATTTGCTGAAGAAAACTATGGGGCGGAGGAAAAAAAAACACAAAGCTTTGCTAATAAATAGTTCTCAGAAATATCAGCTCCCAATTTGCTACTTGTACACAATGGGCCAGTTGGAACTTGTATGGTGATCCAATTTGCCACAGCTCTTGTTTTTAGTCTTTGTGAAGATGCTGTGTGAGCACAGTGGGGGCTGCTCCAGCGTATCCCCTGAGTCCATCAGTGGGCTTTTGTTTCCTGCTGGTCAAAAATATCAGGTGGCTTTGAGAGTCTAATTATCAATGAAAAATTAAATTCAATACAGAAATATAGCCACAAGCACCCTTCTCCTCACCCTTCTGTGCCCTCACCACCCCAGGCATGTGATGAAGTATCAAGTTATTCCTTAGGATTTCAAAGAGGTAGGAAGGAAAAATAAAAGGCACAGACCTAGGAAGGCAACCAGAAGAATCTACCTTTACTTACATACCTTCCTCTTTTCAGTCTAATTACCATGGATGTTCTGGAAATTAGCAAACAGTAGGAGCTTCCTCTAAGAATTGTTAGGCTACCATTGCCTCATAAAATTTCCTAGCCATGGTTTCCACCAGAAATTCAATAGACAAAGAAACTAAAGAACATACATGGTATTGCCAGTAATCTGAGTTTACTTGACATTATAAACATGCCCTTTTCTACTGCAAGGAAAGAGTTCTTACTGTTGGTTGAAGTGTGCTCTTGTCTCTGCTGAATTTAGTCCAGGCACTGGGAAGAATATGAAGTTGGAAATGCTAGTAAGCACCTCTTAATTCAAGCTTTTGAAGTAAACGCAGACTCCTTGGTTCACATTCTGAGTCATAAAACAGAATTTGATGCCAAGCAATACTGCAGTCAGGAAGAGTACAGCATTAGTTTTCTACATAATTTGTTCCTTAACCCTTCTCTTCCAAAACAAAAAGGGAGAAGAAGAAGAAGAAGAAGAAGAAGGAGGAGGAGGAGGAGGAGGAGGAGGAGGAGGAGGAGGAGGAGGAGGAGGAGGAGGAAGAAGAAGAGAAGAATCAATGTGTTTCATTAATAAACAATGGTAGGAGCAAAATCCCACTCGCTCAAAATAATCCACTCTTATCAATCTTTCCTATGAGATAGCCACCCCTCCAAAAGAAATATTCCAGTGAAAACCAATCAAGGCAAACTTTTCTCATGATGCTCAAACATTGCAGACACGATGCCATCATACATCAGTTGATTTTTACATTTATTTATTTATGGGGTGGTGAGCTTGTGTGCCATAAAATACATGTACAGGAACTACAGGTGGGGGCAACTACAGGACTCAATTTTCTCTTCCCACTATGTGGATTCCAGGTATTGAACTAGGTTCATCACACTGGGAGACAAGCATCCTTAGACACTGAACCATCTCACAAGCCACATACACCAACTTCTTCATCATAAGTAATACAGCTGATTAACAAATACCATTGAAGTGTGACATGTTCTTCCATGTGAGAGACTGTCAACAATTGATATCAACCTTGGGTTAGATATCTGTAGAGTTTAGTTAACCATGCAATGCAATTTTATCTATGGGTGCAGAGATATAAAAATTCTTGAATGCATGTTAAGTGATACATTGGACTAGAAACTCTTCCGGTGCTCCAAAATCCTTAGGAAATCAGTGATATAAATGTCTGATTCTGTCTTTTAAAATCAAGAAGGGCTGGTGAAATGGCTCAGTGGTTAAGAGTACTAGCTGCTCTTGCGGAGGGCCTGGGTTCAGTTCCCAGCACCCACGTGGTGATTGACAGCCATCAGTAACTCCAGTTCTGGAGTATCTAACACTCTCTTCCAGCCCTCTTCTGGCCACTGTAGGCATTGTAGGCGTGGGCACACTTAACATATATGCAGGCAAAATACTCATACACTTAAAATAAAAATTAATTTATTAATTAATTAAAATTTTTAGCAACAAAAAGTTATTTTCACTTAAAATATAAGGTAGAGGTAAACATTTTATGCAAATGCATTTCAGGTTTTCTGGTCTTCTGGACACCCACACACCTAGAATCTTCTAAAAATAGAAGCTGGACTTGCTACTTAAAATTGAATCATGCATTTGATATGATGAATTATTAAAGAACTTAATGGACAATGCATTAGAAAGAAAACGGGAAAATTACAGAATAATTTAACGTTGCAAAGAAACAAAGTAACTTGCAGGACATTAAACACTCTATTTTGACATGGAATGCCTGAAGCTAAAGCAATTAAAGCTGCAAAATATTGCTGGCTGACATGATGCATATGTAAATTTGTCATTCATTGGCAAAAGGTTTGTACCAATCACTGGGAATGTTCACAGTACAACAATCCATGTAGCATCAAATGTTTTTAGTAAAGTCCTCTAACAGAGCACTTACGTATCATTTAGGCATTTGATCATTATCCATAGTCTATTTTGAGTTTAATGAAAGAGTCCTCTACAGAAATGGCTTTAAGATTGAGGATTAGTTTTTGACATATTATGAATATGTGTGTTTACTTCTTAGAGGTAAAATGACATTTAACACTCCTCAACTGTAAAGGAAAATACATGTTATAACTTGAAATTGTATTTCAGTTAGTTATGGGTTTTTTAGGACCCCTCAAAAGGATAATGGAACCATACTGAATTCCAGCCAGTGACCTGATTTATCCCAGCTTAGAAAGAGTCGTATTCTCCCACAGGAGGTGGGAGGGAAAAACACAGTAATCCCCCAAATGCACTGTTGCTCTGGAGGAGAAGGAGATGCCTGCTGAGACTCAAGCTACAAAATATTTGGGTAGTTGAGAAAAGCATAGGCCTTCCCTTCACTGCCAACTCCCTAAGACTCTGTTTGCCAGGACTCCAGGGTTGATCGGCTTTGCAAAAAAATGCCTGACAGAACCCAAACAGAAGCTGTGTGGAAAGAAGACATTCCTTAATATTCACCCATCAAAGCTCTTCAATTATCCTTTCAGATTAGATGAACCAACAGTAAACTGGGAGCCAAGAGTGCATTTTAATAAATACCAAACATGACTTCATAATAGAATAAATAATCAAAATAGTTGTTGAATGCTAACTCCTACATTTAAGACATTTCACCAATGAGGTTAATTAACTTTCCCAAGGCCTGTGAATGAATATGGATGAAAGAAAATCTCTCTCTCTCTCTCTCTCTCTCTCTCTCTCTCTTCTATATCCCTTCCTCCCTTCTGGATTTTTTTCCTCAGGGATGGGGATTTCAGCCCATAGGATTTCACAGCTCCATACCTGCTAAAACCATGTGTTCAGTCCTCTTCTACTTCAGAAAACATCAGGTCAATCTCTAGCCTTGCATTCTGAACAAAGTCATCACCAACCATAGGATCCACGTGGTAATTAAGAAGCTAGATAGGAAAGTCCTGACTTGCCAAATCCTTAACCCTTATACATAAATTTTGTGCTGATAATCAATCCAGTCATCCTAAACACTGTGCCAAAACTAAATAAACTCAAATGAATTAAACATTTAAATTTATATATGCAGATGCCAGTAATGAAAAATCCCCTATTCTGGAAAACAATGCTGAGAGGTCCCTGCATAGCCTGCAAAATAAGAATATTAGTTTGTGGAGCTCCACAAACATTCGTTTGGCATTTCTGAGAAGCATCGTAGGAATTTTTAAATGTGTATCACATGTCCTCCAAAAGAGAAAAACAGACAAGTATTCCAGTATCAAATACGGAAAATCACAAAAGAACTAAACGGAGGTGTAATGCATAAAAGACAAGAGGAGGCCGGGGAGGAGAAGGAGCGCATGAAGCCGGAAGCTGGGCAGGTGATGCACACCATTCGTGGAAGCACTCGGGAGGCAGAGGCAGGCAGACCTCTGTGAGATGGCGCCAGCCTGATCTACCTAGCGGGTTCCAGGCAAGCTAAGGCTCCAGGGAGATCCTGTCTCAAAAGAACCCAAAATAAAAATAAAAAATGAAACAGTAAAAGGCATGATATGTGAACTAGACTGACTCCAGGATTTGCTCAAGTACCACCTGGTGTGTCCATGCTGCAGTCTGTCCGTCAGCCTGTCTATCCATCTATCCATCCTCTCCCTGTTCACAATGAACAATTTCACCACGACTTTGGAAATGCATGCCTCCCCTGCTGCTGTCTAGAATATCGATACAAACATTTTAGAATCGACTTTATTCTTAGAGTGATGGCGGTTTAGAAAAGGGACAGAAAGTCTTAAAATTTACACATCAACAAAACAATTTCTGAGTTGAAAAAAAAAATCACATATTTCAATGTTTCAAAAACAATAAATAAGAATCATAGCAACACTACACAGTTAATATAAGTAGGTTCCAGAAAGCCTAAGAAAACATAATTTGAAAATTATCTCCACTTTTGGACACTTATCACCATTGATCTTTTTATTCTAGAAGTTTAAAAAATACTCTAATGTTCTTTCTCCTAAGTCTCGATGTTGTAGCAAAGCTGAGATGTGATTGGCTTTGTTATAAGCATGTTGTATATGTGAGGCACAATATTAATCCCACTCGTACCATAAAAAGTATGAGCCTCTTGAGCTTAACTCCCCTGTGAATTGTGAATCACAGTACTACTCTGGGGACAATCATTGTGTCTCTAAGATTCCTGTTTTGTTTCTTCAAGTTTTCCCTCAAATATCTTGGCACTTAAACTATCTAAGAAATTTGAGGTCCTCCTGAAATATCTTAATATAGTTTTTCCAAATCTCCACACTTTATGTATGGACCAGTTATGTAGTATAAAAAAACCAGGTTCACCAGATAAAATTATATTAGCTCTATTATATCCTATAGAAGGAAAAGCCATTTATTACAGTCATATTCCTTTGGTAAGTAGCTAAAATATCGAACTAATAGGTTTTTAACCATCAGACAGAATTTGTTAAGAGAATAATGAAAATGTGTTGTCATTGTATTCTAAGTCCCTTGTGTGTGTTTGCGATGCGATTCATTATAGCTTATTTTAGCTGTTCTGTTTTCTAATTCTCCATATTTTCACATCTTTTCAACAAACTAATAATAATAATACATAAATAATATCTGACAAGATTTCACAGATTTTTTTTCTCCATTGGTATGCCTTTGTTCGCCAAGCGTCTCAAAGCACTGGTGTTGTGAAATACAAAGAGAGTCTGAGCATGAGATTCTTACATGAAAAAGCACCAGTTTCTCTCTTCTGTTGCACACACTGTAGAGTCCATTTAACAATGCATTAAGTGATACACAATAGTGATTCTGAACTTAAACATCATGCCAAATGCTTCTAGTGAAAAACAGTTGCTAACTGTGCTTTCATGTTGAAAGACCCTGTTTTCATTAACGATGTCTTCCCACAGCCTTGTTTTAATCGTACTACTATTAGCCTTGAAATTTGGCTGCTTCTCTTTAGTCTTTGAAGTATATCTGTTAAATTACTAATGCAATTTACCTCATCAGAGGTCATTGCCCTATTAGGGATATTGGTAATAAGCTGAAGGTCTCACTATTCCCTTTCTAGGCCTGTATAGTTGCCTGAATTTACTTACCAATGCAACTTAGACTACAGACACCACTGGAAATCAGACACCTGCTTACTCCTTACTAAAGATACACACATTTTAGAAGGAAAAAACTTGGGAGAAGCATATCCCCTGAGTTTTTCTACATGCCATACATTATCAACAACAACAAAAAATCAAACCAACCACAGCATCTCAGACCCATGGGAAAAATGGCTTTAACCGAAAAGGAGACCAGCACACACAACTAATTCAGGAGTAAGCAATGTCACAAAATAAAGAAATGTTATCAGCTGCCACTCTTTCCATTGAAGTCTATTCCATAAAACCAACTGAAAGTTAGAATTAGGTTTTAAAGTTTTTACTGCATCTTCACCATGCTCAATGTTGGCAGCAAATACACCCTGGACCCCTAGGGTTTTCAGCCTGATGTCCCAGGTGCCTGGACTACAAAGAAACAACACATGTGACTGTTGCCACCAAGGAAAGCATGTCACCTTATGAATCGCTGGTTCATGCTCGCTTTTTCTCATCAATGACTTTGTGTTCAATTATATGAACTTTTTTGAGTGCCTACCTTTTTTGACTAACTGACCTACAGAGTAGGGACAAAAAAAAAACATGCTTATAATTGCAAGTGTGTGTATATAATTACATATTAAAGATAATGTTAGGTATTAATTGAATAGCTATTATCAAAAGCATATATAGCATAATATTCTTGTTATAAATCTAGAATTTAGAAACAAGCAAGAGAGAAAGAGAGAAAATGAAACTTTGTTTAATAAGTAGACTCTAGGTGTTTTATAACATTGTTCTCTGACCTATCCACAAGAAATATTTCTCATCTTGCTAAAGAAAACTACCATTAAATACTTTCAAACATAAAGACTAATGTCTCTCATTCTAGAATGAGATAGGAAAGGAAATCCCAAGGGTAAAACTGTTCGCTGAAAAATTAGTAGAGACAAATGTTTATATGCATACTGTGTATTCATGGTAAGCAGAAAGCTTTTCTTAATGAGGAACCTAGTCAAAGTTTTACAACACTAATGTCAAGATAAAGAAGATTCCTAAAATAACGGCAGAATTACCTGCAACAGACACTACTAAGACAATTTTTTAAGAACCTGGAATTCAGAAGAGTGTGGTGGCACATTCCTTTAGTTCCAGCACTCCAGAAGAAGAAGCAGGAGGATCTCTATGAATTTGAGGCTAGCCTGATCTACATAGTGAGTTCCAGCCAGCCAGAGCTATATAATGAGATCTTGTCTCAAAAAACAAACAATAAAAAAGGCAAAAACAAAATAAAACCCTGGAATTCATACAGTACTGAATCAGATTCTTACCAATATCTCATATACAAATTCACTTTCCTATAGCTATAAAGGGGCTAATTTTAGTGGGCTATGAGCCAATCACAGCATTGTGTGCTAGGGACTATATAATAGAACGGGGGAGATCACTGGTTACAGTGGTCAAAGTTTCCTATAGATATGGCCAGAGTTACCATGTCAGCAACAGGAGTGCTCATCTCTCCTGAAACTGGTGCTACAAACACACAAAGTGATCGCAGATTCAAGGCCCTCAAAAATGTCCTTTCATCCATCACTATTGTTCTGAGAACAATCTTGAAAGAAACTCCAACATTCACTTCCCTTTTGGACTACTGTCACTCTACATTGTTCCCAGTGAAAGATAATGTTTGTCTAATAAGAAGAAAAACAATGGTATGTATTTCCAGATTTTAGCTAAATAAGTATAAGTGACCTTATCTTTTGAGTGACAAGGATCTGATCCAAAGGAAGGTAGGTAAGGAAACAAGTCAATAAATTTGGTGCTAGGGGACAAGACTAAACACTACTTCTATAGACGAATGGTTCTGTGTTTCAAGGACTGGTCTGTGTTGTTTTGAAGAATGTGGTCTGACTCCATATATTCCAACCAAGAAACAAGAATTTTGATCCAGGTGTAACAATAGAACAACATGGCAAATACAAACATATTTAATTAATCTTTCTTTGAAAATGTCAAATTTTCAATTAAAAGGGCTATGTTAAAAATACGTCTTTGTCTTTCTAAACTCTCATGATTCGTATCTAGAATACCAAGTCAGCGCATTAAAAAGGTGATTGTGAATCTTATGTAGTATCTAAAACATTCTATGATTAATAGAATAGACTCCTTAACCTCTAAAAATGAACTTTTTAAAATGCATAATTCTTACTGTTTCTAACAGAAGTCCCTGGAACCAAAAAACTGACAATGTAAAGAACAGGGAATGTTGACCTTGTTTTTGACATGATAGCATCATGTCCCTTTGAATTGATGAACCCAGGACATTAGCTTCTTGTTATTCTGATATTGGGGAGTAGAGAAACATTTTTTTATTGTGAGCTTCTCATGTAAAGTTCATTATGATATAATGAAAGGTATATACTCTATATTATAAAACTATCTGATCTTCCCAATCCCCCAAATCATGCTGGAAAATGCCTCATTGTAAATTCTCATTGTTTTACTCCACTAGCCATAGTGATGAACTGATAATTCAAAATCATCCCGATACCTCCAAATAGAATTTGAAAATCAGAATTGCATGAAGAAATCAGCCCCAGAGCATTGTAGTATTTTTAACATTTAAAGAACTGTGAACTTTTCTTGGACGTTGAAATCCTTCCTATTCATCAAGGCCTTGTATGGATATTTATATAGGATAATATGGGTAAGTGCAGATGCACAAATCAGTACAATTTTGTCTATATTGATGAAGAGATGCTTCTGTTTGCATATGGATATTCAGGAAAATTAGGGGAAAAAGACAAAACTAAATAAATATTTAATATTTCAGCACTTGTCATATAGGTTTTTTTTGTATGTGTGTGCATTACTAATATTGACTAGCAGTAGTTCTGCTACTCTAACCAACTTCATTAAAGAATAAAAGAAAAGTAATAAGTCATTTCACACTCTGTCTGACCATTATACAATAATAGCAAGATTTCATGCAAGGGTACAACATTATGCCCATCTGCAATCACAGTCTCTTTGCAAAAATCTCAATTCACACTTCACATGCAGCTAACCTTGTTACCATCCCTTCCTAAATCCATCAGTGTTGCAGCTGCACGTCTTCACAGCCCAACATCTTAAAATTCATCACTTTGGCACCTTAGCATCACTATAGGTCAAGATAAAGAATCCAACCAAGAATAATTAAAGGGCACCCAGATGTTAGTTTACTTATCTTAAGCCTTTCCTTTAACATATTTGAATTGCCTGTGTGTACTCTTTCTTTCATTTTTTTAAGATATGTGCAAGGTGATTATTTTAAGGGGATGAGACCTGGAACAATACATTTCAGACTCTTTTTTTTTTTTTTTTTTTTTACAAGTGTAGTTCTTTGTAGTTGAAATTTGAACAAGAGGCGTGATAATGAGTAGGTTGAGGGAAGGAAAGGTGTTATCTCATTAAGGTAATTACTAAGACATCCCCACCATTATATCGGTTTGAAAATGTGGCAATTAAAGCACCCTACATGGGCTCCCGGAGACAAGAGAACAAGACAGTTCGCTTGGAACTTCTATGGTGCGGTTAATGTGTGTCATGTAAATGAAAGGAGAGACTATTGCTATTTAATTCTTTTCCTCAATCCCCCACCCCCATCCTCAACTTTCTTTGTGGGTTATGGTTCTTTATTTTTTTCTCCTTAACCTGAATTTAGTTCTCATGAAGGGTGTTAGATAGACAGCCCTGGAAGCCAAAGCCTTCTATTTACCAATAGAAAAGTCAGAACACACACACAAACGGTAAAAACAGCAGGACACACCGGTTGGGTAAGAAGCTACCTGTGTCAGAAGACACCTGACGATCTTTTTTTCTCTGTAGTCAGTCGAGACTCCTGCTTTGCTGAGGTGGCTGAAAAATTCAAGGCCAAAGATATGAAGGCTTAAAATACATGGTTTTTTTAAATGGAAAATGTAGTTTTTAGTTTACTTCCTCATAATCTATCTCAACTAACTCAGATAGCTCTTTTTTCATTTGGGCTAAGGTTGCCCTATTCACTGAACCCCACCCCCTGCCCCCCAGATCAGCAATTCCGATCCCTTCTGGTGCTGTTCATTTTGTTCTTGCCTCTTCATTGCTTCCACTGGCCTAATCAAGATCAGTAAAAAGGTGATACACCAGTTGAGACATAAAAACCAGCCTCAAGATGCTTGTTGTCAGTGGCAGAGTGCCTGACTAGCATTCACGGAGTACTGGGTTCAATCCCCAAAAGCATTTAAAAGAAAATCTTGCTTTTATGCTCACTAAAGCATTATGTATCTCAAATTCAGAAAAACAATTTAGGGACTGGAGAGATGGCTCAGCAGTTAGGAGTGCACACTTCTCTTCCAGAGCACAAAGTTCAGATCCCAGCATCCAAGTCAGATGACTCTGAATCTGATGTCTCCAGCCCCCTTGGCACCTGCACTCGTGTGCACAGACCCACACATAGGGATATACATAATTAAAAATAACAAAAGTGAATATTTTTTGAAAAAGAAAAAAAAACAATTTCGGATTGGCAAGATGGCTCTGCAGATAAAGGCAAGTGCCACCAACTCTGATGTTTTAAGTTCATTTCCTAGGACCCGCATGGTAGGAGCGAACAGGTTCAGGCAAGCTGTCCTCTGACCTCCACATGTGCACTCTGTTGCATGTGTTCGCACACACAAAATAAGCAAAAATGCAATAAAAATTTTTAAAAGAAAAAGAATTTAAATGTCCAGCAGTGAAGCTGGAGGTGAAGCTCAGTGGTGGAACACTCACCTAGCGCGTGCAAGGCCTCAGCCTGGTGGAACACTCACCTAGCATGTGCAAGGCCTCAGCCTGGTGGAATACTCACCTAGCATGTGCAAGGCCTCAGCCTGGTGGAACACTCACCTAGCATGTGCAAGGCCTCAGCCTGGTGGAATACTCACCTAGCATGTGCAAGGCCTCAGCCTGGTGGAACGCTCAGCTAGCATGTGCAAGGCCTCAGCCTGGTGGAACGCTCACCTAGCATGTGCAAGGCCTCAGCCTGGTGAAACGCTCACCTAGCATGTGCAAAGCCTCAGCCTGGTGGAACACTTACCTAGCATGTGCAAGGCCTTAGCCTGGAGCCTCCATACCATAAAAACTAAAATAATGCCCATCAACGGGAGAATGGTTGACTCAGTTCACAGGAGGGAATATTATTTATCAAATACCATACATGCAAAGAGTTTTAAAATATATAGGGGTGGACTGGAGAGACAGCTCGGCAGTTAAGAGCACTAGCTGCTCTTGCAGAGGACTCAGAGTCTGTTCCCAGCACCCATATGGTGGCTAACAACTATTCCTAACTCCAGTTCCAGATCTGATGCCCTCTTCAGACTTCCAAGGGAATTGCATGATACAGGTGCACTTACATACAGGCAAGCAATTCACTCATACACATAAAATAAAAATACAATTTAAGAAAATAAAATAAGAATACTGAGCACTGGTTGCTCTTGCAGAGGACCTGTGTTAAGTTCCCAGTACCCACATAGTAATTAACAACTGTCTGTAATTCCAGTTTCCAAGGGATCCAATGGGCATCGCATTCACATGGTGAACTTACATACATGCAGGCAAAACATTCATACACATAAAATTAAAATAAATGAATAAAATAAAGTTAAAAGAATATAAATACTTGCAGTACATTGACAAAACAGACAAAATGCATACAACCATAAAAAATACACAGCACATAAAATCTAGAAATAATAAACCAAATATTAGTAGTGACTTTCTTCTAGTATCACATTCTTTTTCAGTATTCCATGGATTTTTCCACAATAAGTATATATTACTTTTACAATAAGAAAGTTACTTTATTGTTTACACAAAGTCTCCTTTTCTTTAGTTGGAGTTAGCCACATAAAGTTAACATCCTTAAAACTGAAGGTCAAGGGTCATCTGAAAATACTGTGGCCGTATAGTTTCTTCTTCTCTCCTGTATCTTCCTGTAGCCCTAGCTGACCTGGAACTCACTATGTAGGCCAGGATGGCATCTGCCTCCTGAGTGCTGGGATTGTACACACCTTAGTTCTTGTTTGTGTTTTGTTTTGTTTTGTTTAATCTTGCTCCAAAGTATTACTTAATAATGAAGTCCAGGTGCTGGAGAGATGGCCTGCGGTTTAGAGCATGGTTGCTCTTGCAAAAGACCTGGATTTGAATCCCAGCACCCACATGGTGGCTAACAACCATCTGCAATTCCAATTCCAATGCCCTCTTCTGGCTTCTGTAGGTACTGCACTACATAGTTGCACTTCCATATATACAGGTGTAACACACACATAAAATTTTTTTAAAAATTTTTAATGAAGTCAAATACACTTTCAAACTTAGTCTTTGTTGTTTTTGGGTTTATTACTATTATTGTTAACATTTCTCTGTAGGGATGTTAAGCTGCCATATTAATAAAAAACAAGCAAACAACAACAACAACAAAAAAAACTCATACATCAGCAATTGCAAAGTCAAAACTAAACAATCGGAAACAAACAGGGAGTGGAGAGCAAAACAGACCCATTGGACTTCATCCTTCTAATCTGCTGGCGGACCCGAAGCCATCCACTTCCGAGCCCACTGGCCTGAGTCTTTCTTCAGCTCTCTGGCTACCACAGCCATTCCCAGCTCCAGGATTGAAAGCAGTCATTACTGTTTTCTGAGGGAGGTGGGAGGGGCTGAATGCTTACATAGATTCTAATAAAATTCCATCCTGATAAATGTCCTTGCGTGTGTTCTATGGGTTTGCAGAAATAACTGTGTCTTCTGCTGGGATAAAGCAACAAGGGATTTTTACCAAAGTAAGGAAGGAGTAAGAAAGGAAGAAGGGAGGGGGCGCAGACCTTTAATCCCAGCGCGCGGGGGGGAGGGGAGGTGCAGAGGATCTCTGTAAGATCCAAGCCAGAGGGGTCTACATAGCAAATTCTAGGCCAGCTGGGGCTACAGGGAGATCCTGTCTCAATAAGACCGAGAGTGAAAAAAGAGAGAGAGAGAAAGGAGAAATGAAGAAAAAGTTGGGGCCTAGTTTTTACAACCAAACACGTCTGGGTAGCCTAAGCCCTGCTTAAAAAAAAAAAAGAAGAAGAGAAGAAAAAGTGATCCTTGTCACTGCTCTCAAACGTTTCTTTCCTGCACTCTGATGGGACATGGCTAAAAGCAGAGCACAACCACAGGACACAGATGGATAGAGCTGACAGAGGTGGAAAAAGTCTGCTTTTGTGGTCTAAGGCAAATCTAGAGATTCATGGGAAAGTCTAAAATGTGGACTACCAGGAATTTCTAAGGCAAAGAAAAAAGACAAAGAGAAAGGGGCTTTATGTGACTTTGGGGGACAATCTATCACTGCATAGCAATGAAAGATTATGTGACATTCGTGCCTTTAATCCCATTTGAGCAAGTTCAATGGAACACCATAGTGTGTTCACCCAAGGCCAGTGTGGACATAGCTATCCCTTTTAAAATCTTAATGGCAATCATTTGGCAAGCTTCTATTAATAAAACTACTTATAGAAAATAGGACCCATGAGTAAGAAAGCAATGTTTTAAGGTGAGTATGGTCCTGCTGCCCTTTACTTCCATGGGGAATTGCCAATATCTGGCCTGAAACCTCTCACCCACAGACCTGCAGATACCCAGCTAGCAGGAAACACGTGTTGGTTCAAGAAGTTGAAAAATAGGCTTTTTAATAGCTTCACCAACATTACCTCCATCTCTCAAGTAATATTGGGACAATCTTTGCCAAATCAAATATAGTACACAAATCAGTTTACAATTAAATATTTAGAAAGTCCATTCGGTCGGCAGGAAACCTAGTCAGTTATGAAAGAGACCTACTGTGAGTACCTTCCCTTGGAAGATTCCCACACAGCCTGGCTTCCTTGCAGCATTGTGGCTAGCACAGACTTCCACGGCCTTTTCCTAACCCTCCACCAACTGGCTGTAGAACGGTTTGTCCTTCCTTCAGGGCACTCTAATGTTGTGGCTTAGGAGTGCACCATAGTGCCTGACTTCTGTCTCCAGAAGAAATATTACAAGCCCAGATTGCTCTGTACAAAACAGCCCCCCTCCTTTTAGGTTAACACAAACTGTCAAATGGAGGCCCTCGAGCCCGACTTCCTCCAGTCCCCACAGGCTTTTGAGAAAACTAGTCCTCAAAGGTGCTTGAACCCACAAACATGGTTAATCTACACTATTGAAAACCCCTATAGGGTCCTAATTTCTACTTAGTGTTTCTAACCTTCTGACCCTAATGGGTAAGGGGAAGAAGAGAGCCATAAAGCTGGAGAAGTTGAGTCCAAGAACTGAGAGAAGAGTTGAAGAAGATATCCTTTGCAGCCATGAGCACTTAGGAGGAATGAGGCAGGAGTTGAACCTGCATCCAACAGACACAAAGATTATTGTATTATCTTCACGGGGGACGGAGATGGCTTTCTATTCCCTCCATAGGGGGCAGGGGACAGAAGAACCTGCTGTATAGACCAACCCCATGGACCATCCCTGAAAGCGTCTGTATTTCTGACCCAGGTCTATAGGGACCCTGTCCTAACACTCCAGGTCCTCCTGAAACTCGACCTGTAACCCGGCGGAGGGGTTCAGGGGCCAGCAGGCGGTCCCAGGGTACAGCCCCGGCTTGGCGAGCGCCTAGGCCCGCCTTCAGGACGGTCCACGCCGGATGCAGCACCAAGCCGGGGCTTCGAGGTGGAGGCGCCAAAGCCCTGTAGGCGCCCAGCAAAGGTTAGGTGTGAGCGGGAGGCGATCCTCCCGGAGGGCCAGGTCCCTGAAGAATCCAGCCAGAACGTGGGATGTGCGTGGCGGAGGCGGGAAGCCACCGGCTCCACCAAGGGTCAAGGCACGGCGATCATACATCAAGTTCCGTTTCCTTTCGTTGGGGCTCCCCCAGGGGCAACCCGCTGCAGGGGATCACACAGCCGCCGCGGCTGGGAGGGTCGCAAGCTCCCCGGGAGATCCGCGTTGCAGATCCCGGGCTCGGAGAGCCGCCGGGCGGCCGCTGGGAGCGCTTCTCCACGGCTTCCAGCCGCGCAGGCCAGGGCTGACTGCGATCCGGGCGAGTGGAGGCAGGAAGGGCCACGCGGGCAGCTTCCGCCCGCGACTGGGCTGTAGAGGCTTCCGGAGCAAGCAGCAGACCTAAGGCCCGGCTCCTCCCTAGCCGGCTTCCGTTAAGAACTTATTAAACAAGGGAGGTTTAGAGTTGATCTGTCACAGAGCGCTACTTACCCCGACATCTTTGGGTTTGTGAATTACTTTATTGATCTGAAGATTTTGTTCTTTGGAATGTGACCCTGTTTGGACTTAGAGATAATCAGGAAACGCTGCCGGGGAGGGAGGGCTCTTTGTAATCACCTCGGAGCCTCCCCCGCCGGCGCCGCACACTCTTCCCGGTCGCGCCCCCTGCGGTCGCTGGGGCTCAGCCCGGGACCGTTCCTCGGTCCCAGGCTCTCGCGGTACAGCGACCTGGGAGCTGTCTGTGGTGCTAGGAGAAAGAAGCTGAGAGCCTGGGGGCACGGAGCGGGGTTGGGGGAGGCACACGTGGAGAGGTAGACAAGAAAGAAACAGAATGGCAGCCCTCCCATCAGAACTCAAAACAAGAGACCTTCACTTTGCAGCCGGAAGGAGGAAAGGAAAGGGGTCTTTGGAGGGTCTTCCCGCCTCTCCATCGTGGTGGGTCTGATTTTCCAAAGCAAGAGGCCAGTGACAGCTCCCTTTCTCTGAAAACACAGCCCTGGAATACACCCACTTACCGTTTCTCAACCTAGAACCTGAACACCTCTTCACCCAGTCCAAAGCACGGTTCAGTCTGGTAGAGGTGAGACGGGATGGGTGCTGGGTACTGGGCATCAACTCCACGAAAAGACACAAGTGGTGAAGGAGGCTGGATCCTCCCCACTCCCCACCCCAAAGAGGTGGGACTAGGCAAGGACTAGCTGGAGAAGTGAAGGACATTCGTCTAGGCTCAAAAAGGTCAGGTCTGAGAAGGCCCCACTCACCCATCTGCCCACACCTCTCTATAATCAACAGCCAGGACATAGAGCAGGCCAGCTTTCTCTCACCAAGGATTCTGAGCAGAAGGAGAAAAGCCAGTTCCCTATGAGGCTTGGCCCTGCCCTTGACCATGCCCACTAGTGGAGAAGAGTCAAGGTTTTTTCCCCAAGCACATCCACTTCAAGCCCTGCCTGGCTTTTTCAGAAACCAAACATTCTCTTCCAATGTATTCTTTGTAACCACGTGGTTTAACAAGTACTAAAGTTTCCCTAGCCCTGGGGAGAGCTTTTCCAAATATTTTTAGAAAGTTAAAGATATAACAAAACAAACTACTCCCAAGCTGCCTATTTAAAGAGGGGAGGTGGGATTGGGCAAGCTCTTGGGGAAGGGCTGCCTAGGCAGGAGTCAGATTGCATTGGGGAAGGAGGGAAGACTAGGTTTGAGGGCAAGTTGTGTTATTTGCAACCGAGGAAACTGCCTGTCTAATTTGTGGCTGTGTGGGTTTTCATTTTAAGAAAAGGAGCAAAGATAAGTTGATACAGGGTGGCAAGTACATGCGCTGGAGACTGGAGCCAAGGAGCAACTGTTACTTTACAAGTCTTTGAAAATAGCTTGGTTGGCTGCAATGGCTGGCGACTAGCCAGAAAGTTTAACTTCATCCTTAACAACTCAACTACTGATTTATGCTAGGTTTGCTAGGGTCCCTGAGCTGATCTCAGGGCAGGCGAACCTAAGGGACCTTTGAAAGGTTTTAAGTATCCCTTTGAAACAGGTTCATTCTCCTGTGTTCTTTTGGAAAGCAAAGAATGCCACTGAAAAGTCTCTGTTTGACTAGACTTTAACTTAATCAAAGGAGCAATCCAAACAGAGTCCAGCCATAGTTTGCCATTCAGATAGGATTGGAAAGTGGGGGAAAGAAAAGGAGTGGCAGCCGCCCAGGGAACTCCTTAACTAACTCCAAGTCTCTGGTGAGAAAGGCACATTAGCTAGCTTGTTCCTTGTTTCTCAGAAATCAGGGGTCCCTCTCTTTACCTAACACCCCCCCCCAACTTAAGTGGGCAGGCACAGAAGTACAAAAGGACCTTTTGTAAAAGAATGGACTAGGTTTGTACTTGACTTTGAAGCATTACTGGGACTTCTGAATCCTAGGGCACCTGCCAAGGTGCCATTTGCAGAGGTTTTGAAGGAGAAAGAAACAAAGAGTCCAGCAACTTTCTTTCTGGGATGCTTCCTCTTACAACACCAATTTTGTCCATTTGTACACAACTGCAAGAACCAAAACCAAAACAAATTTTAAAAAGAGAGCTGGACATATTCCGCTTCCAGGTTTAGAGAATGCAAGAAAACACAACTGTAAAGAAAAATGACCTTATAGGGACTCTGATAGGTGCAAAATAATCACTAACAGGAGTGGAAACCTTTCTATGTGCGGGTTTATTTCTACCCCCTGCACTGACCACCTACAGGGTACAAGTTCAGTTTTCAGAAGTAAAGCAACAGTGAGGCCGACTCCCCAGCAGAGCGACTGGTGGGCTTCTGGAAACCAAGGGACATCATGGCTTCACCTGGATCTGTAGATTTGTTTTTATGTGTTTCCCCTGCCCCCTGCTCCTGAAATAATTCCTTATGTGGATTCTTTCCATGTATGAACTCTGTGCCTTCCCAGATCTCTCCTTTGGCTCTGAGCTGACCAGACCCATGTGCAGTGTGAGCAGAAACTATAACATCACACCATAGAAAATGTGTTTTTTAGATCTAGGTTAAACAACAACAACAACAAAAACAGAACTACTTTATACTACATTATAAACTACTGAAACTTGATTTTTAAAAAGCCAACCAAAGCTAAGATGGAACGGGAGAATCTGCTGAATGGCAAGGCATTGGGCATTCCCACTGGACATAGTGGAGTCCAGTTTCCAGCCAAGTCCAGCTGTCTGAGTCTGTCCCAGCTTAACAGGCAAAAATAAATGAGAGAAGGACCAGCCCAGACTCTGTTGTTAGAATCATAAAAAGACCAAGACCATTTTGACTCAATTGATAAACTGAAGAGAAATCTGCAAACCACTCCCTAATTAGCCAAGGTCTGATCAAGGCGCCTGAGGCAATTTCCTTCTAAGTTTCACCTCTGGATTCTCTTCTTTCTTCCCACCCTCTTCAACTCAAATTCCCACATCACTACATTTTTAAAAATAATTTTAACTCTACTAAGGCTCACATATTAAGCAAAATTGGAGGCCAGGTATGGCCGTGGTTTAGCACCTTTGTCATAGCACCAGGACAGGCCTGAGGATTGTGGTACCAGGGTGCTCAGATAGTTCAGATTTTCCAGCTGCTGAGGGGGTGACCTGGCCCTAGAGAGATATGTGAACAGGTCTGTAACTATGCCCACCACCCCCATCCTCCTTATAATTTTCCTTCATCTAATCCTTAATGCTGGGCTTGGTAGGGAGTCGGCTGGCCCTGGGCACCTGCAACCTGAAGTCAATGCCTGGCTGGGGTTCTGTGAGCTAGTCATAACACACACACACACACACACACACACACACACACACACACACACACACACACGCTGAGAAAGCCTGCAAGGGCCTCCTTCACACACTGGGCAGAGTCTTTCACTTTGGGTGCCAGCCCTTCTAGAAGCGCAGATAAAAGGCTTGGCAAGCTTGTCTCAGCCAGAGTTCGCCCGTCGCGGCTCTATTCCCGCTCCATGCATCCAAACACAGCGAACTCATTAGGACAAGCGACTAGGTGAGGGGCTGGGAGGCTGGAAGGCCGCCGTGGGGGACTGAGAAGGCAAGGATCAAAGCTGCGACAAGGGTTTGTTAGCAGGGCCTCTCTGTGTCCCCCGGGGCGTCCTAATTGCCGGTCCAGCAGCCTCCCGCTTGCAGGCTGTCCGGCAGCACAGGCGCCCAGCCGAGGGTGTCTGAACAGCTGCGAGGCCAGCCTGAGTGTCGCCCAGTGTCCGCCTGCCGCCCGGCTCCTGCTAACTTTGCTGGCCAGTGCTGGAGTCCCTCGCAGACCCAGGAAGACCTCTAGAAGGGGAGGGGCGGACAGAAGGATCCCCACACTAGCGGTGACCTTCAGGCGGGGACAGCAGAAGTCGGCTGCCTACTTAACCAGCACTAACAGCCCACAAACAATTCCTTAAACCATCCACTTGAAAAGACAGGCATTCACACGTGAGCGTAGACAGCTTGGAAGAGGCCGGCTCAAGGAATGGAGCTGTCCGCTTGGGCAAGCGGCCCAACATCTTCGCATATTTTGTAAATTCTTACTATTCCTGGAGGGATTTGTTTTCCAGGCATTTCACCGGTGCGTGCTGCTTTAAGTAAAATCAGCTCCCTCGGATTTCATCGCTTGTTAAAAAAAGATAAACTTTATTCTTGTCATTTTTCAATCACAAAAAAATCTATACTTTCGTCTAAGCATTTATTTTACTGGATCAAAAAGACATGAAAAGAAAAATCATGTTTTTACTGACGTATATAAGTGACTCTTTTCTGGACAACATATAATAAATATGATATATCACTTATCACTCAGTCTTTCAAATGTACATTTTTTTTTTCATATTATGGAGCATGCCACTTTTTCAAAAGAAAAAAAGCTCATGAGATATCAGTGCAAAGTTCTTGGTCACCCTCCTTTCTCTGAGGCAGACAAAATTTCCAGGGTAACACCTTCTGCCTAGGGGATGAACTTCAGACTGTCCGTCCACCAACAATTCTCTGCCAGAAGCTCCTCTCCAGGCCCTTCTTCCATCCCTCCTTAGCCCTCCCCCCTCCCTCTCCCCTGCTTGTAACCTAATGTCTTTTTTTTTTTTTTTTAAGAACTCGAGGTTTTGTTTATGTTGCTGTTTCCACTTACTGGTTGCACTCAGTGGGGTCAGCATTTTCGTCAGTCACACTGCTGCTGGGGAGTTTTCCAGCCCTGCCTGTGAAGGGGGGTGGTTGGAAAGGAAAGGGCTGGCTGGTCTTTGGGGGACCCCCGCCCATTAGTGAGCGTCTTCTCTCTTACTCCTCCGCCTCTTCCCAAGGATGCTGCTTGGGAGGCCTGGTGGCCTGATGCGGGGAGAGGTGGGGTAGCTGTCCGGATTGGGTCGGGGACCTGGAGGGATGGCAGCATCTTCCCTCCTTCTTCACCGGGGATGCGGGGTGCCTGGGATGGGGTTGGACAAAGGGTTGAGGGCCGGCTGTCCCCCAGGCCCCAGGCCGTGGATGAGCACTCGGGGCACCAGCGGCCGCTGCAGCTGGGGGTGGGGGGCCGGAGGAGTCCGGTACATGCTGCTGTACATGGCCGCGGCCGCCGCGGCTGCCGTCGTGCTGTCCATGCTGCCCAGCAGGCTTGGGTGATAGAAATAAGGCGACGGAAACATCCTCTGCAGCGCGGAGTAGTTCCCGGCCTCCGCCAGCAGCTCCAGGCCCACTGCGGTCTGCCGCTTCCACTTGGTTCTGAAAAAAAGCGGGTGCGCGGGCCACAGGAGGCAGCTGTGGACACTCTCCCGGCGCCGAACCGGGGCGCTCCCCTGGCCCTCGCCAGTCCTCCTTCCCACCCAAGGAAGACTTGAGAAACACCAAATACACATTCCGTGCCCCAGCCTGGATCACTCACTCTCAGGACCGGCCAAACCCCAAATCAGTTGTGTAAATTCCACCTCCTACGTGGACACACCCGCAGACGGAATCCTGCCCTTCCCTGGCGCTCCGTTCCGTTCTCTGCCCCATAGTTTAGCTACATCTCAAACTTTCCTAGAGGTCAAATGAGACCCTGTTTCCCCACAAGCAGTCCTTGGCTGGTTCCTTAATTGTCCTCCAGTGTGCCCCACCCCAACAATCTAAAACGTTGGCTCTCAGCCCCCCACCCTCCACCCATCACACCCTGGAGAGGAAACCAAAACCTTAAACAAAAGGAGGCTGAGATTCCCTGGGTTGGGGCTTACGGGCTGTAAAGATATTCTCTCATTCTCTCATATTCTCTCTCTCTCTCTCTCTCTCTCTCTCTCTCTCTCCCTCCCCCCCTCCAGTCGGACCTGATCTTACACTGAGTAAGGAACATGGGGCAGGAGTGTGACAAGGTTTCAAAGTGGAATTCGTTTGAGAGAGGGCTCTCCCAAGGGAGCAGTACTTCTTGACCATTCCAGGTGGGAGATACTTCCTCCTCAAAGAGACAATAATAATTAAAACCTGTGACCCATTTTCCTCGGTCCTCTCCCACCCCTGATGCACCAAGCCAGGAAGAAGAGAAGAACAGGCCTTTGCTTAAAAGCCTGGCGAAACGAAAAAACACAAGCCTAGCGGGCCATCCATACCCGGCAGCTCCAGCCAAATTAATAAACATGTCGTCCATTTTAAATTGGCTACAAATGACACTAATGTTTTCCGACAGAATTAGGGTGGCTGAAACCGTATGTAATGAGACAGAAAATTATGGTAAGATGACAACTGGATGGGCATTTCCAACCCCACTTATGGACGATTAGAACACAAATGATGGGGGGAAGCAGAAAATTGAGACAAGGGAGTGGAGCGCGCCAGTTGTGGAAACACAACATAACCTCGACTTGTACTGGCCACGTTTAGCCCCATGGGTCACGGAGTGGCAATAGTGGCCCGCCAGTTTCCAAATTTCTTTTCTAGAAAAGCAGTGGTGGTGGGCAGGGTCTGTCTCCTCTCCAGCACACAACACACACCTTCCTTCCTTATTGAGAACGCAGAGGGAGCCAGTATGGGAGACACACATCTTCACACGCATACTCCAGACTGGATGCCGGTTCAACTCTAACCCAGATGGGCTTTCCTCATCTATGCTATGGGAATCAAGATTCAGATCCCGGTTCTCCCAAATGCCTCGCACTTAAGCCACGGCTGGTGAGATAGCTCTATGGGGACCTCAAAAGCTAGGCCATGTCTGCTGTGGGCATTTGGAACCAGCCTGGGGCAGGCCCAAGAGGTATCCTTTGCACACAGGCTCTCTGGACCTGAGTGTCAGATGCACAGATGTTTCAATTTGAGAAGGTGTGGCCTCATTGATTTGGGGGACAAAATGGGAAAATTCCAGCAGCTCAGGTTTCACAGGGAAAGTGGCACCTGTTAAGACATTTACACGTACAAGGATGTCCAAATTCCAGATGCCCTTGGTCTCTCCCACTTGGAGGTGGCTAATCCCTGGCCCCAGTAAGAAAGCCCTGGGGACTCCCACTGCAGACCCTCTGACTCTCTGTCCCTAGAGTCTCCAGAGGCCAGCAAGGAGGAAGACAGTGGTGGTGGCCACCAGACCCAACAGAAGCCCAGCAGCATATTCCTTACCGCCGGTTCTGGTACCAGGTCTTGACTTGGGTGTCAGTGAGGTTGAGAGCAGCTGCCAGATCCATGCGGTCCTGGACACTCAGGTACTTCTGCCGCTCAAAGCTACGCTCCAACTGGTTGAGCTGATGGTCTGAGAAAGCCGTCCTGGCTTTTCGAGGTTTCTTGGCTCTCACAGGGGGACTCTCTCGGCTACTTGAAATCTCCCGGTCTCCTTCCTCCTTTGTTCCTGGGGCAGAAACAACAGCACAGCCATGTAAGTTAGTCTGAAGTGGGGAAGGCCCACACTTCCACATTCCCACGCCAGCCACTTCTCTGGGAGGGCCTCAGTCATCCCCACCCCCACATTTGGGCTTTAGACAATATAGAACAGATCTGTTCTCTGAGTATGAGGCTCAATAGAGTTCTAAGGGTTAGGGTAACCAGCTGGAAGTGAAAGTACTTTTTTAAAAAACACATTTTCAACACAGTTGTTTTGTTACCGATTTTCCTTGATGTCCCTTTTTTGCATTGTTTTCCTAAGAACATTTTTTATTTGCTTCTTTTCAGTCTTTTTAAGAAGAGGGGATAGCTTTCTCATTCTACGCCCCCCCCTCTTTTTTTTTTCCTCCGGGCTAACTGTAAGTTTTTGTTTCTCTTTTTCAGATGCATTTGGGAAATGTTAGAATCAAGCTTTCTGCAGTCATCTGTACCAGGTCTTTTTTCAAAGCTTCCAAAAGAATGTTGTCACCCAGACACAGAACTGAGCTCAAAATCACTGAGTCCATCCCAGTGACAGCGCAGAGATTTCCGGATTCTATTTGTCAACTTTGGTTTTTTACAGAAATGCTGGGAAATCGATATGTCAATCCCTCTCTGTTTGTACCCGTTTGTGCAGTGCTTCTTGATCTTCCCTGCAGGAAGAACAATAATCTCTCTAATTGACCCACTGGGGAGGTTGGTGCACGAAAAATCGCCAGACCAGACTGTACATCTGTTTTGGGCACTATTATGCTAATGTTGTAATAGCAAACGAAGAGCCAATATCCTACCTTCCAGACAGCACCTCTTTTCCAGAGAATCAAGTGTTAATAATAATAAATAACTTATCAGTAAAGGAAAAAGAATTCCCTAGTGTGTTAAAACTCTTTTGCAATGCAAAGACCTGAACACTTATTTATGAAATTGCCCAAGAAGAAAATAGAGAGTTCAAGGCCAATTCCTGTTGTCAACTAAATTTTGCAAAAAATTAATTAAATTCCATAACATTTTATTTTTATAAATATTTCCTACTTATTTGTAAAGGGCCAGAAAATTCATTACGTTCCAGGCATTTTGTTGGGAGTACTGGTGAGAAGGATGTTTTAAAAACAGGATTATGGTTCCAGGGTTTTCTGTGTTAATCACCATCTAATAAAATAAGCTACTACTTTACTGATGTTGGAAATTTCTCCTACTTTAAATCAGACAATTTCTGTGAAGGTCTTTGGAAAATATGAGGGAGTCACTGGCACTGAAGAGTAAACACCAGATTGAGATCACACCCCTAGACACCACGCTAGCCAAACTGTTTCTCCCTCCACCTCCCCGCATTCCCAATTGCAACGTCTCAGCTAGAAAATCTCAAACTCGACCCTGTTTTCAACGAAAAGTATCTCCCTTCAGATCTCTCCCATCTGCCACCTTCCTCCCAAAATATTTTAAATTAAGTAAAACAAAGGAAGGAGCTGGGTGGCGGTGAATTTCTCGCCCAGGCCCTCTCCAGCTCGCGCGGATTTGACCGTCACTCAATCGCCCGAGCAGCTCCAGAAATAATTCCCCATCCGAAATTCGCCGGAGGCTAGAGAGGAGAAAAGAACCAGAAGATGGACGGCCGGCGGGACGGTGCAACTCACCGTGGCATTTGATGTCGCTCTGAGAATCTTCCCGCTTGTCCAGTTTGGTTTTGCTGTCCTCCTGCTCCAGCTTTGGCCGGAAGCTCTCGTGCGCTACGTTGCTCTCCTGCTTCGGGGTGTGGTGGGGAGAAGAGACGCTGGTGCTGTAGGGCGCACACGCCGCCAGAGGTTTGCTGTCTCCCAAGATGTCCTTAATTAAGAAAGAAGAGGTGGAAGTCCTGGGGGCCGAGGCGGCCGAGCCCAGCTGCTGGGCAGCGGGCTGAGGCTGCGGCGGCGGTTGCTGTTGGGGCGAAGGCTGCAAACTTTGCGTGGGGGCCGCGGCTGGCGGCGGCTGTTGGCTATGGTGGAGGTGGTGGTGATGCTGGGGCCCGTCTGTTGCCAGATGCGGCTCCCGGGGCTCCAAGGTGACCGAGATCGGAGAAGAAGGCGCCGTTCCTACGGTATCAATCTCCGAACAGGGGGATGGGGTGGCCTGACTCCTAAAATCCGCAGTCCTCGCCTCGCCGAGCGGGCGGAAATCTCCGTTCATCATGCCGGGGCTGCCCGAACTGGCACTGGACAAAATCGTGTCTATTCCAAAACTCGACCCGCTGGCCCCTTCCATTGTTGTCATTTCTACATGAGGTCCATGCCACTCCGTCGATCAGCAGCCGCCCGGACCAAGCAAAAGAAGCTATCAATCGTGAAACAAAATAAACACTAGAAAACGTTGACGCCGCTTCAAAAAAAAAAAAAAAAGTGGGGCGGGAATGAAGGACGGATAATGGGGAGGTGGCAATCGGTGGACACTTTCGATACAACTTTTTTCCTTTATGCAAAAAGTAGGACTAGAGAGAAAGAAAGGCAGGAGGGGAAAGTTACAAAAATTTGAAAGTGGGGAAAGAGGGCAGGTGCGCTCGGCTGGCCCACCGCGCACGTGGGGCGGCGGTGACAGCGCCGGGGACCCAGGAGAAGGCGGAGGAAAGCGACCTCGGTGCCGCCGCCCCCGCCCCCGCCGCCGCCTGGGTCCGCCCACAGCCTGGCCCCGGGCGGCGGCGGCGGCGGCCGCGGCAGGTGCAGCGACCGCTACGCCCGGGCGGCCGTGCGCCCTCGGAGCTCCCCCGCGGCTCCCACGGTGGCTGGCGCGCGCGACCTGGCCGCCTCGGACCCGAGTTTCTGAACTTTCTTGGAAAGTTGTGGAGCAGACCCGGCCGCCGTAGCCGCGGCAACCCCAGGAAAACGGAAGAAGAAGAGAAGGAGCAGGCACAGGTGCAGGAGACCGCAGACCGGCCGCGCGGGGCGACTCCCGCCGCTGCCCGGCGCGTTCGCTTGTAATCCGCCGGCTTGCGGGCGGCGCCGACCCCCCTCCCGTGACGTCACGGCCACTGCCGCGGCTCCCCCGCCGCCGAGGCCGCGAGCCGGCCCTGCGCCCCCATTGGCCGCTCCGGCACGAGCGAGCGACGCCAACGTGCCGAGAGCCAATGGGCGCGCGACTGGCGTGCCCGTCAGCCAGCGCGCCTCGAACCCCGCTGCTCTTTTGAGAACGCGGACATCCCTTTGCCTGCGTCCCGGAGCCCATCACCTACTCCAGTGGTCCAAGTGGTACCCACTGTCACGAGTGAAAGGCAAAGGGAGAAGGGGGAAAAGAACAGAGGGACACTAGAGAAAGGGAACCAAAGGGCGGAAAGAAAGTGGTAACGATTGATTTAATGATTTAACGATTTGCCCATTTTCTAAGTCCGGGGTGGGGGGTGGATGGAGAGGACGCGATGGGTAGCGGAATCCCGCCGATTCCCTGTGGCCAGCAGCGCGGCCACGCTTGCAGCCTCCCCAGACAGGCGCCTCAATAGTTCCGAGACACTTAGGAGCAGAGGAAGGGTATATTTGAGGAACCCACAAGAAAGTGTGCAACTCCAGCGGGAGCTATAGGTGGGCCCGGAGGCACTGGGCTCTGATTTCTCCCTCCAAGAGACCCCGGAGACCTTGAAATAGAGCCGGGTCTCCGTCCTCGACCCACTCTCGAGGAGGGGCAGGCTTGAGGCTCAAACCCCAGCTTTGTCTCCAATCAGAGCCTGTGCTGGAGGAAATGCCGGGTCCAACACTTTCTCCCGAGCCGGGAAAAGTCCTGCTCGAGGCGTTCTCTGGTGTCGAGCGCAGCCCACGGTTCACTGCAATGTCTGTCAGGCTGGCGTGGGGCTGCGGGAACAAGGGTAGCGAGTCCTCAACCTGCGCCCCCGCCGCGCCGCCCTCGGGTTCGTGCGTCCCCCTGCCGCTTGCGGCAAGCTGCTTCTTTGGAAAGGAAACAGTCACTGTGGATCCTTTTGGGACCGGGAGCGTGACTGTGACGCCTCGTCGGAGGGTATCAACTTCCATTGTTGCATTATTTTCTTCAGGACGTTTCCAGCCTGTCTCTTGTTGAATGTCAGAGTAATGGGAAGTGCCAATGACAAGACGGCGTATTACTCCTGATTAAGTGCCGTGTCAACCTAATTAGCAGAGTAATTATAAGGTGCTAATGAATGATTCAAAGTTCTTTGAGTTACATTTTACTCCAAATTACCATTTTAAGAACCTTATGAATCTGCGTGGTTGGCATCGTTTTTCGTGACTCGGTTTAGAAAGGTATCATCAGTAAAGGGCCTTGAAAGTCTCCGGGCTGGGCCGAAATCTGGGTTTAGTTGTGGTTCTGTGTGTCGTTTTCAGGAGAATGCCATTTTTCCTTTTGAGGACCATAGAGGTATTCCGAAGGCAAATGACCTCCTGAGACAAGACCTTGCCTCGGGTTGGGTCGTGTTGTGTGAGGTCTGGAAAGGGAGTGGGCGATTCATTCATATCCCTCCGTTGGCCTGGGAACATCTAGATGTTTGACCCAGAGAAAGAAAGAAAGAAAAAAAAAAACGCGTTATTTCGAGATTGCGTTGACCTGTTTTGTATCATCCTGATGGCATTCTTCACCGTGCTGTCTCTGAGGAGGGACCAAAGCGACCCAGATGAACCATCCGGGCAGCTCTCGCTTTTCTTAGAAGACGAACGAGAGTTTGGCGGAGAAGCTGGGTTTGGTGAGCTGATGCCAGGCCATGCTCCAGGCAGATGCTGGCTAACGCTGCCGGGGATCTGGGGACCCCTCCGGGACGTATGCCTGGGCCCTGCTTGTGGTGATGGGCCAGCCTGGGCGGAAGACACAGAGGGCCCTGGACCACGGTCTGGGTCTGAGCAGGCTTGGGCATCAGCAGCCTTGGGCAAGACAACTGGGTGCTGGCGAGGTAGACCCTTCCAGGAATTTTCAGGCCAGGCATTGGCCTTCTGGTCAAGGGTTATGCGACCACGCACGGGAGCGCGGGGGGCGGGGGTGCCGTGAGGCAACAGATCTCAGGCTCCAAAGTCTGGCGCAGCAGTCTTGGAACCCTGAGCTTCCCACACTGCTGACCCTTTCGGAAAGGGCAGGAAGGGCGCCTGGGCTATGGGAGAATGCAGAAGAACGCTACCCTTTCTTCCCTGGTCAGTTATCGATTAGGGGTCGTCCCATTCTGACATCACCCAGTAAAGTCCCAAATGAAGTGCGTCTTCTCCTCGCCCTGGGGGCCCCAATTCACACCCCGCTCACTGCGTGTTTGGGGCGGAAAGGGAGGAGAAGGAGAAAACAAATTTAAAATCCAGAACTGACGGCACTGCACAAATCAATTATTCTCGACCTTGATAAATAATTCATTTAAGCCTGTTTTTGTTTTGTTCCAACGCTTAAAATGACTCGTGCTCAAAAGGCTGATCGCACAGCTTGTGTTGGGCGGTTCGGCAGGGTATTTTTCTTGGAATAATTCGCAACATTGGCAGGGGAGACGACGGGAATATGACCCTATGAAAAGATGAAATCTGAAAAGAAACGCGGAGTGGAAGGTCCGAGGGTGGGGGAAGGGGAAGGAGCGTGTTAAGAAAACTCCAAAGCAAACTCTGTAGGCCCCACCTTGCGAATGTTTCAGGTTTGGTTTGGTTTTGTTTCTTAAGAAAAGGTCAATATCACAGATTTCTTTGGGTGGCTGTTTAGAGATTAGTTTTCCGAAGCAACCACGGTGAAGAGAAAATATGACCTTGACCTTTATTGGGGTTCATGTATTGGGACCCAGGAAACGTTAGAAACGGCCTCAAAAATCAAAGGGGACTCAAAAACAGATCACAAACTTAAATGAACGAATTCCTCAGAGCTAGGATTTTAACTTTTCTTAGTTTTTTTTTTTTCTTCCCCTAGCATTCCTCTTCTGTTGGTCTCCTCTCCCCCAGTATATATAATGTATAATCCAAAAGGTGCTGTATTTTCTGGCAAAGCAAACACAAATCACTTTTCATTTTTAAAAAAATCAAAATTCAGAAATAGATCAAGGTGTAGATTTATCTAATTTTCCAAGCGAATAGCCATGCATTGGCTGAATTTTAATCTCAGATTTTCCCATTGGATTTAAGATACAAATCATGCATGTCCTAAACTGACACAAATTTTAAAATGGTCTTCCACTTCCATTTTAAAATTGTTTAAAAACAAGGCCCTTGTTTTCTTGAAAAAAAAATTTTTTTTAGTGTGGGGACACTTTAATTTGTTGCCCAGAAAGAAGATTTGCCAACTTTGAGGCGTGGATAACAAATTTCCCACTTGGTTGTGAAGAAGACATCAATGCCAATCAATCAACACCAAAGATTTTTTTTTCCCATTTCAAAGAATGATTCAAACACAAAACTTAAGCTTCTGTGCCTCAGTGCATCCTCCACACTCCACCCACTTTCACTGCCTAACTTTGAGATTCTTTTAGACGGAACATCAAGTTTTTTAAATGAAAAGTAATTTTGATGAAATTCACCAACAAATTATGGTGAACTTGAAACCACTGTTTTGCTATCATATTAATTTGAACATTTTTAAGGGTGCAAGAGACAGTTATCAACTGACAGGAATGAGGTGCAAAGGCACTTCTTTCCACTGGGCGGCGCCAAGAACCCCAAGGCCTGCTATTGTTTCTGTGAAAGATGCAAGATACACTAATAAGCTCCCCACCATCTAAGGCTGACTCCCTAACGATTGTGTGAGCTCTGGCCATTTCAAGACTGATGACTTTATCAGAAGTTTTCTTTCTTTCCCGTTTTACAGTCTATTAATATATTTCTAACTGTTTTAGATCTTGATGCAATTTTTTCCCTTAGAAAAATAATGTATTAAAGAGAAAGATGAAAACATCGAAATTGAGTCTTCCGCTTCCTCTCTAGAGATTGGGAGAACAGGCACAGAGGTAAAAAAAAAAAAGTAAAATTATTCTAACAGGAACAAATTAAAATAATAACCTGTGTATTTAGTGATTGTTGTGGAGGACTGAAAATTTTGAGGGATGGTGTTAGTATCATAATAAAATTTGCAAAAGTTATCACCTTACCAAAAATTTAAAGCTGGGCCGTTGGGGAAGAACCTAGTGAGGCTGTCTAATCAAGGAATTAGTGGTGTGAGGCATAGGGATTGTCAAAGGGGAAGCAAACACCGCGGAGGAAGGAGTGGTGTGTGTTTGGGGGTCGGGTGTTTGACCAGTTTGTCACTTTCTAGTGTACTTGGGCTTTTAACCTTTCTGATTACCAATGTCCAACTATTTTCAGCTATGGGAAGTACTAGGCGATTCTTTTTTTCCGTTTCGTCTTTCTTTACTCATTTGATCCATTTGTTAGCGAATAAACTTCACCGAATGTGCATTCTATGTCAAGCGCTTGGGACACTGAGCAGCCTCAGATTTTTGACAGGCTCTTGTGTGTTCTGGAAGTTGTCATAAATACCATGGTTCAAATCTGAATTTGGTACACTGGGAGCTCAACAGAGACAGAATGAGATGTCTTAGCGAGGAAGAAGTGGTTGGATCAGCAGAAAGGTTTTCTAAAGGAAGTTGTGTGTGTGTGCGCGCACGTGTGTGTCCCAAGTAGTGGGTTCCAGGAAGCTAAGGATAATGGCGATGCAAAATTGTCCACAAATTGCCCAGATTTTATCTCCTACCCAGAACTGGGCATATGTTGGCTCTGGGGATCTGTCCTGAACACAACTAGAAGAGAGAAAGTATTCCCAAAACACCTGGAAAGAAAAAGGAACTAACTGCTAACTGCATGCATTCCCATACCTGACCATCGGAATGGATTGCAAGTTACACAGTCTTCACTTGGATTCTAGGAGACGATCCGGGCCCCTCACCCCGCAAACTAGAACTGAATCTCTTCTTCCCCACCTACTCCTGCTTTTTTTTCTCTTTCTAGATTCCCAACTTCTGGAAGGCTAGGTAATCTTAGCAGGCCTAGGAAAAGGTCTCCTGTAATTCAAAGGTGAAGAAAGAAAGCGCACAAAGAGGGAACAGCGCGGGGTGGGGGGGCGATCATGGGGAGAGATCTTAATTTCACTTCTAAACTGAACCGTTGTCCGTCCTGTCCCTAGAGACGTTTTAAAACTCCCCTTGTGACACACAGTCACGTCACATGTAAAAATCGAACCCTGCCATCTATGAGAGGATTCTGACATCATTTCCTGAAGTTAAAGGAATGGAAGGACCGCAGAGGAGGAGAAATGAAAGCCTCAGAGCGCTGAGCAAAAATGCCAATCAGAGAAGGGAAAATTCATTTACGATGTTAATTAACAAGCGGCTAATTAAAACAGCACTTTGAGCGCTAATCAATCGCCTTATTAAGTTAGAGCCATCACTGGAACAAATTGAAAGCTCCCCGCCCAGTCTCCAGCCTCTGGCGCAGGCGGGGCTGGGTTCCCAGATCCCGCACAGCGGGTGGGGACGCGTCTGTCCGTTCTCCAACCTGACGCGGAGCAGCAGAATTCTCCAATTCTCAAGTTAAAGCGTGTGGAACCTCCTGACTCTGACCAGGGACCAGCCGGACTGGACAAGTATCCAGAAGACCATTTTGTACTCCACTGGGGAGAAAGGGGTGGCTTGCACAGAAAGGCAATGCTTTCAGCAGTTAACTAACACCTACTTTATCTCCAGATGAGCTCTTCTGCGCCCGGAACGAGAAGGGGCTGCCAGCTGTGAAAGGAGACAACTCAACCTGAGAGGGGGCGCTCTCGAGCCGGAATCCGGCCTTCCCATTTCCCCGAAACCAACCCACCACCTCAAAATGAAAATTCTCAACACCTTTCCCCGAGTGTGCCCCGGCATTCAGGAAAAAGATTACGGATTTTTAAACAGCAAAGACAAGACGGGCCACTTTCTTGGTTTTATCTCCCGGGGCTCTAAAGAAACGGAGGTGTGTTGGGGAGGGAAAAACGAGAGACTTTGCTGATGGTCTGGGACACATCAGGCACACACAGCCAGTACGTGCCTCCACTCAGCATCCCGACGCCCGAGACCGCCAAACTCACTAAGAGAATTAAGAATGAGTCCTTATTTTGAGGAGCCTTCTGCATTTTCTAATTGTTTAATGCCTGTTTTCCACCAAATTCCCAAGAGAGAAACATTTGGTAATACGAGGGGGCTGTGAATTTAAATGCTAATTAAATGAATCCTCCTTTTACTCTTCTCGGCTCCGCCACTGGTCTAGGAATGGACACACCCGGCCTGCCCAAAATAACATCCCTGGGCTACAGGGGAGAGGAGCGGTAAAGAGAAATCTGAGTGGACTTAAGTCTGATTTACTTTTTTTAGCCACCTTTTAAAAAAGGGTCTGTGGAGTGGTGAGTGGTGTGCGATAAAGCCCATGGTGTAACCTAGGAGCCCGAGATGACACATGGGTGTCTGAGCTGGCCTGTGGGCTCGCCTTTCTCTTGGAGGTACGCCGGGCCGCATCTGTTGGTGGATCTGAGCTTGCCTGGGATGTCCCGGGAGAACCGAAGAAACGGCTCCCACGTGCAAAGTTCAAAAGCATTAATATTTTCATCATATTACCATTATTCAATATAATAATATTTGCTCGGTTAGCGGCACTAATTAGGCCACATTAAAACCGTAGTGTCTCCCTAATGGTGCGTAATGTGCCCACGCTCACATTTTTCTCTCTGAGGATGGGCGTCTGGCAGGCAGAGGAGGGGAGACAGGCAAGCAGTGGGCTGAAGTGGGGTGTGACGCCCCAGCACCGTTACATACAAACACACACACACACACCCAGCTGGCATTGCTGTGGCTGCGCGGTCGATGGGACCCTCCGCTGCGCATTCTGCCCGGCGCTCA
>CM069543.1:25146818-25246818 GCA_035773235.1 Eospalax fontanierii
CAGAAATCATTATTGGCTGCAGATCTGTACGGTTCCTAATTGGAAGCATTGGGCCTTATCAGCTGAGGATTTCCTAGGACCTTTGACAGATACCAATACTAAAATCATTGTTCACTTGTCAATTTAAAAGACCATTAAAGCAGCTTATTTTGGTTTTAATTGGAACCTCCTCCCTTCCAACGCTAGGCTTAGGGGAGAGAGGAAAAAGAAAAAAGAAAAGAAAACACGCCCCCACACCAGGCGCGCGCGCGCACGCACGCACGCGGACGCGAAACCGCGGGTATGTAGGTCACCCCCGAGGGTTGGGGCCAGGCGGCGGGGACCCCCCGCAGCAGCCGCCACCACCGCAGCCAAGCAGTTCGCAGCCCGGACTGACCGGATTCCAGCACCAGCAGCCGCTCGTCTAGCTCGAACGCTCCCAATTAGACAACACCACATTCGCTTAAAGATTTTTTTTTTTTCCAAAAAGTGCACTGGGGCCAAAAATCAATCACTCTCCCCAGTCTGACCGGGGGAAAACAGATGCATAACGTATTCATGTGCCGTGCACTACGAGCAGCCCAGCGCGCAACTTTTTTTTTTTTCTTCCCTTTTTAAATAAAGCGAGGAGGACTTCCGCAGCTCTACAATCCCGCTACAAAGCTGGCAGTTGCAGCAAAACTAATATGTGTAAATGCTTTAAAGCAATAATCTGCTTACAGCGACACTTCCACCGAACCAGGCAGGGCTGAGGAGGAAAGAGAAGGCGCTTTGGCAGGCAGAGGAAACCGAATTGTTTTGACACCGCCATTGAATAGCAAAGCCTGGTGGATAATCATTTTATAGGATAATTGTGGGCAAGTAAAAAAATAATAAGAACGCACCCACTTTCCCCGCCCTCTTTACCTTCCCCCATCAAAGTGAGCGATGAATCCTCATTATTTTTACCTTGCTCACAACATCACTGGGTCTTCTGTAAATGAAATAGATTTAATGATAATACTAGAAGGTAAACGGAGCTGGAATAATATTTACTGTATAATCATTTGGGCTCTGTTAAGCCCAGCACTTCCCCTCATCCCAAGAATCTCACTAATTGCTTCCAATCTGAAAATGACCAGGCAGACTTATTTTGCTGGAAGGTTCCTTGCACCTAATGCTTAAAAAAGCACAAATGTGTTTTTGTTTTAAAAGCTCATTCTCCAACAATCTTCTCCCCTTCTTTCCAATTTTAAGTCGCTGATGTTTTGTTTGGCTCCTGTTTTATTTGCTGTCAAAAGGAATTTGATGCAAAAAACCATTTAAGCATGTATACAACCCATGGAGGGATTCATTTGACCTCATTATACTGCAATAAAGAAGGAATCCAGTTTGTTAAATATCACCGAACCGCATGCATTTCACATCAGATCACAAGAGCCATGCTTCAAAAGATTATCCCAGAAAGTGCTTAGAAGGATGGAATGGGTTAACTTTGCTTGCCAGAAGGTGTTCTGACAAACACAGGAAAAGAGAGATGTGTGCAACCCCCTTTAAGAGCAGAGCAACTGAAGAAAAAAGAGATTTATGCTTTTAATTAATGGCAATTAAACCATGCCTGTTGGCTTGGCCTATGGCAATTGTTCCCTGCAAAAAGGAGGCCGAGCTGGTGACAAGCATTTGAATCCGCTAAGTTCTGTCAAGGGAGCTGACTCTGCAGGCATCAAAACCAAACTAAATCAATAAAAGAATTAAACTTTTATAAATTGCATTTTGACAAGTATCAGATACCGTTAAGCTTTGATATTATGAATTCCTTGGAGGTGATGCAAACAAGAAGGGCCGCAGTTAGAGATCCAAACAATCAAAGAGGCTTGTTAACATGCGCTGTCAAATGCATCAGTGCTATTAATTACTACAAATTAATGTGACTCTCTCTTCCTCCGGTGATTGGAATAATAATCAGCTCGATTTGTGGGATGAGTGCAGAGAACATATGCAACCCTGCCAAAAAGAATAAGTTTACAAAACAGTAGACAGTTATGAGTTTTGTGTTCAAAGCTTGAATGGTTTTCTGGTTGCCAGTTGTGACCTCACTTTACCCCCATCTTCCCGAATCCTGGGATCTTATTCGTGTGCTGCTCCCTGTGAGATGACAGAAGGAGGCATCAGGCTCTTGCCAATGATTATTGGAGCATAAAATAAAATCTTTATTGTGCTTCATTGAGGTGTGAGAGAGATACAGCCCTATCCACAGTGATGGTTTTCTAGGAAATGAACCCTGAAGTCCCACGATTTGGCTACTTGCTAATAAGAAAACTGTATAATGCAGAGAATTTAAATGATATGATGGTGGTACCATAGGCAGGACCTATGGGATAAATAGGAACCCCCATTATTCCTGGTAAGAATTCTAGGTACCCAGTTAGAATTCTGGTTCTAACAGAAGGATATCCCCCAGCATTATGGGATAGCCCACATAATGATAAATGATGGATGCCAACCTTCTCTTCAGGTTCACATTTTAACTACAACAAGATTTTCATTTTAACAGCTGGAAGAATTGTGATTCTATGTCCTACACCCATTCAGGGAAATGCCACAATAGACCAGGACTAAACCAATACTTGCATCATTAAATGTAATAATTCATGTTTTAAAATAATTTTAAAACCAAGTATATTACAAATTAATTCATAATAACTTATCTTTGTGCTTTCTAACATTTTTCTCATTAATTTTTACTATTTTGGGCATTTTAATTTTCTTTTCAAAATCTATTTCTTTCTTCCATTAAAAAATTTTTTTTGTGAACCACTAGCACATGATTCCTCACATCTGAAGAGTTTCCAAACATTTGTACTACATTTCTAGTTAACTGAAGAATGATGTGTATCCATAGAATCTGGTGACTTAAACTTTAGGGGCTCCTTGGCAGGCAATATGGCTCAATGTGTAAAGGCAATTGTCACCAAATTTGACGGCCTGAGTTTGTCCCCAGAGACCCCACATGGTGGAAGGAGAGAACCAGACCCTGTAACACACACACACACACACACACACACACACACACACACACACACAGATAAATGTTTTTAAAAATTAGGGAATTCAGCTGGGCATGGTGGCCCACTCCTTTAATCCCAGCACTCAGGAGGCAGAGGCAAGTGGACCTCTGTGAGTTCAAGGCCAGTCTGGTCTACATAGTGAGTTCCAGGCCAGCTGGGACTACAGGGAGACCTTGTCTTAAAAAGACTAATATATATATGGAATGCTTTTATACAACAGGGATTAAACATCTAATGTATCTAATGTATGAACTAATGCTCTTTCAGTAAAGAGAGGACAAGGTGGAGGTGGGGATGGCAGGAAGTGGCCCTCAGTTTTGTATTTTAATTAAATTTTTTAGATTTATGTGCATGTGTACATGTGTCTGTGTATATGCTACACATATGCAAGTGCTTATTGAGGCCAGAAGAGGGAGTTAGATACCTTGGAGCTGGAGTTACAGTTGTGAGCCACCTCACCTGTGGCTGCTGGGAACTGAGTCCTTTGCAAGAACAGTATGTACTTTTAACCAATGAGTGACCTCTTCAGTCATGGGAGTGACCATTTTAATGGTCTCTTGCAATTTGGAATATCGTGCTGTCACTTTCCCTTGTCTTAGTGTGATCCACAACTCTAGAAAACCACCCCTTCTCAACTGTGTTAGCGCATGAGCTATGTATTAGTGGAGACTATCTTATAGTCTTCCATAGAGATACGGAAATCCCAATAGTGTAACCCTAACTTAGAGTCGGAATGGTGCCAGGTGTGTATAGTGTTTGGACTAATTACTTGGTTTTGACTATATCTAAGTGTTTTTAACACAGAGAGGAATTATCTTGACACCATCTGGCAGCAGTTTTTCATGTCTGACAAAATCTAAAACTCGGTTTGAAGCTTGGCCAGTGATAAATACATTCAGGATTCCCTGCCATCTTGGTCGACCTCTGACCTTCTATGTAACAGGGCATTTGTCTCAAACTGTGGTTACAGAATTTTATTGATGTGCATAATCTGTTACTCAAGACCCAGGCTTCTGATGATAGATAACGCATTGCCTTGGTAATGACAGGGAAGTTTTGGGTGATTTTTCCTTCCTTTTCACTGTTAAGGAATAGTTCCTGACTCTAAGATTGAATTTAAATATAGGTATTTCCATCTGGGGTGCTTCTCAAGATCTGTTCAAAAAGAGAATTAAAGAAGAAACAAATAACTTATAAAGCCTCCACAGAACTGGGTGTGGTGGCTCATTCCTTTAATCTCAATGCCTGGAAGGCAGAGGCAAGGGGACCTCTGTGGGCTGGAGGCCAGCCTGGGCTACATAGTGAGACCCTGTCTTGAAAAAAAAAATACTCCACAGAAATGTCTGACAAATAAGGTTCCAATACTGCACGTCCTCTTGCCTTGTGTGCTTACTCAGCAACTACAGAAGGAATTTATCATTGGAAATGGGTGTAATAATTTTTCTCTGATTGCTTAGTAAAATGCTACCTGGCCTAGAGCTCCTCTGTGCTTCAGAATCCTGACTATATTGAAAGCAAGCTTCATTTCCTCCCAGTGTCTTTATGGATTTGAAGGTACTTGTTCTTTTTGTATTTACGTTTCTTTATTTGTGTGTGGGGGGGAGGGTGAGTATGTGTGTGTGTGTGTGACATGGCACATGTGTGGAGGGTCAGGGGACAGCTGTGGAAGTTGGTTCTCTCCTTCCACCACGTGAGTTTTGGGGGTCAAACTTGGGTCCTCAGGCTCGGTGGCAAGGGCTTTTTTTACCGTCTGAGTTACCTCTCCAACCCTCATCGATTATTCATAACAATATAATTTCTTAAGAATGGAACACACTTGTCCTGGTTACTTTGTATTGCTGTGATAAAACACTGACCAAAAGCAGCTTAGAGGAGAAGAGCTTATATTTCACCGGACAGCTTACACCATGGAGGCCAGGCAAGGCAGGAGCTGGAGGCAGGACCTTCAAGGCAGGAAATGAAGCACAGACTACATATGAATGATGCTTAATGGCTTGCTCCTCTTACCTGTAGTGCAGCCTACTTTCTTATACAACCTAGGACACCTTGCCCAGTGGTAGCACCACCCACAATGGGCTGGACCCTCCTATATGAACCACTGCCCCCTCCCCCAATTAAGAAAATGCCTCACAGACATGGCCACAAGCCAGTCTGATGGAAAAAATGCCTCAACTGAGGTTTTCTCTTCCCAGTTGTCAAGTTGACAACTGAAGCTGTCTAGCACAATTGACCCCTTGATAACTTGACATATAAACACATCTATTAAACCACAAGCTTTCCATTTCTTACCCTCAAGATCTCATCATGCTAATATTAATATCACAATATAAAATATAGTGCTACTTTTAAAATCCACAGTCTTTAAAAAATTCGAACACTTTAAAGGTTCCATCTCTTTTAAAAGTCTCTTAACAACGGGCTCCGGTAAAACCCCAAACAAGTAATATACTGTCTTATTTCAAGAGGGAAGAACCAGGGCACACTTTAGTGAAACCAAAGTCCAGCAGCTAAGTTCATTGTCTGACATCTGGGATTTACTCAAGATCTACTGGATTCCAAAGAGCTAGGGCAGGCTCCACCTCTCTCCCCTGTCATCCAAAGCACAGACAACTTGTTAGGCTCTGCTCCACATCTGCTACCCTTGGTGGCTGTCCCATGGTCCTGGCATTTCCGGTATGTTAGGGTCTCCATTGCAACTGAGGGTGCACCTTCACCAGTGGCCTCACATGATGCCCAGCCTCAGATTCTCTTCAAGATACCTTCAGTTCTTCAATTTTCATGTAGCCAAAATCAGTACAATGTGGGAAATTCTTACATATTACCAAGTTCTGCTTCCAGCTTGAGATGCAACCATGGCACCCTCTGAATCACTGCTTCTCTGTTCTGACCCTGAGGAAATACTTCCCAGATTTCACCTCAGTGATGCTAGTCTCTTCTTAATCACTGCTTGTGTTTCAGCTCCTGCTCACCAGCACTGATTGTCCTGATAAAGCAAAGGTTTCACTGCAGTGGTGCTGGTCTCTTGCTTATCACCGCTACGTCTTTAGCCCCAGCTGACCAGAAACCATAGATGTTTAGTCTTTGCATCCCTAGAAACTTCACAAACCAGGCCTCCGTCGTTTGCATTTCTCCAAGCTCCCATTGAACACTTGCTAAACTTCAAGCACTCAACAATTTTTCCAGCCCACTTCCACAAGCTTCCCCAAAACAACATGCTCGGGTCTCTCACAGCAATAGCCCACTCTCTGGTACCAATTTCTTTCCTATTTACTTTCTGTTGCTGTGATAAAACCCTGACCAAAAGCAATGTGGGTGAGGAAAAAGGCTATGTCACCTTTCAGCTTGCAGTTCATGAGGAAGAAAGCCAAGTCAGGATCTCAAGGCAGAAAGTGGAGGCAGGACTCGAAGCAGGAACTCAAGTACAGACTACACAGCAGTGCTCCTTACTGGCTTGCTCCTCTAGCCCGTGCTCAGACTACTTTCATATACAACCCAGAGCAACTTTCCCACTGGTGGCACAGCTGGGCCTTTTCACATCAACCAACGATTAAGTAAATACCTCACAGATGTGGCCACAGGTCAGTCTGATAGAAGAAATGACGCAGTTGAGATTTTCACTCTTCCTAGGTCTGTCAGGTTGACAATTGAAGTTGTCTAGCACACTTCTGAAGACTGGCATGTAATCTGTGAGCACATCCTGGCCTCCTTACTCTTGCTTTATTTGTACATCCAGCGAAGTCCAGACTACATGTTTCCCTGGAATTCTATGTCCATTCAAGTCAAATTTGTCAGCTTTCAACTTTTCAACATTGCCTTTATTTTTATGAAAATTCAAGTTAATAAATGCCTTGCAAAATTGACAACAGGCTTTGATATGAATAACTCACATTCCAAGTGGAAAAAAGTACCCAATGTGCCCCTGTTAATATAATATTGTAATTATCCTCTTCTGGAGAGTTAATTTGCAATGGATTTGCATTTGCCTCATTTTCACTGTTATGCTGAAGGTCTGTCATTTGTGAATTTGCACACGGACCCTTATGAATATGAGAATTTTTATTGTGAGGAGACTTTTCTGCCTTCCGTTCATTTCTGCTCTGCCCCCTCCATGGTTTCTTTTCCTTTCTGAACCTGCGCATATTTCTTTAAAAATCTTGGATTGCTAGCTTGATTCACAAGTTATTATCAATTTGATAATAATCATGTTTACAAATCCTCACAAATTTTACACATACCAGAATTTAAGAAGGACTATCTAAAATCCTTTCCTATAAGAAAAGGTGAGTGGTGGTGATGCAGGTATCCAGAATTTCACATGCAGGAGGGAGTACGAATATAGAATCAAAGACACATTTGTGCACATACATGTATACCAACATAATCTATGACTTCTGATTCTCAGAAAATATGTCTTTGTTTGAGAGATGAGTTATCTCTTTTCACTTTACTTGTGAAGAAAATGGCAGACGAATGTTCGGCTCTTGGTTGTTCTTCACAAAGGGGAGTGACAGATGAACAGATACTTTAATTTAGCCCCTTGGGTTTGCACATAGTTTGTGACTTTTGTTTTTTTTTATTAGAGTATTTCAGATACAATGAAGCTCCATACACTTTGTTTGACTCATAATGAGACAAATTACAAATATAGATGTTGATGTTTCTCTCTATTTATGACACTGCAAGTTGTCCCAAGAAGAGATTTGTAGGAGAGACACTGGATGTTTTGTAGATGGATTAGTAACTAATGAAATACGTGTAAACATGCAATACGTACACATACTGGTATTGGTTTCAATCCAAGAAACAGTTGCTAAACAGACTGTAGCTCTTCCCTATATGACAGTTTTGTGATTTAGGAAGAAAGAAATGATCATTTTAGTTTTCTTTGATACTCATATAGTAGTTTCTTAGGCAAGGGAGTACAGAACTGGCTTTTATTGCTGAACTTGTTTTATATTTTTAGAGTCACTATTTTTGTGATGGTAAAAATAATAGCAATTGTTAAATCCATTTCTAAAAAACAAACAGCACTTCAATAGATATATCAATGATTAAATTTTGTGGATGTGTCCCCAGTACAATCTTGAGTTATTGAGCAGTTATTTTTTTCAGCTACACAAGACTTTTATGATCTGACCTTTCCATGACCCAAACTGTAAGACTTGGGACCTGAATTTATTAACCACACTTACTCATGGTGTAAGATATGACCATCTCCATTACTCCTGCCCCCGGGAAGCAGTGTTCCCCTCACCAGTTTCTCTGGCTTGGTGTTAAGTAAATTCTGCCCTCTCAACCCAAATACAAATGTAGAATGAATCCATTCAATCACCAACCAACCACCACCATTTATTCACACTGCTTTCCTCTCTCTATTCAGAAAAGGAAAGGACCCTGGATGGTGCATACGGTTCTTGAGCAAATGGGGAACAATAATAGCAATGATGATCCATATGCAGTCTGCTTTGGAGAGGGTTCTGCTACCCTCATGAGGTCTTGGGAAAGTCATTAGTTTAATGGAATTCTGTTTGCATACTAGAAAACAAGGATGCTACCTTCCCAGTTAATCCTACAGCTATAGCAGACATGGTTATATCCCTGAGGATATAATCATGGGTAATATTGGTAAAGCTCTAGATTCCCAGACTTTATACAATACAGAAAATACATATATTACAAAGGAGTTGACAAGAATAATGGTTATAGAAAAGCCCTGGGAGCACAGTGGAGGGAATCCTAACCCAGTCTCGTGATGCAAGAGGGTTCAGGAATACTTTCTGAGCAAGGTATGTCTAAGGTAGGAGCCAAGGAATGAGTAGACATTTGCTAGAGAAAAGAGGGATCGGGGAAGGACAAGAGAAGAGAATGTTCTAGACAGGTAATTCAGAAACCAGAAAAACCATGTTAAAATCAAAGGCTGATCAGCAAGGCATATCTGTAATCATAACATTTAGGAGCCTGGGACAGGAGGATCATGAATTGAAGGCCAGTCTGGACTATATAGTGAAACCCTGGTCCAAAAAAGGAAGAAAGTCAAGGAATGGAAACTATTCATATTGCCTAAACCACAAAGTTGAGGAAGACTTGCCATATACAATATAAAAAGAACTTCTAATATTAAAGCACAATTGTTTAAAGGTAAGCTTTAGCACCATTAGTCTACTTGCTGTGTAAATATGATTTATCACCAGTGATAACCTTGGATATATGTATATATCTATATTTACTAGACAGATATCTGGTTGGTTCAGTAGCTTTAAAGGTTGATCTGTATCATTAGATAGCAAGAAAATAAAAGAGACTTAAAACACACTCTGTTTTTGTTTGTTGATCCGTCATATCTGTGTAGTATGAGCCATCATAAACCCTTTTCCTGTACATTAACTCACTGGATCCTTCAGATAGTATTGTGAGATAAGCTGTCAAGCCTAAGGATTACATAGTTCCAAATATAAAAAGAAATCGTTGTCTACATTTGATGTCCATCTCTGGAGTAAACTTTTAAGACAAATCATAGGAATGAGAGACAGTGTTTTTGATGGAAGTTGAAATTAAAACAATAACTAGGTTATCTGTTCCACTTTGCACACGTCATAAGTTCAGCACATATTAGCAATGAAATATTTCCTCCATTCCTGGAACAGAAAGGTCTTTCAGCTTCCATTTGAATGATGAATTCCCAGGACTGAGATAACATTTGCCAGTCCTTGGGATGGGAGAGATAGCTCAGTGGGCAAAGTGCTTGCTATACAAGCATGAGGACTGGAGTTCAGTTCCTCAGCACCCACATAAAAGTGAGATGCTATGGTGCACATCTGTAACACCGTCACTGGGGGAGGGGTGTGGATCCCTAGAGCCCACTGGCCAGATGGTCTAGTAGATAGTTGGGCTACATGTTCATTAAGAGACCTGTTTTTAAAAAATAAGGTAAAGAGTGACAGAGACGATATCAGGCATTAATCTCTGGTGTCTGTGTTCCTGTGCACATGCATGTGGTGCTCACAGACACACACACACACACGTCATCTAGTTCTTTCTGTCATCAGGCTGTAACTTCCTATATGAGATGGTTTCCAGGATCCTCATGACACAGTGGTTAAAAGCTCCTTGTGGCATCAGGGTTTTAGTCACTCATTGTGAGACCTTTGGCAACACAAGCTGACAAATCTTCAACTCCCTCAAAGATAAAATACTTTGTGAGGATTAAAAGGAGTTGGTGCTTTGCACAGGAATCTATGGGTGTTACTTTTATAGTTTTTACTTTATTATTATCAACAATCTTGGCCACTGTCTGAACACACACTAGTTAGCCAACATTCCTCTTAAAATTCAACCCTCAAATTCAGACAAAATATTTCAGACATGAGCCATATGTTCAGTAATTAATGAACTTGATTAATGTTCCCCTATGGTTTGACAAAAGAGAACAGCTCTTTCAATATAATAAACAAACCATATGCATAAATACCATGATTAGATATCTCTATTCTATGTAAATAGAGATATAATCTTTTAACTTTAACCAAGTTATTTAAAGGACTTGCTTCCTAAGGTGATATAAGACTAGGCAGGCTTGACTAGTACTTACAGAGTTATACACGCTCTTACGTGGAATGTAAGCAAAGGACTTGCTCCCACCATCAAGGCCCTCCTCCCACTTCAGCCATGGGTGTCCCCAGCAACGAAATTGAGTGCTGAGAGGGGCGAATACTGCAAGGCTGGAGTCTGTAATCTCATTATCAATAACTGGTATATTGTAACCACTGTGGCCTACTGTTTTAATATCATGGCACACTAGGCTGTTTTTCAAATACATTGTCTTCAGCCTGGAATTACCTATTGGAAAAATTCATCGGTTCCACTATTGTTATGATGCTGCGTTATAGACTAAAACCTTTTTCTTTACACAGGTAGGAGCCCAAACAAACAAATAAAAATCAATAGCTCCCCTGTTTCCTACCGCCCTTCTGTTACCTTCAGAAAGGGAAATATATGCCTGCTCAAATCTTCATAGAGTCTCATGTACTGGGGTAGATGAAAGGAGAGATCATGCAGCTAGATGACTAGATGGCTATCAAAACATAAAGGGGTAGACAGAAGGAAGAATGGAAGGATGGATAGACATGTGGGTGTCGGGATGGACAGATGAGAGGCCGACTGACACACAGAAGGCATATATCTCTTATATAGAAACTATACCAGGCTTGTTATGAGGACATTTGAGTTCTAACTTTGATTCTTGATTCTATCATTAATTTGCTCATGACTTAACTTAGTCCCTAAGACTCTCTCTTGGCTACTGCAATAAAATAGAGGTGTAGCCAGCTAGCAAGTTGAAACATTCTAATAGCTCTTCAAAGGGGTGGCTCTGTAAATTCATTACCAACAGTCTCCTTGCCACCTCTCCTCCCTGAACTATGGTTTGCCAAGATTCTCAGTGGCAGGTGTTAATGCCCACACTTCCCAACCTGAGCTGAGATGCCCGTGCTTCTGATGCATAAGAAATTATTTGGATACAGCTGGGACCAAATGACATATAGTTTCCTTTCAGCTAAATTGTTTCACTACACATAAAGGTAGCCTCCTACATTTTGCCTCTCATAATATCTTCTCTGCAAATATAATCCTGCATGTGAAGGTCAGGTTTTCTAAAACCTGAGGAGCATGCTTGGTTTGTCTCCAGTCCAGTTGAAGGCGTTCAACTCTTAAGCAAGATGATCAGGTAAAAATTATAGCATAGTTTCAGTTTCCTACAAATATCATCTTCTTCCTCTCCTTCCCCTCCCCCTCCTCCTCCCCTTCGTCCTTTTCCTATTTGTAAGACAGGATCCCCATATATGACTCAAACTGACCTTGAACTCCCAGACCCCAGGGATTAGTCACCAGGTTGTTCAAGACTATAGTCCCACAGTACAAAGTTCAGACTTTTCTTCTGATGCTATGTCCTTCCACAGTGACAACTTTTGTCACTTTCTTTCTAGATTTTTATTCATTTTTATTTTATGTATATGAGCATGCAGTGCCTAAGGAGGCCAAAAGAGGGTGTCAAGATCCTCTGGGACTAGAGTTATAGGTGGTTGTGAACCACCATGGGCGAGTGCTGGGACCTGAATGCAGTTTCTCTACAAGAGCAGCAAGTGTTCTTAACCTCTGAGCCATCTCTCCTTTCCCCCCTTGCCACTTTTAACTTGGTAAAAGAAAACTGATAATTAGTAAGTACACATAAAAATCCTGCATCATTAAGACAAGAAAGAGCCTGCAGCTCTTACTGGAGTCTCTCAGTTCAAGCTCACCACGGCCCTCTTCTGGCCAGGACTTACACTTCCTAGCATCTTCCTTTATGTCCTAGCCAGTGTGAAAATAACTGCCAGAGGCAATCCTGTAGCACTGAAAGGCTGAAGAGGAAAAGCCATGCTCTCTAGATGTAGATGCAGCGAGGATCCCGGGCACGTGTGAGATTCTGAGCAGCTTCTACACAAGAATCTAAAGAATTAACATTGATTGGTATCTCAGACTGAGAGAGAGGGGCAAGAGTTTCCCAGAGGTTCCTGAGATTTGCAGTGCTTTCAGGGGCACATTAGGGACTCACTGAGGGACTGATTCAACTCCTTCCTGCAGGTGTGAGCCCCGGCATAAAATGGCTGAGGAGTTGGCACTCAGCCTGTTTAAAACACTTACAGGAATGTGTGAATTGCTAGCTTCCTAAACAGTTCATTATATCATAAAACTGCCCAAATTGCTATAAACCCCATCATGGCGTTCAGTGTGGGGGCTTTGAGTGTGGGTCATCTTTTGGTTTTGTTTTTAACATTTTTTAAAACTTAAAAAAATTACATATATGAGTGTTTTGCCTGCATGTATGTAAATGCGACCATGTTGCACAATGTCCACAGAAGTCAGAAGAGGGAGTTAGATGCCCTGGAACTGGAGTTACAGATGCTTGTTAGCCATCATGTGGTGCTGGGTGCTGGGAATTGAACTGGGAGGTGTTCTGCAAGAGCAGCCAGAGCTCCTAACCACTAAGCTGTCTCTTTAGGCCCTGACTGTGAGTGTTTTAAGATTTTTTTTTTTACATTTATTTTATGAGTGAGAGAGAGAGAGTGTGTGTGTGTGTGTACACCTGCATTTGTGGGACACACAACAACTTGTAGGGGTTGGTTCTCTCCTTCCACCTTGTGAAGTTCATTGACCCAGCTCAATGATCTGAGCGCAGGCATTTTAAGCAGAGGAGTCTGGCTTTACCCACTTTTGTTACTAAGGAACATTTGGTGAGTTCTTTAACTCCTTAGGCTTGTTCTGCTGTTTCATAAAGTGAGGGTAATAACTGTGCCTGTCTTTCGGGGTTTCCAGAAGGATTGAATGAGATGAAATTTATGAATCATTTCTTCCTGATGCTATCAGAGGTCAGTAGCCATAACTGTCACCAGGCGGGCCTCTGAACATGTGGACAGTGTCCCAGCTACCCCACAGAGAACCTTGGCAAGCTCAGGAGAGAAGCTCACCCTTTGAAATGACTCCACGCGGCAGTGAGGCCTGTGGTCTGGTGAGCAGAGCAAGCACTAGATTTCAGTGCCTTCTTGCCTCTCCCCTGAGCACCTTTGGGCACAGCCTGATAACCATGCACTGTATCCACCAGCCCTCGGGGAAACCCCTCATAAGCCTGGAGACTTCTCTCAACTCCCTTCTTTGCTCCTTTCCAAACCAAGCCTTACCAGATGGACAATGAGGACGGCCCCAGGGTGAAATAATACACTCTTTATTAGTGATAATTTCATAGGTTAATGAGTTGGAAAACTAATTACACCAACTACCAGTCATCCACATTAAGGTGTCATCTTAATTGTGCATTTGCATTTTTAAATGTTACTGTAGAGGTTTATCCTCTTGTTAAAGACTGTTGGACATCAGTGAGAATGTGGGGAGGGATGTGTGTGTATCTCCTGCTGGGGATGAGAAAGGGGAAGGCGTGCGAAATCCCAACTTTGCCTGCCCATGTGCTTCTCCTGTCGTCTTGTAGAGTGACTCACCAGGGGAGGGAGAGTCCTAGATTGACTCTACTTTCCCTCCATACAGAGGATCCGATCCTAACTCTTGTAGGGCCCAAGGCAAGAGAATAAATGGAGGCTTATGGATCATATGTCTAAATATTTATTAGTTATAAATAAGCTAAAGACTGTTAAACGAATTATGTTCTGTCTTTTTACCTTAACAAATAAATATTCATCATGATGCAATTGAGAAATGTGCATAAAGCTATATTTTGCATGTGACTGATAGTCAGCAAAATATCAAAGATGACTGAATTAATTATTATTGTGCATGTCTGCGTGCTCTGTTGATGAGCTGATGATACATGGATGAGTAATAAAGGCATACATAATTCATTAGCTATTATATACTTATTACACAAAATGAACTTGTCTTGCTTTTATTGAGTCAAAATAGCCAACTGTATTGATATGGCCAATATTGTTACACGTGTTCTATTGACTTCAGTGACAATAAATATTTTATCTTAAGTTCACATATATATTATATATGCATATATATTTAATTTCAATTTGGAGAAATTTCATTCTGCTATGGAAGGAGTAACTGAAATTTTGTTGTTGTTGTTTGTTTTGTTGTTTTGGTTTAGAGTTTTTGTTGTTTTTTGAGAGAGGGTCTCCCTGTAGCTCCAGCTGGCCTGGAACTGGCTGTATAGACCAAGATGGTCTTGATCTCACAGAGATCCACTTTCTTCTGTCTCACAAGTGCTGGGATTAAAGGTGTGTGCCACCATACCTGGTTATTTTTAAAATTACGTTTATTTAGTGTGTGCATATATGTGTATGTGTGCACATGTGGGGCTCAGAGAACGACTTTTGGGAGTCACTTCTCTCCCTCTACCATGCGGGTCCTGGGTATCAAACTCAGGTTGTCGGGCTTGACAGCCAGTGCCATCTCTCCAGCCCAGAAATTTTTATAAACTTCTTAAATTAGGCAATGAACTTTATATAAAAATTTGACAAATATTTTTAAAACTATAACATAATTACCTATAACAGAGTAGCATTATCATACCAAATATCAAATGTGTGTGTGTGTGTGTGTGTGTGTGTTTTCATGCATGCACCACATGCTCATGAGGTTGAGACTGGGTCTCTCATTGGCCTGGGACTTGGCCACATAGGCTAGGCTGGCTGGCCTGCAAACTTCTAGGAATCCATCTGTCTCATCTTTCTAAGTCACCAATGCTGGAATCGCAGGTACACACCTCTGTGCTGGCTTTTCAAGTGGTTCTGGTGATTGAACTCAGGACCTCATGCTTGAGATGGTTGAGGTGCAAGTGCCTTTCCAGCTGAGCCATCTCTCCAGACCTCATAAACCTTTCTTTTTCTATACATTGCTATAATTTTAATGTTAAAGGACTATGTAAATACATTAGGTGTTTCTTACAGCTTTATTTACAATTTTCCACTCTTATTATAAAGGAAGTAAATGTCGCTAGAACATTGATTAATTTGTTCAAATCTCTTTTCAATTAAAACTGTATCCTGGCTGGGCAGGGTGGTGCATAACTATGATCCCAGCACTTGGGAGATTGGGACAGGAAGATGTCAAGTTTGAGGCCAGCCTGGGCTACATAGTGAGAGTTAAAGAAAGAAATGAAGCAAAGAAGGAAGGAAGAAAGGAAGGAAGGAAAGGAAAGAAAACCCATGATCTACAATGGCCATAAAATGGTCTGCACTAAAATTAAAAATTGTTGGAAATTATTTATGCATGAATTATCTCCTTGATATTCTGGTAAACATTTTCATTTCCTGTTCTAATATATTATTGAAGCATTACTTTAAAATTTTTTGTTGCTTATTTATTTCTTTATTTAGACAGCATCTTGCTCTGTAGCCTAGACTGACCTTCAACTCATAAGGTAGCCTAGGGTATCCTTGAATTCACATGGTTACCCAGGTTGGCCTTGAACTTGCCACAATCTTCTTGTGTCTCAGTCTCTTAAATGCTGGAATTGCAGCTGTGAGCCACTATATCTAGTTTATTGCATATTTTGCAAATTTTTTATGGTTTATCTAAATACAAACCCACTATTTTGTTAAAAATCTCTCAAAATATCTTTTCATGATTGGGCCTGGGGCCACAGGTCTAGCTACTCAGGACAGACGAAGGAAGAAGGATCTCAAGTTCAAAGTCTCGAGACCCTCTCTCAAAAGTCAAAAGAAAGGAGGGTTAGGAGATACAAGCAGGGGGGGAAGCGCTGAAGGCCAGCCTCTGCTACATAGAGTTTGAGAACAGCCTGGGCTACATGAGAGTCTGTCTTAACAACAATAACAATAAAAAGCAAAAGGGAGAGCTGGGGCAACACTCAATCTGAGAGCATTTTCCTGGCATGTGGAAGTCTAAAGACTCAGTCCCTGTTAGCACCCCTCAAAAGAACAAAAGTAATATATATATATATATACATTAATTATTTTAAAAATGAAGCAGCAAAGTCAGGTCTGTTTGACTATTTGATTAATTTTTGATAATTCTATTAGTTATAAGCAACACTGTCTATGTCATAGCTAAGGGCAGCATTAATTCCAAATTGACTTTCCTCCAGAGCTCTGAGTCACACTTCCTTTCAAATTCTTCTAATATTTGAGTTAACTTTTGTGGTGTTTTTAAATTAAATTAAATTAACAATGCTTAGATAGCTTTTCCTATCGCGTGTCCAAATAATGATTTTAAGGTTATGACTTTAACTCAGCAAAGGAGTTCGTCTCTAGGAAGGTTCAGAAGTATTTACAATCTTTGAAATGTTATCAAAACAAATGGTTGTCATAGTATCTCCTGATAACAGTCAGATGTGCACTGGACACAGCACACACAGAAGGAAGACTAGCCAGTCTTCTAGATGGGGAACCTTTCTGTTTATCACCATATGGTCACTGTTCACTCTTAGACAGTTCCCTCAAATGACTTTTAAATTGGTTAAATAAATCTGAATTCGATTTTAATTTTTTCAAATTTGAATTACATTCTTAAATGATTTTTTAAAATGTATGTATATGCGTCAATTTTCTGTGTGTGTATGTATACTATGTGCAGGTGTCAGTGGAGACCAGAAGAGGATGTCAGGACTCTTGGAACTAGAGTTAAAGCAATTGTGAACTGCCCAACAGGGGACGTGGGTGCTGGAGCAGAACTGTGGTCCTGCAAGAACAGAAATGATTTTTAATTGCCGAGCTATCGCTCCTCTCCCCCTACATTACATTTCATTTAGCATTTATATAAAACTGAAACTATGCACAAGTCGAACACACCGAATCTATTTAGTCATCAGAGCTTCCTGTAGGTTACGCCAGACTTAAACATACAAATCTTTACTGGTACTAAGGGTTATGAAATGATCCTGTTCTTTTCCACTACTATAAGGAATTCTATGCTGATGTCCAAGTACTGTGGGAACCAAACTGAAACACAAAGAAAAGCAGGAAACAGGATGCTTGGCATTATTGGGAAATAATGCTTTACTATCCAAAAATTGACACACACCAGCTGAAGGAAAGACTTTCACAAACGGATTGGTCTTTTTCCTTACCTATAAGTGCTTCAACCGCTCAAATCCCCCTACACTCTGAGGTGTCATCTGCTGCTTAGGTAGATGGTGACAAAATCCACATAGCATCCTGGCTTCCGCCTTGTGATTGTCTAGAGGAGACATGTGTATTGCTGGATCTTCTATTGTAGCTTTGGTTTGTGTTTGTTTCTTTGTTTTGAGACGGGGTCTCCCTGTAGCCCCAACTGGCCTGGAACTTGATATGTAGACCAGGCTCTTCTCAATCTCTCAAAGAGCCTCTGGCCTCTACCTCCAAACATTGGGATTAAAGGTGTATACCACCACACCCAGCTTTCCCTGGGTCTTGAAACTGTATTTGTCCCAGAAAGTGAATCTGCGAGAGAGAGAGAGACTTGAGATTAGTGGCATCCTTCCCACTCTGACGGTCTACACTTGGAGCAGTCCGTGGTTTAGCCCAGGTCACAAGTGGACCTTCTTGTCTGAAGTCGAGAGGTTTGAACTCTTTACTTTCTCTTTCCCAGCTCCAAAGCTCCCAGATATATTTTTGTGTTTGGAGGATCTTTGAACCTACACTGGACAAAATTTGTTGCTTGAGAATAGTATCCTATCTTCTATGCTAATCTTCTCTTGTAGTCCCTTTGGTTAAAAATTTCTGTTGAAAATTTTTTTCCTTTCCATTAAGTCAGGTTTCCCCATCATTTATGGGCAAGCCTCTACCCTGTGTGTACACTTTTCTTAGAGGATACAGAATGAATTCTCTTTTCTGCTTCTTTAAGCGGAATGTCCTTAAAGATGTTTTCAGTAAACAGGAACACTCACTTCTTGGTTTCTCTTTGCTCTTGTCAGTTTCAGAATTCACGGTTATGACATTCTGCTCAGTGTGTTATGAATCCAGTGATCTCAATGGAGCTCTCAATGTGAGGTGGCAGTTTAGTAAGATCAGCTGTGCTTACTAAGAGTGAGCTAATACAAGGAAAGTTCTTTAGATAGTGCTTAGCAGGAAGTGCATGCTCAATATGTTAGTTCCTTCCCTCGACCGTCACATGGGTTCCAGGGATCAAACTCTGGTTGCAGGCCCACAGGCTGCTTTCCTATTGTAGTGATAAAATATCATGATGAAAAGTAACTTATAGAAGAAAGTCCATTTTGACCTATGGCTCTAGAGGAAGAGTCTATAATGGGTGGAAAGTTAGGACATGGCAGGAGGAGCAGGAAGCTAGAGGATCACATCAGGAGGACACAAGAGAGAACACAAAGTGGGCTGAGGCTATAAACTCTCAAAAGCCCATCCCCAGTGACACACTTTCTCCAGCAGGGCTCTACGCCTCCTAAAGGCCCACGACCTCCCCAAACAGTACCACCGACTGGGGACCAGGTCTTCAAATATATGAGCCTATGAGGGACATTCGTCATTCAAACCACCACACATGGTAAGCTCCTTTGCCCACTGAGATATCTCATCAGCCCCACAAGTTAGCTTTTGTCCTGAAGATTACTAATCTAACACTGGGCATGGAAATATGCACCTGTAATCCCAGTCCTTGGGAGGCAGAGGCAGGTGGATCCCTGTGAGATCAAGGCTACCTACCCTGGTTCACATCATGACTTCCAGGTGGGTTGGGACGAGGGAGACTCTGTCAATAAAACGACTACTAATCTATGCTTATGAACATGGATACAGATTTCCAGGTCCCTGTGCACTTTCCCATGAATGTTCTTGTATGATCACTTTAATAAGGTATGCACAGTAAATAAGCCCCTTTTACAGGTGGTAAACTTGAAGGGAAGATGATGAAAATGACTAGAAATGCCCATACTTGATCATGATGGATGAAAACCCAAGTTTTCACATTCTTACTGGTCAAATGGAAGAAGTAACACCTTTTGTCCAAAACAATAAAATAACACGTTTCTTCTTTTCACCAAAATAAGTACTATAATAGTCTCCAAGTAGAAAAGCACTTTAGTGTGACACATATCCATGACATTGGTGATATCATCAAAAGTTTCCGTTTGGATTCCCAATGTGATGAAGTTGAGTTTTATAGGACATAAGATTGCAAATTTCCTGTTCTAGGAAGTGTGGGTCAGAATTATGCCTGCTGCTTGAAGGTGATGTCCACCAGGTCACTCATCTAAGCAGAATTTGCTCGGTTCCCATAGAAGTCCCTCAAATCTAAGCCCAGCACGTGACCCACTACTTTCCATTTCTGATCGCCATGATGCTGCAGCGGTCCCACTGTTTCCTTCCCATATTTTGGCTTCATGTTTATCTCTTGGTCCATTGGTCCATTTTTGTTGCTACAATCAAATTTCCAGTGGGTACTTTATGAAGAAAAGAGGGTAGTGTAGCTTGTATTCTGGTGGCTGGAAAGTCCAGACAATGTGAGACAGATGAGGTCCCCTGTTACATCACAACATTCAGAAAAGCAGAACAGGAACTGGCCTGAGGCAGAAGGGGTCAAGTACAGAGGATGCCCTTGCTGTATAACAACCAACGCTAATAAGAACTAACCTTCTTTACTCTCATGATCCCTTTTGGGGTGATGATATTCTTGTGACCCCTTTTGGGGGTGGTACACTTACGGCCTCATCGCCTTTTACTAAGCCCAACTCATAAATATCTTAAACCTCTTGAGATGGTCATTTCAGGGCCAAGACTCCCACACATGAGCTTTGGAGGACATACTCAAATCATGTCTAAATCATGACATCCCCGGATGACCTCCCCTTACCCTACCCAGCATACAGCCTTCCCTTTCTATACATGCTTAATTTTCTGTGGATTTATGAAAGCTACTGGAATATTCATCTTAAAAGCACACATATGCATCTAGTATATGGTGCATATCAGACAATATCATTCACATGTTTAAATGTTTTTATTGAGTTTTTGTGCATTTCCTATAATAGATGTTAATCAAATTTAGACCCCTCCACCATCCATATCCCTGTCATAGATCCTCCCCACCGGATGCATTCTGTCATACATGTTAAGTCCTATTCGGTCAAACATTTGTACTCAGCTGTTCTTCAGTACAAGTTTAAACACTGGAGTCTTGCCAGCCTATATAGAATCTCTCCCTTAAAGAATATCGACTCTTCCTCACTCAGCAGTAATCAGTTGCCAATAGTTTCTTGGCTAAGGTTGGGGCCTGATGACCATACTATCAAGGAGAAAATGGCGAAAATCGGTACTCATTCATACTTTTTACCAGACAATACTTTTTTTTCCCTTATAAATAATGGTCTGCAAAATAAGATTTTTAACCGATGAAGAGCAAAGATAAAAGTTTTTGACATCATGACCCCTGAACTATGGTGGTGGTGGTTGTTATGAGGGAATGAAACGAGGCCCATCCATCTACAACTCCAGCTCTTTTGAAATTTTAATCTAAGATTGAATCTCACTATGTTGCCAAGATGCTCTCAGACCTACCATCCTCCTGCCTCAACCTCCCAAGCAGCTGAGATTATAGACGTGTACCACTCTGCCCATCCAGTACTCTTAAAAATTATTGATTTTCTAAAAAGATTTGTTTATGATGGCCTATCTATTAATAGTTAGCATATTAGAAAATAAAAATGGGGGAGGGCCGGAGAGATTGCTCAGCAATTAAAAGCACTGGCCACTCTTACAGAGGACCCAGGTTCAATTCCCAGCACCCTCATGTTAGCTAACAATAGTCTGTAACTCCAGTTCCAGGCACTCTGACACACTCTTCTGGCCTCCACAGGCATTGTGCCCATGGGTACACTTAATGTACACACTTACATACACGCAGGCAAAAGACTCATATGTATAAAGTTAAAAAAAATTTTTTTAATGGAAAAGAAAAATAGGAAAATGAAAAGATCATAGCAAAACACGAAGGTATACTTACTGTGTTTCTGCATAAATACCACTGGATAATACTGGACAGAGTTTTTTTTTTTAAATACGGTATAATTGAATATTACTTGGAGCATAAAAGTACTGTTGTTCATTATCTAATGATAAGGATATGTTGTAAGAAATATACTGTTGAGCAATTTCACCATAGTGTGAATATCATAGACTGTACTCAAATAAACCTAGACGATACAGAACACCGTGCCAAGGCTGCTGACAAATATATATATATATGTCACTTTTCTGTTGCTGTGATAGAAACACTAACCAAGGGAAGTTATAAAAGGAAGTGTTTATTTAGCTTATGGCTCCAAACGGGCAAAAGTCCATCATGGTGGGGAGGCATGGTGGCAGTGGTGACTAGAGTAGATGTAGCAGCTAAGTGCTCACATCCTTAAGCAGGCACAGGAAGCAAAGCAACTGGAGATCCAGCAAGGCTTAAGAACTCTCCAAGCCCACCCCCAGTGACCTGCTTCCTCCAGCATGGCCACCCCTTCTAAGACCTCCCTAAAACACCGCCACCAACTGGGGACAAAAATGTCTAAGTACTTAAATCCTATGGGGGGCATTCTCATTCAAACCACCACCAGATAGATAGTAGATAGATAGATAGATAGATAGATAGATAGATAGATAGAAAGAAGATAGATGGATGGATAGATGGATGGATGGATAGATAGACAGATAGATAGATAGAAGATAGATGGATGGATAGATGGATGGATGGATGGATAGATACATAGATAGATAGAAGATAGATGGATGGATAGATGGATGGATGGATAGATAGATAGATAGATAGATAGAAGATAGATGGATGGATAGATGGATGGATGGATAGATAGATAGATAGATAGAGATACATACTATAGCTGTAGATATAGACATAGATAAACGCTTATTTCCCTTAGGGATAAGATACACAAGCACATGATACTAAACCAAAACAAGAGACAGTGAAGCACCCTAACACAACAGGTGCAGCATGTGTGAAGCTGCTGCTTGTGTAACACAGCATATTGTTTCCCAGGAAGTTCCTTTGTGAATAGAAAGAGTACACTAGAGAATAAGGACTAAAAGCACGGTGTAGTCAGTACATAAAGCAGTAACCTGGTCATTCCTTTTCACTATTGAGTGTCATGTATGTGATTGTATGTTTGAACAACATCCACAAAATGTAGAGATGTTCAGACCGTGCCACAGCAGCTAGAACATCACCAGATGGTAAGATGTTTCCAGTTTCCAGGTCCTTTGTAATCTTATGGCACCTCGTGTATGCTGTCTGTCTTTATTCAATGCATAACTGTACCGAGGACCAAGGTAATCTCAGAATATAAGTATTTCTGTAACCTAAACTTTTGCTATCTTAGAAAATTCCAGAAAACACAAGGTTCCATAAACTGTTAGAGCAATGATAGTATTCTATATGCAGGGTTTGGAAAACTCCACTGCAGAGTCACAAGAGAATGGGAATTAAAAGGGGGAAATAATATCTCAGCAGTCACAATTTTGCTTTGAACTTAAATTACTCTAAAAATAAGAATTAATTATAAACAAAGCATTGTTTTGTACTTAGTAAATAATAAATTTACTCATTACTGATGTCGCTAATACTCAACAAATTATGAGACTCATGTATATTATCTCCTACACTTGGCTTGTTGTTATGACAAAATACCTGACGAAAACAACTTAAGGAAGAAAGGGTTTACCTGGGCTCATAGTTGGAGGGTGCAGTTCACTGCAGCCAGGAAAGCAAGATGGTAGGTTCTCTAATTCTCTAGCTGGTTATATTGCAGCTGCAGTCAGGAAACAGAGCGAGATGAATGCTGGTGTTCTATCCTCTTTCTTCTTTTCTTTTATTTATTTATTTATTTTTGTTGTTGTTTATTGTTTTGAGACAGGGTCTCGCTATGTAGCCCTGGTTAGCTTAGAACTTGCCATGTAGACCAGGCTGGACTCAACCTCATAGAGATCCACCTGTCCCTGCCTCCCAAGCGCTGGGATTGAAGGCATCTGCTACATACCCTTTTTTATTCAGAGACGTAAGCATGTGGGAATGGTGCTGCCTACATGCAGAGTGACGCTTCCCATCTTGGCTAGCCCTCTCTGGAAACATTTTGCCGATGGACCCAGAGGCCATCTCTTAGGTGATTCTATATCATATATCCTATTCCAGTTGCCAGTTAAGATTAACCATCACTATTTACTATGTGCCTCAGTACAGATATATTGAGGATATCATAGTAAACAACACAGTTACATCCCTTGACCTCATGGAACTCTGGAGAAATCAAAGCCACATGAGCAATTATACATACGTTCATTAATTGTAATTGCAGAAAATGTTAGAAGGGAAATACAGCTCACAGAAGCCCATGTGAATATACAACAAAAGGCTCTACCCAGGGCTTGGGGTATAGCTAGGGGCCAGAGCAAGTGTTTATATGTGTGAAACCCTGAGCACAATCCCCATAACCAAAAACAGTAGCGTCTAACTAACTTTGAAACTTTGATACAGATCATACACATCTAAAAGAAAACGAATGTTGAATAAAATATTTTCAGATTCCAGTACATTTATTTCTTGGGAGAGATGTCACAGCAGTAAAAAGGAAAAACTGGTAGGTGGCTATATTGGCTACTGTTCTGTGCTGTGATAAAGCACCGGGACCAGGGCAACTTATAGCAGAAAGAGCTTATCTGGCTTACAGTTCCAGAGAGATTACAGTCGATCATGGCAGGGAGACAAGGTGGCAGGGGTGGTCGGAGTAGAAAGCTCACATCTTCAAGCAGGCACAGGAAGCAGAGACACAAATTGGAAGTGGAGAAGATTAAAGCCCACCCCCAGTGATGTGCTTCCTCCTGCAAGGCCACACCTCCTAAACCTCCCAAAAGGCCAACTAGAGACAAAGTGTTCAAATCCTTAGATCCTATGGGGGGACATTCTCAAACCACCATAGTGGCCTCCTCATCTGCAGAGTCAAGGTAAAGCTATAGATAATTCTCATATGGGACAGTCATGTGTCTATGACATTTACTCAACAGTGGACAGCACTGTATTATGGTCTCAAAGACTATGATGGAACCAAGAGGTTCTCCTACCTACAAAAGTCGCAGGAGTCAAAGTGTCCTGGCATAGGCCTTTTGTAGTGATACAGATGTTTTAAAGTCTCCTGCGCTGCTTGGAATGACAGTAAAGCACTGACTATTAAGTACAGTACATCGTACTGGAGTAAGACAGCAAGCAGTCATGGTTGTCTTCTGCATTTGCTGCACTGTGCACACGGTTTACTGTAAAGCAGTGTGTGCTGTTCCGTCCCAGAAGCTGCCCCATCTTATCACCAGAGACCATGTCAGGATTGTGACGTTCCAGGCTCAGCAGTTAAAAGCACTTACTGCTCTTCTAGAGGACCTAGGTTCATTTCCCAGCATCCACATAGTGATTAACACCCATCCTTAACTCTAATTCTTGAGGATCTGACACCTTTTGGCCTCCAAGAGTACCAGCTACACACATGGTGCACTTACATACATGTAGGCAGACACTCATACACATAAAACAGAAATAAATAAGATCTTTCTTTTTTTACCTTCACCATTTAGGTTTGCATAAATGTAGCCTGTCCATACAAGGACAAAATTGCCCGGTGACTCATTCTCAGAACACATCCCAGGCCCTAAGTGGCACGAAGCTGTGTTTAGCTTTCTTCCTGAGCAAGTACCTGCTTCTACACTAGTTCTTCTCTTACAGGGGATTTTTCAATGTTATTACAATATTAAATTCATCTAAAATAGACTCTTTGACACCAAGAATAACGTGAATGCATGTAGAGAGGGATGTGTTTATCTACTTTTCAATGAGGCAAAATGAGCTTGATGGAGAATTCAGAAACCAGGAGACATGAATTCAAGGTCAATTTGACATTTCATTATTTTTGAAGGTGACCTGTTTTTTTGTTGTTGTTGTTCCTGTCTGCTTGTTTTTTAAATCAAAATCTCTACCCTTTTGACATTTTGCTAACATTTTGATGAGTTAAAAGTAAATGTGTGATGTTCGTGGAGCTCTTTGGATGTTAGACAGGTCTTCCATCACAGGTCTAAGGTAAAGCCACCTAAGGACAAGGAATGGCCGTACTATCTGTTTGTTATGACACAAATTGCCCTTTTGCTCTACCTTTCAGAGATTCTTTTCCTGAGGTAACAAAGCATCCTGGAGAACTAGCTAGAGATATCTAGAAGCTTTGTGCTTAGAAGTCAGAGAGGCAGTCTGATGCAATGATGCAGCCAGTAAGCATGTGGACACAAATTCCAGTTTGCTTGGTTGGAACCCTGGCTCTGACTATGTAACTTTGACAAGTTGCTTAATCCCCCTGATCCTCAGTTTCCTCATCTGCAAAATGAAAAAAATAACAGCATTGACCTTATAGAATTGTGAGAATTCAGAGTTTGAATTTATGAAGGGTCCTTAGAACCAGGGCCTGACATGTGACAACTGTTCTGCTTGGTTGGGATGTGACATGTCCCCCAGAAACTCATATGTTGAAGGCCTCATGCTTTGTCAGTAGATCTAACTCTTGAGAAGTGGCTGGATCCTGAGGGCTCTGACCTAAGCAATGGATCAATTCACTAATGTATTCATAGTCTTGTAGAATCTCTGGGATTGATGAAAGCTCTGGGAGGTCAAACCTAGTGGGAGGAATTGGTCACTGGGCATGTCCTTGGGGGCCGTTGCGTGTCCTGCCTCCTTTTCAGCATGCTGTCCCAGCTTCCTGGCTGCCATGAAGTGAGCAGCTCTTCCACAGTTCACCATGACACTTTGCCTCACCATAGCCCAGAAACAGTGGAGCCTGCTAACCATGGATCGAACCTTTGAAACCAGAAGCTAAATTAATTCCTTCCTCCTTCACATTATTTCTCTCTGGTATTTTTTTTCCACAGTAACAAAAAGCCTAACACATTTGCTATTGGCTATTATTATTAACCTCACTTGGATAAGATGCTCTTTTTTAAAGTAGTTAAAAAAACGTTGGTAGGCTAACCCATTACCAAAAGGGAGGCTGTTTAAAATATTTATTTTTGTCCTCAGAAAAAATTTCAATTGGATTTTTACCAGACCCTAAAGTTCTGCCTGGCCTTGCTCGTTCTGATTAGAAAACAAAACAAAACAAAACAATTTGCTTTTTTAAGCATCAGTCTCCTATCTTGGTTAAATTGGGTCCCTTAAATCAAATGACAGTCATGATCCAAATAAGTTTTGCTACTCGCAGTTTGGAAACACATCCATCTGCATCTCTTCTTTGTCCTGCTTCATTAGAAAGAATTCAAAATCTTACCTAAAGCACCAGCCTTTCCCAGCAAGCCTCACATTCCCAAAGCTCTCAGTGAAAAAGGAAGCTTCCAGAAAGAGAGGGACAGCAGTTCCCCAGAACAGCAAATTAGGATCACAGCTGTCACTTGCACAAGACAACATAAACCAGTTTTTCAGTTTGTAAACAAACTTCGCAGACCAACTGTAGGATAGCATTTGGAAGTATTCTGAATTTACAACACCCACCAAGCCCTCCAGAGTGTTATTTACGGTATTGCTTCACAGGGAAGAGAATTAACGTTTCAGCGGTTTAGGGAACAAATGCACACATGAGGAGGCAAGCAAGCAAATGTTTTAATGATTACTTTTTAAAAACATGTCACTGTGCAGCAAAGTGTTTGGAGGTGCATTCAAGGCCGGTGTCACTATGTGACATTTCTTCATTATCACTTCAATGGTAGTGAGTCCAGGGGGTAGGCGTGCAAACTCTTACTATTTATGTCTTCCATGTAACACTTCATACAAAAATAATGACTTCAGTCCTCGGAGCCCCACCCCAATATTTTAGAAAATATCATGTTCTTGCCGGAAAGCAGTGCCTTTTCGCATCTCGACCGTTTGATGTGCTATTTGCTGCAATAATACTGAAAGCACATTTATTTGCATTTCCTCGTTCTTGGTAGTTATCAATCATGCATTTCCCCATCTTCCACCTTTAGAGAAAACATCCATGATGAGATAAAACCAAAAATATCAACAGAAAGACTGTCTCCACTTGGTTATGCTGAGTGAATTTTAAATTTCCTTTTCGGCACACGGGCGTCACTGTGGAACTGAGGATGGATTAATGCTGTTCTGCTACTTCACTGTATCAGAACATGGATTTGCCCACAACAGCTGCAGCAAATTCCCCTGACTGAGAAGAATTACAAGTATTATCACCTAGATCATTAAACTGGGTTCATAGATTGCACAATGTCTTCAATCAATTCATCTAAGAGAACTTGAAGCCAGCTGGACCCCCTCAGTGAGAACTTGACTTAATTGGCCAATAAGTGGCTGGAAAAGGTGCATGCCATTTGATCAAATTACTGAGTGAGCAAGTGATTACAGTTTGGAGAAGCACCGAGGGTAGACTGCGGGTCAGCCCTTTTGGGGAGGGCTAAGTTAATGTCCACTGTTAAGTGCTACTGTGAAAAATGGTGGCTTGCCTGGAGCTCAGATGGGGAAGAGGATCCAGGTCAGGCTCCAGCTGATGGAGTGGGCGAGAGACACACATTTATCATCTCCTTGGCTTCATTTCTGCCTTGGTAGAAATCCCACTAACCACTCTGCCGTTGCTGGGTTTTCTGTCTCCCTTTCATTTTTATTGGCATAACTGAAAATATTGCCTTAGCCAACGAATCCATCTGGAAGGAAAAAGCACTTTTTCTTCAGCACTGTCCCAAGAGTCTTTTCTACAGAAAGGTTCAAGAACCAAGAATTTGAAGAAAGTATCCTTTATACATACATATTAATTCTTTCTCTCTGGTAAGGAGATTGAAGTCTTGTTTGCACATTAGATGTCTACATCTTATCAACACGGATTAAGAAAATGAGCAAGTCTGTTGGCAGAAATTATTTTAAAGAACAACTCCACAGTGAAGCAAACGATTTCTTTTAAAAATTAATTTTTATGTGTATGAGTGTGTTGCCTGTCATGTATGGAAGTGTACCCATGTCATGCAATGCCCGTGGAGGTCAGGAGAGGGCGTTGGATCTCTTGGAATAGGAATTGTGGACAGTTGATAGCTGCTGTGTGGGTGCTGGGACCCAAACCTGGGTCCTCTGCAAGTCAGCCAGTGCTCTTAACCATTGAGCCATTTCTCCAGCCCCTGAAACAAAGATTTCTTAACTGTTTCTACTGTGGCATTTTTTTTCCCCTGCCACCAAATGTTTTAGCCAGTTTGCACAAAAAGTAAAAATAAAAAAGAACAAGACACACACACACACACACACACAAAATAGAAAACTTTGGACAGATTTAGTTCAAGTTCAAGATTTCAGGTTAACAGACCTATGACAACACATTGTCACTTGAATTATTGGTGTCAGACAACAGTATGGTGTCATTCAGGGGGAAGTCCCAAGACAAAGGTTCCAGTATGCAGCACATGCACCCATGCATGGAAATCTACCTGTTCTATGGGTTTTTACTAAACAATACAGTTTTGTCAATTAATAGTTTGCTCTGGAGTTTTGAAGAAAATGGGAAGTGGAGAAACAGTTCAACCCAAGGCCCAATTTGAACTGCAGCCTACACAGACACATCTTAACCTGCTTGTTGTTCAACAGATTAATGAGTCCATTGGCTTGCAAATGCCAGCCACGCTGTTCATATTCCTTCAGTTCCGTTCACTAACATTTAGAGGTCCAATCAATGGTTCTGAGGCTTTGTTTCTGTGTCATTTGGGTGGATGTGTTAGCATGCTCTGGCAGGTCTGTATGGTCCATTCTGGAGCCATGACCTTCTTCCCAAATGGGAAATGCAGTCTCACCTTGGCGCCTTTGCATCAGCTCTTTCTTCTACCTGGAAGACTCTTCCTCCAGTCTTCAGGCCTATGGTTCTTTGTCACAGGGAGATCTTCCCAGATACCTTGTCAAATATTCACTCACCATCCTTCCCATTCCTTGCCCATTTCAACTCTATTGACCACATATATATACATATATATATATGTATATATATATGCTTATTTTATACACACACACGACCAAAATATGAATTCTATAAAGATCAGCACATGATTTTCCCTGTTTCTGTGTGTGTGCATGTATATACATGTGTGTGTATTCCCAGTGCTTGTCATATATTTTGTGCTCAATAAACATGAATGAATGAATGAATGAATGAATATTACATCCAAGAGTCATTAAAAATATGCCCCATTTGTTGCTCTTCTCTGTCTTTATAGACAGAGCAGTATATACTCCTGAGCAACATTTATCTGTCAGATACATGATAAATAGATACAAAATTGGGAGATTTTTTTTTTCAAAACAGAAGTCATTCATTTTATAGCCAGAACAGCTAACTTTTACCTGGAGCAGAACTCAGTCAGTCACTGTGTATTCCACGTATGGAATGGAACTTTCCCATCTATCCTCTCCCAGACACTACAGAGCATTTCTTTTCCTTTTGTGGTGTTGGAGATCAACTGTAGGCTCCAAGCATGTTAGGTAATTGCTCTATCACTGAACTACACCTCTAGCCAACTGTTGTTGCCTACATGTTAAAAATGAGGAACAAGGACCCAGCATGATACTGTACACCTTTAATCCCAGCACTCTAGAGGCAGAGGCAGGTGGATCTCTGTGAGATTGAAGCCAGATGGTCTATACAGTGAGTCCTGGCCAGCTGTGGTTATAAGAAGACCAGAGAGAGAGAGAGAGAGAGAGAGAGAGAGAGAGACTCAAGCAAGTGACTTAAGAGGCCTGGATTCAAATCCAGATGTTTCTGTCCCATGACAGAAACTGAGCTCTTGAGCATGTTATTCTGGTGTATTTGTAGCTCATAAACTCTTGGCTCCTCTGAGAATTCTTTTTACTTAGGCCCCAGATCTTCCAAGGACAAACAGAAAGTCAAAAATATTCCAAAAGTGGGTGTTTTACATTGTCTTATTTTTTTTTTATTGTAACTGCGAACTAGGTTCACTAACAAGAAAGCAAGTCGTTTCAACAACACAGCAGCTTGTAAATCAACATCTCCTTATGAAACCTCAATGCACATTGATTTTCTGAATAGGAGACGCTCACCTCCACACCACTGGTCTCCTGCTTCAGCGTGATCTTGATGAAAAATGAGGCAGGGGCAGGAGACCATCTTCACAAGCCTTTTGATGACCACACTGCTGCTCTAGGAGCTGTTTGAAATGGAGATAGCTTCTGGGTGGGGAAGAGAAGCTGAAGTCACCATTTTTCCCGCCTCTTCTTTATTCCTGGAGTATTTCAGTGAAGAGTTAAACCCGGGAACACTGGACCCACGCACACATTTTTCTCTTAGCCTAAGATCTTTGGGGTGAAAGGGCAGCACTGAATTAAGCATTTAGTAGATTCAAAATCTGTGACCCAGAGCTGCTGTCTGAAAGCATCATTGATAATGGGGTTGGGAGCACATTACACTTTCCTGGTACTTATACTGCCTCGGACAATCTACTCCAGGAGCCATAATTATCCTACTAGGAAAACTGTCCCATTGTCTGCTCATATCCACTGGCAGGAAGTTTCTTTTTCTCTGCAACTGTATCCTTTCTCAGCGGGGCCCATTTTCTCATTTAATTAGTAGCACTTGATATAAATAGTCCTTTCCTCATCATTTACGTTGTTTTCATTTGAATAATTACACAATACAATGTCCCCATTTCCTGTAGAGCAAGAAACAGAGCCGCAAACCCCAGACTTCGGGGTGTGTGTCTTTCAAGAAGGAGTTTTCCTCTTTCAAATGAACCGGGCAAAGACTATGCAGGTGATGAATCTCAGGGACGTAGAAAATCACGCTGTCTTCTCTAGGACAGACATTAGACAGGAGGGAGATGGACAAGAGGAAGCTATTCAGATTACTGAGTGACAATCGGAATGATGTAGTGAGGTGCCTCCCCTGGGCTGCATGCTCTAAGGATGCTTAGGATACAAGTCTGAGGTAGGACCTTGGCCACAGGAGTAATTTGGTGCATTGTAGTTGATGTGCATGCATATTTAGGGGAATTTTTTTAGTGCATTTGTGTTTGTGTGCATTTGTGTATGTGTGTGTGTGTGTGTGTGTGTGCACATGTCTGCAGGCACTAGCCCTTGAGTGAGCATTTGCAGAAGTCAGCAGCAGGACTTTCCTCTGTCATTCTCCACCTTATTTTTTGAGTTCAGAGTCTGTCACCAGACCTGGAGCTTACTATTCCAGATCGACTGGATGGCCAGAGGGCACCCGGAATTCACCGGGCTGCGCCCTGAGCACTGGGGTTACAGATGTGTACCACCCTGGACTTTTATTTGGGTGTTGAGAATCTAAACTCAGGTCCTCAAGCTTGAGCCATCACTTTACCCACTGGTCCATCTTTCCAGCCTGAGACTTTTTGTTTTCAGAAGGCAGATTCTGATTCACTAGTTCTGAGTGAAGAAGTCCAAGGGTCTGAGCTTTGAGCTCCCAGGTGGTTCTGATGTTTTTGGCTCAAGAGCCACACTATGAGTGGCAAGGGCTCTAGAGACTGAGGTAAGATCCACCTCTACAGCCAAGTGACTATGTTGTGTTCGGACAGATTTTTTTTTTTTTTTTTTTTTTTTTTTACATTTTCAGTTACTTGTGTATACAGGGATAAGGGCATGTGTGCATACCAAAGTGAACATGTGGAGGTCAGAGGACAACTTACAGGAGCCAGTTCTCTCCTTCTGTCATGTGATCTCTAGCCACACCACCTAAAACATGCCTGATCTCATCTAACTGTGGGCTCTAAGCAGGTTTGGGCCTTGTTAGAACTTGGATAGGAGAGGTGACATCTTCGTATCTACCAATAGGACTCTAATGTCATTTACCAAGTTATTGTGATGCCAGAGAAATGTAAAAGCATTTGATGAATGTTTATATGCTATATAAATTTAAAGTAGTACAAGAAAATGATATTTTGATACTCTGAAGTTTTGGACATACAGTGTATTTTACCAAAATCACTTGAACAATGATTGCTTCCAGACCTTGTCAACTGTGCCTTGAAAATACACATCTTTAATTTTAAGACAAGAAGACCTATGCTATGATGTCACAGAAGCTAGTCCACCATGGTTAAAGCACAGGGACATTTTGACATCACTATAAAATATCATAAACCTGGGCACTACTGTAAAATAATCTTTGAATGAGAATTGAACTTTTAATATTTTCATTAATAAGAAATAGAATATCTAATGGGAATTACTGATATTGTGGGTAATTTTAAACAGTTTCTAAGCCTTTCTGTTCTCTGTCTTTACTTGCAGTTAATAACAAAGACATCTGTTACCAATTTGTTGACTATATAACTATACAATATTTCTCTTAAAAAACATGTTATTTATTATTTTTATTTTATGTGTATGAGTGTATTGCCTGCACATATATATGTGCAGTGTCCACAGAGGCCAGAAGAGGGCATCGGATCCCCCTGGAAGTGGAGTTACGGAATGGTTGTTAGCCACCATGTAGGTGCTAGAAATCGAACCTGGGTTCTCTGGAAGAACAGCAAGTGTTCTTAACCACTGAGGCATCTCTCCAGCCCCCAGAACATTTCCTAATCTCACTAAATCTAAGTTCCTTCACCTATAAAATGGGTTTAACACCACAGGTTAGGGAAGTTATGATAATTAAATAAGCTAATGCATTAAAGGACCCAGGTACATAGCAAGTTAATACCACTGTTTGCTTCTCCTCACCAGTGTTTGGGAGGACTAAAGGCAGCTTTGCTCTGAATCGTCTGGGAGTTTAAACATTCTCTGGTTCTTCCATTAACCAGGAGCTCTGTGGGCCCATACCTCCCCCTGAGTGGGCTCCCCTTTAGATGCACGTGACTTCCCAGAAGAAACAGCCCTCCCTCACCTATAATTTAGGATTTAGTATCTCATACTTATTATGATTGCAGTTTTCCCCAAATTGCTTTATCATGGTAAAGTATCTACAAAATAGGATTTGCCTTCTTACCCCCTTAAAGGGTACAGATGAGTGGCCGTAAAGTGTCACATAGTTTAATCCAACCATCACCACCATTTATTTCCAAGACTCCCCTCATCTTGTAAAACTGAAGCCCGGTCCCCATCAAACAATAGCTCCCCATTCTACCTTATTTATTGAGGATTTAAAAAAATATTCTGAGATTCCTCATGTCATGGAAATCACACAGCTTTGTCTTCTTGTGACTGGTTTACTTCACAGCCATGATGTCCTCAAGGCTCACCTCACGTTTCCTTCCTTTTTAATGTTCTACTCTATACCACATTTTGCTTATCCCTTCATCTGTTGAAGGACACCTGGGTTTCTTCCACATATTTGTTTTTGTTTGTTTGTTTTGAGACAGTGCCTTCCTACAGCCCCAGCTGGCCTGGAACTCGCTGTGTAGACCAGGCTGGCTCTGATCTCCTGCCACCCAAGTGCTGGGATAAAAGGCATGCGCCTCCACGCCTGGCTTGTTTGTTGTTGTTGTTTGTTTTTGTTTTCCTTCTACATTTTTACAGTGGTATATAAATGCTACTGTGAACATAAGTAAGCAAATATATCTTTGAGACCCTGATCAGACTATTTGAAAATTCCATGATGAAGAAATTGTCTAAATGGTATCAAGGTTATTGGTAATGCCCAGAGTCATACTGTCTCTGTGAAAAAGTGATATGAAGATGAAGGGGGAAAGTGAGCCACTGAAAGCACCAAGCACTACTACTTATTGGATTCTATGCTAATCATCCAAATATCGCCTGTGCCATTAGCCCTGCCTTCCCGATAAGAAAACGGAGCTCAATGGCTCACTTGATCTGAGGCCTATGGGCAGTATCTGAGCACTCCCACCTGCCTTTTTGAAATAATTTCATATACCCCAGCTCACGTATGCTGGTTCATTGAAAAGAAACAGTATTTACACCTACTCCTTGTGACACCCTGTGCTCAGTGCGCCCAAGGAGACACCAAGGTCAAAGCAGTCTGGAAATATCTGCTGCTTCGGTGCCCACTGAGGAGCATGAAGATGGACCTATGAGTCACTGTGGCTCACCTACCTGCAGTAGGTCCAGGTCCCCAGGAAAATGACCACCATTGCTGCATGGGAGATTGGTCAGGGCATGCATGAAACTCGCAGCCTCTTGAGGGACTGAGGAGTGCAGGAGGAAGACCTCACCCAGTCCCACTGGGCACTCTGAACAGGAGAGCCCTTCTGAATGTTCCCACCAGAGGCAAGGGGGAACAGACTTTTAAACCTTTCTGTTGACAACTTTTCTGCAGGATACCTGAGGTTGGAGGTAAGAGCATGGTGGCTTTGCTAAGCCAAGGACCCACAGAAGTCGACTGGAGGGAGCCAGAGATGAGTGAGCCCGCCAGAGGAGGGGCGGAATGGCAGAACACAGGGTTCACTGAAACAGTCCTTTGCCCCAGCCTTCTCGCTCATGAGGGGTGAGTGCTCCAGACTGGAAATAGCAGGGTGGTTACTCTCTCCCGAGCTCTTGCAAGCCCCGTTAGCTCTCTCCTGTCTAACAAATTATGTGATGGCGCCAGGGGTGAGGACTGGATAGGAAATAGTCCTGAGACGCCTGCTCGGCTTGGCTGCGGCCGCGCAGAAGCTCACTTATTCCCAAAGCACCACACTTTGGGCATCTTATTTGCAACCCTGGGATTTTCAGTTTTTAAAAAATTTTCCTGTATATGAAGGGGGGAAAAAGGAGCCAGAAAATCTCGTCTAAAAGCACATTACCAGGAAATTGTTTCTACTGTGTTTATGACTGTTCTTAATGTTTTATGAATATGCTAAAAAAATGCTGGGGCGTATTTCCTTGGGCATTCTAGTTAATTACTTATTCTGAGTGCCTCTACTCCATTCCTTGCGAAATGTGTTGTGCATTAATTCTGATTATGTACAAAAACCCACCTGCAAGGAAAAACTCTGAATCAGTAATGCTGGTAAAATGAGCCACTCTCCTGGGGCCCCACTGAGAAAGAAGATACTGGACAGAATTAGAATCTTGTAGCTAAGGCTATTCATAATGTCATTAACATAAAGGCAATTAAATGAGTTTTTAACCTACAACCCTTTATTGTTATTAATGAACATTAGAAAAACACAGGAGATAAAATTGGTAATTATCTCTGCACCAAGCTATGCAATAATGTGTTTAAATATAAAAACAAAACAAATGATTATTGTTAGTATTTTCAGTAGCAGAAACCCCAGGAGCAGCTCCGTCATCTTTAATCACATGGGCCCACACCAAGAGGGTTAATTAAAAGAGGGCTTTACCTTCCACGCGCCTGGTTGTTCAGTTTAATATGGAATCGACAAACATAAATGTAAATTTGCAGAAAAACGTCCTGAGCAGTCGTTTCTGCCTGTGGGTTAGCCACCTTTACAGAAATGCAGATTGATTCCCCCTCCTGCACGACAACAGTCCATGGCTCCAGAATCAAGTTTTTCCTTTCTGAAAAAAGAAAAGAAAAAAACAATAACAGGACGCTTTCAAAGCCCTCTCCAGGAACAACTGCAGAAATCCCGGCTCATAGCCTCAGCCCTTCGTTCAGTAAAGACAATTTAAGCATCTGAAAAGAGCTTATAGGGTTAAAAAGTGATGGTGAAAGGCTTCCAGTGCTATCGGTGTTCCATGAGCTGCCAGTTTAATTTTTTTCTTTATGCAAACTACAACAGCTTCTAAATAGCCATGGCAGCCTGTGTGTGGAGGCAGCAGCTAATGAATGGTGAAATGCTTGCCTCTAATAATAGTTCTCCACTAATTAATTCATCAGTTTGTATATCTTACCGTTGAAAATGTGAGTACCACATCTATAATTTGTTCCAAACCAGTTTTGCTTCTGAAGCCCATTTTTAAGTGATACAGACCTCTAGTTTGTCTTTGCAGTGGAGTTCAGGGCAAACAATGCTGCACACACAAGATTCTTGGAAGCAGATTTTTGAACAACTGCCATGTAGCAAAGCTAAGTGCCTTTCCTGTTTGTTTGCTCTTTCTCACAGATGAAAAGAAATCACTTTGCTTTTTCAAAAAATAAAGGCATTTTATGAACTAAAATAACCACAGCTACACAGCTTATGTCTCTATATTACTTTACAAAACAATCCCGATAACTCTGGGCAATACCAAGATCAAAACAATCCAGTTCCATTGACTTTCATCAACTGACTCTTAAACATTTGATTACATGCACAGAGCTTCCCTGCCCACCTGAAAATCCTGACAGGGTCAAGGATCAGAATGAGAATTTAGACATAGCAAATAAGGGGGAGCAATTTTCTTTTCTCAAGCATTGATCCTATCACCCGAAATTCCTAGGATTCAGAATTTAAGGCCAAGAATGAGTCCTACGTGATGCGTACTTGACTTGATGAGATCAAGTTATCCAGGGCTGACACTGAAGAGGTACAAGGCAACCCCAGCAAGTCTCCCATAAACATAAACTATATTTAGAAAGAGGGAGTCACCCGTGAGTGACAGTGGCATGGGGTAGAGCAGCAGGCAGCCCTGGAAGGCCCGGTCCCCTCCATGCAGCTCTATGTGCTCTCCTCCTGGGGACATTTCAGGGAAGAATCATATTTACAGAAGTCTTGGGAGCTCACACAGCTGACCAGAGAGGGCCATGGCCACTGGAGCCTGTCCCTCCTGATCACAGAGGTCCACAACCCTGTGATCCAGGGAAACCAGGTTTGTTGACCTTGCATGACGAGTCTCTGTGGAATACCTGAGCATGGGAGCCCCACTGTCAAGACTTTAGAGGGAAAAGTAGGTGACTTTCAGATATAGACTGGGATGGGTCTGGGGAGGGGGATACATGGGAGAAATATTTATTAAAAGCATTTGCGTTTTCAACTTCCATTGTTCCCCACCCCTCAGAACATGCTGCCCGGCTGCTGCCTCCGCCATGTGGCAGACGCAAGCTCAAGGTCAACCTCTGGCTGTCAGCCAAACAATTGGGAGCCATGGCACACTAAACTTCCTTCTTTCTTGTCACCTCCCCGGCTATTAACCACCCCTAGGGCACTGCAAATTTTCTCCTGGCGCCTCTTCTAGCTTGTGAAAATTCTGGAGGCTTGTGAGGGGAATGCTGAGCCAGCGCAGGGCCATGTGCAGGGCCTTTGATGATCTGACATCAGGCAGCTGAGGGAGGAGGGACCGTGGGGTGGCCGGGTGGCCACTCCATTGTGGACGCTTTGATTTGCCTCATTCTGCCGGGCCTGGCTGTTGCCAGTGGGCCAGTCAGAGAGGGGAAAGCCAAGTAAAGAGAGAACAGTGGCTCAGCACTGCACAGCTGGAAAATCATTTTTTAAAGACCTCCAGGATGCACCAGTTGGTCCTGTCAGCTGATATTTGATCTGGGGAGTGTGGAGCAGCTGAGGCTAGAGCAGAACTCTCTGGACCCTCCCCAACCGATTGCAGGCTGGCTGGTGAGAAGCTTGTCCACTCACCTTCCTGTCTGCACCCCAGAAGCAGAAGCTGGGGGCCCCTCCACTCTGACTGTTATTTGTGCAAGGAGAGTGTGGGCTATTCTAGCCACACACACACACACACCCCTGCATTATCCCAGTCCTCTTTAAAGGATGGACAACAAATACTATTTGTAAGATCCCTGCAGGGATGAGGGATCTTACAGTTCATAGCTGAAATACTGAGGGTAGCAGGAAAATTATTTGCAAATGGTCCTGCCTGGACAGTTTTGATGTACTACTTATTTCTGTGAAAGTGGCACACAATCATTTGAGAGTAAGTCACTTTTTGCGAAATACTAGATGAGAGGCTGGAAAGATGGTTCAGTGGTTAAGAGCACTGGCTGCTCTAGCAGAGGATCCCAGTTAGAATCCCAGCACCCCATGGCAACAACCAAGAGGCTGTAACTCCAGTTCCAGAGGATCCAACACCATTTTCTTGCTTCTGTGGGCATTGTACTTACATACATGCAAGTAAAGCATTCATACACATAAAATAAAAGTAAATTTAAAATTAATAAAGAGAAATACTAATAAAAAACTGAGTGTGCTGGCACACACTTTTAATTCCAGCACTGAGGAGGTAGAGGCCAGAGGATCATCAGTTCAAGTGATCCTCAACTTCAGAGCAAGTTAGAGGTTAGCCTGGGCCAAACAAGAGCTTATCTCAAAACCAAAAAATAGTTAAAAACAGATGGAGTCTCTACAGTCTGGTCTAGGTTAAATGGCTACAATTGAGAGTGGTGAGAATGGGAGCTGGAGGGATGGCTCAGTGGTTAAAAGCACTTGCCGCTCTTCTAGAGGACCCAGACTCAGTTCCTAGCACCCACATCAGGTGACTCACAACCACCTGTAACTTCAGTTGCAGGGTATCTGATGTCTTCTTCTGGCCTCCCTGCACACCTGTATGTATGTACTCATTCTGTACACATGCAGACACATGCACACATATGTGAATTCTTAAAATATTCAAATAGAAGCTGGAGAGATGGCTCAGCAGTTAAGAGCACTGGCTGCTCTTGCAGAGGACCTGGGTTCGGTTCTCATCACCCACATGGTGGCTAACAATCATCCATAACTCCAGTTCCAGGGGATCTGATGCCCTCTTCTGATCTCCATGGCCAATGTACAACATGGGTGCACTTACATACATGCAGGCAATACAATCATACCCATAAAATAAAAATATATTTTAAAAAATTAAGTAAAAAGAGTGGTGAGAATAAATATTGGTGGAGTGCCCCTTCATGAATGAACGTCTGTGGCATGCCCCTTCCAAGGCCTCGAACCATCATGGAAGAGGTAGTGGAAAGATTATATACTAGCCAGAGGTGCAAGAGGGCTGGCATGAAACAGTGTCTTTTGGACATGACAAGACTGGTGAACTCATGAACTCACAGCAGCTGTGGTTGTCTGTACAAGACCCGAACAAGATCAAGCCAGTCAATGTTCCAGCATCGGGAGAGGGCTTAGACTCCCACCCCCAGCTGAGGAGCTATGACAATTCATGAGCTCTGGGGGAGGGAGAGTCGTATCTGGTTAAGGGTGTGACCCATCCACACTCCAGTAGATGGCGCCATATCCATGAGTGTATAAGCAGCAGAAATTGAATTGGTGGTTTTTTTGTTTGTTTGTTTTTAAGTAGAACATGGTAGCACATGCCTTTGATACTAGCACTGGGGAGGCAGAGGCAGGTGGGTCTCTGTGAGTTTGAGGCCAACCTGGTCTACATGGTGAGTTATAGGTCAGCCAGGGCTGTATAGTGAGGCTGTTAGGGATGAAATTCTTGATAAACAGACACTGTTAAGTAATAAAGACGGCACACTTACAGCTTCTTGGTCTGAGACAGGAGTTAGCAGGCCTCTCCCCATCAGGCTCCCTTCTGGCTGACGTGTCCAGACACCTTCTGACCTCCACAGGCATTGCACAACATTGGTGCACTTATACACACGTAGGCAATACACTCATACACATACACATAAAATAAAATATTTAAAAAAAATATTCTACTTATGGGACAGATGTGCATGGAAGAGGCCATTAACAGACCCATTAAAGACCTGGGTCTTTACGGATAAGCACAAATTATCAAGGACGATTAGAAGTCAGGTTATGAAAGAAGACAAGGCTATCAGTGACAAGCACCAAGTGGGTTTGGGGCAATGAGTACTGTGAGTGTGAGAAGAGCACAGTGGTAAGACCCGTGGGGCCTACTCAGATGGGGTAGACCTTGAAAGCCTTCAAGGACACTTTAAAAATAAAGTCTGAAGACTCCGGGGACGTCACGGACTATGTCAGGTAAATCTATGAGGTTAAATACATCTTCAAACAATACTGAGATACCGTTTACCTCTTTCTCTCTCAGTGTCTCCCTTACAGAGGACTTTCCAGAGGCTATGTGATATGATTGCTCTGATGGTCAATAAGACTGTGTATTGTGACCCCTTGTGTATTTCAGGGTCCCCCTTGTTCATCCATGTTCTTGCTTTCTGTAGCAGTTACCTGAAATGGTCTGACAATATTAAACAGAAAACTCTGGAAATAATTAGTGTTTTGAGTTGTACACCATTCTCAGTATGGTCAAATTCCACGCTGTCTACTAGATCTCACCCAGGGCATCAAGCATTCCTCTGTGCAGCATATATGCACATCACTCACCCATTCTTCACTGAGAAGCCATGTATGTAACTACAGAGTGCTGTCATAGGACTTCTGTTCAGGTCATCTTTTCTTGCCTTATCTTATCTTTTCTTTAATAAATGGCTCCAAAGTACAAGAGTAATCATGATTCTGGTGATGCAGATATACTCAAGAGAAGCTGTATGCACTTCCTTTATGTGAAAAGCTGAAAGGGAAGAAAATTATATGCCAAGCTTGCCAAGGGGCACCATAAGACCGAATCTTCTGCCTGTGAAGTTGTGAAGAACACATCTATTGGAGATCTTTGGAGTATAGCCCTGTGGGTCAGAGAGAGGAGGCTATTGTATTAACTTTACATTTTTTTCAATTTTGATGTCTACCATAGTAAATATCACCATATAACCCACATAAACCTGTGAAGAGAGCTTTGGAGTCCTCAGTGACTTTTGAGACTGTAAAGGAGCATTGAGACCAAAAAGTTAGAGAACCATTGCCTTAGACAGCCTGCTCATAGGTGTGCTGCACTCTTCGACCACACTGCCGCCTGTCACTTGGGAGCCTGCTGCTTTGGCCTAGGCCTTTCAGTCTTGTCACAGAGTCTGCTCTGGTACCGGTGATTTTGCTTCTCTGAAGAGTTGGAATCATTGTTCTGTCCCCTACGTGCCACTAATGGAAGATTACTTTGCTTACCAAGGTACCACCACCAACAAAAATGTTTTTAATGTTTCTGTAATCTTAATAGGAGCTGGTGTCCTAAACTTCAAAAACTGGGTCAGAAATGCAGGTCATAGTCGTCATAACTCTGTGTATGTGCTTATATTAATATTTTTATTTTTAAAACACTTATTTTATTTTAAATTATATACACATGAGTGTCTGTACACAAGAATGGAGGTCCCTAAGGAGGACAGAAGAGGGTGTCAAATCCCCTGGAGCTGGTGAGCAACCTGATGTGGTTGCTGGGAACCCAACTCTGGTCCTCTGAGAGAGCAGTATTTACTCTTAACCACTCCACTCCCTGTATTAACATTTTTGAAAGCATCTAAATAGCTCTTACTGTCCTTCCAAACAACATATAAACCTAGAACAATGCAACTGTTCCCCAAATTATCCATCTTTCCACCTCCAACAAATACTCATAGTGTATAAAACCTTAGTTTCAACTTGTTTTAAGTATAAAAATGAGCACTGGGCCTGGAGAGATGGCTCAGCAGTTAAGAGCACTGGCTGTTCTTGCAGAGAACCCAGGTTCGATCCCAGCACCCACATGGTGCTAACATCATCTGTAACTCCAATTCTAAGGGATCTGATGCCTTCTTCTGACCTCTGTAGGCTTTGTACAACACAGGTACACTTATATACACACAGGTAGTACATTCATACATATAAAAAATAAACAAAATTTAAATATTTTTTTAAATGAGCATTGCTCTGATTAATATTATCATACTTATCATTTACTAATATTTAAGAGAATCTGAGAGCTACACATTTTCAGTCTTTGTCTCTCAGAAAATGCGATTATTTCATCCTTAGTATTGAATAATATTTTGGTTGGGAATTGAAAATTAATACATCTTTGGTTGCAACCCTGGGTGGTGGGCAAAGTGATTTTGTTCCTATACATCAGCAGGCAAAGGGGTTTGGGCTTCTTGTTTTACATAGAGAGCCTGGTCTCAGTTTCTTACTACATGTCAGAGTGATGGGAGCCAGTTCCCAAGCTGGTGTTAAGGCTCTGGTTTATGTTAATATTTTTAAAGTATGTAATAAACCAGCTTTTATCTTTCCAAACAAGTTACAAACCTTAGGACAATGCAACTGTCACCCAAACTGCCCATATTTCTGCCTTCAACGAATACTCATGAAGTGTCTAGAATTGCCCTCTGAGCTTATTTAAAGTCCCCAAAGAGAAGTAGCAGCACTGGTAGACTGACTCTCTTCTTGGCTCTCAGTGGGATGTGTAACTTCAATCCTTGTTAACCATTTGTTTTCCTTTCCATTATTATTATTATTATTATTACTATTGTTATTATTTTGAAACAAGGTCTCATCATATAGTTACAGCTGGCCTGGAACTGGCTATGTAGACCAGGCTAGCTTCTCTCTACCTAAGAGATCCACCTACCTCTCCCTCTCAAGTCCTGGGATTGCAGGTGTGAACCACCATGCTCAGCTAAAGGTTTATTTTATTTGTTTTACTTTAGAGGGTTTTGTTTGTTTGTTTGTTTTGAGTAAGAGTCTCATACAGGTCAGGCTGATCTCATCTTTGCTATGTAGCTGAGGCTGGCCTTAAACTTTAGATTTCCCTTTCTCAGTCTCCCAAGTGCTGGGATTATTCATGTGAGATACCATACCTGTCTAAGAAACTATGGTTCTTATTTTCACTTTTAAGTCACAAATATTTTCTTCTTTTGATTGTGAACATGTATTCATATATATGTACACACATATATCTGATACATACATATATGCATCTAACATATTATGTATTATCTATGTGTTTGGAGATAAGTAATGTTTTTTAACATGCTTAATCCACCACTTTGACCTATAAATCTAAGCCTACTTCATCATAATGAACTCAAGGGATATATTTGCCAAACCCCAAAATACTAAATCTCTCTGACTTACCAAAGCAGGCCAAAAATGCAGAGCACTAATTAGATTTTGTTAAAGATCCTAAATTAGAGCTAAGCAGTGCTGTAGTTGGATTGGTTGTTGCAAATTAAACAGAACTATTTCATTTAAGTTTATGGTCATGTAGGTTAATTAAAATTTTCTCTCTAGAAATATAGCCCCCAAGACTCTATATAATTTAATAGGTTCTATATCCATGCAGAGTGAGAATGGCAGTTTCAATATTTAATTCTTGCCTCATAAACTTTGAGGCTAAAAACATATCCTCCCTAACTTGTGAACACTCTTTATGTCGGAAACAACTCACTAAAGGAAACTCTGAGTTGCTAGGTAACTTGGTGCCTGTGGAAAGCTTCTGATAAAAATGTATTTAAATCAGATTTCCTGGAGCAGATGGGCAAACTGAAGTGGAAAATAAATTCAAATGATCTGATGTTGGCTTTTTCATGCCAAAACTAACTAAAATCTCCTTGCAGTGAAGGCTTCTTGTGGGGGAAGGAAGGTTGAGGTGGCCTTGCTGCACAGAGCAAGCTTTCTTCCCATAACATGAAGCCCTCTGAGATTTAGAAGGTGAATTACTTTCCAACAACTGGGAAAGATCCACCAAGACTGAGCACTGTGCAGAGTAGGAAGAGACTGTGACTGTGTCTGCAGTCTTTGCTCCCTCACTATGTACAGTTCTTCCCAAAGAGTCAGTGGATGTGGCTGGAGTGGCATCATCTTTAGTTCTTCCAGATCTTAATTAAAAAATAAATCAGGGGCTGAGGATGTACCTTGGTGGCAGACTATGTGTTAACAGGCATGAGGTCCTGGGTTCACCCCCACCAACACACAAAACATACCAGATTATCAAAATGGGGCTGAGCCTCTGGGAAGTGATTTAATTACCCCAGAATCCTCTAGTTTTCTATGATTCAGACCAGAAGTTTTTGGAAGACAGAAAGGCTATCAGTTTGTTTGGGGAATATACATGATACCGCGCAGCTGACAATATCACACAGTGGTTAGTTGTCTACTGTTTGAGCTCACATAGCCTGAGTAGAAACTGCTAGTCCTTTCTCAATTTGTGTGTATGTGACCAGAATTTTAGGACCAGGTGGTAGAAGTGGCAGACGTTATAAATACCGTTTCTATAAGGGACCCTTCCAGAATCCTTTCCAGAAGCAGATTCTTCAGGTGCTCCATTACCCACAAAAGTCTTTTTTTTTTTTTTCACTCAATTCTCTATAGTCTTTCCAAGTTGATAAATGTACACAAAATAATTCAAAAAGACTCTTAATTGAATGTATGGAACTTGCTGTGTCTCACTACTCAGGAGGCTGAGGCAGGAGGATCACTTGAATCCTGAAATTTGAGATTGATCAGTTGAGCCAACTTAGTGAGGACGCCCCATTTCAAACAAACGAAACACAAATGAAACCTGATAGCTAATTTAGTTCTGTAAGCAAGGAACATGGGATATAAATTCCTAGAACTTACGCTCCAGAGAAGTACAATCACTTAATGACAGGCATGGAAAACACAAAGAAGAGGAAAGTGATTTCAAAACCCTAGTTTGTATGCATCTCTTCTTATTTCACTGTGAGATTTTTTTTTTTCAGTACTGGGAATTAAACACAGGGCCTCACACAAGCTAGACAACCCCTACCACTGAGCTATATCCCAACCCCACATTTTCACCGTAAGAATAGCAAGGAGCATTCCAGGAAAAGCAAACAGCTATGGTAGGCAGGTGTGAACAGGGATGGTGTGTTAGGGAATTTCAGGGAAGGGAAATGACTTACCCTGAGCAGATACGACTCTAGATTCATCACTTTCATAATTTCGATGATATAAACACACTCAAAAAGTATTATTTTTTCCATTTGGAAAGTGAAAATACTTGTCCTAAAAGGCCTAGTAACTTAGAAAGAGTGTATTTCTAACAAGTGACAGAGAGAGCTGCCATTCCAGAGCAAATTTTTCTAATTTTAAAGACTTGGGCACTTTCTCAGGATACCCTTGCAGGAGAAGGGGAACAGGAGCAGTCTCATATGTTGGTCAATGGGAGTGTAAACTAGTTAGAATTTTAGCACTATCTATAAAAATGGTAAGGACATATGCCAGATGATTCAACAAAGTCATCTTTGTAACAGAGAAAAATTGAAAACATCTTAGGTATCCCATGACTAAAGAATTAGTTGAGGGGGCAGGAGAATGGACCAGCAGTTAAGAGCACTGACTTCTCTTTCAGAGGACCTGGGTTCGATTCCCAGAACCCAGATGGCAGCTAACAACCATCTGTAACTCTAGTTCCAGGGGATCCAATGCCCTCTTCTGACCTCTGTGGGCACTGCATGACACAGGTGCATGTACACACATGCAGGCATACACTCATACCCATAAAGTAAAAATTTTTTTAAATAATTAGTTGGATAATTTATAGTAAACCTACCCAACAGAATATTGCGAGTTCATTTAAAAAGAATGAAGTAAGTCTAAATGCATGAAAAGGTATCCTCAATATTGTTCAATAAAAAAATAAGTTGCAAAATATAAGTTGTGCAAGAGAGCATCCCTGTGAGCTCTGTGGAGGGATATGACCTTCTTTAATGGAAAGAAGTTTCTTAGAAGTAGGCGTAATTCATTGTTGTCAATGAGAGCAGCTCTTGGTAGAGAGGAAAGGAAACTTACACTTTCACTTTGTACCATTCTTAGCTATTTGATTTTTTTCTTAATAAGTGAGTATGACTTTCATAATAAAAGGAAACATTTTCAAGAACGCCCTTTGAACTTAAAAAATAATGGAAGGATTTTATAACACAAAAATGAAGTGGGTCAGGATCTGAAGGGAAGGCAGATGATGATTAAGGAGCTAATGATGGCCAAAGGTCATTTATGTCTTCATGCTAATTGCCCAGGCAGATTCATGAAGAACTTGAGGATTGGGGAGAGTGCACCTTGAAGGCACAAGACCAAAAAGGGAACTCTTCCTGATATTTTGGATAAGTTGTCAAACCAACACCCAAGTGCTCTGATCTTTTCTCAACTCTGTTCACAGAGCCTAGAAACTTCAACACAACTTCAGGTTCACATGACACCTGAACAAAAGGAAGCCTGCTGGGATGCTCAGGTAAGAGGAGAATACGTTCCCTCCAAAACTTGGCTGCAGTAAACCATTTCAGTTCTCCGGCTGCATAGGGGTCATCAGTGACAGCTGTAGCCTGGTCTGCATGGAGATGTTCTCCCTCTGACTCGGAGGCAGATTGCATTTGCATGGCTAATCCTGCCATACGCTGGAGAAATGAGAAAAGGCCCAAGCTATCCATATGTGCTATGGAGTCCAAAAGGACAAGAGCCTACCAGTAGGTTTGGTTTTTGTTTTAGCCACTGCTCTTTTTGAGAATGTCAACAGGCCATTGTCAGTTGATTAGTTTTCTCTGCTCAGAAGCCAAAAATCATTTTTGCTTAGCGCCTCCAAGATGCCTCAGACATCTCAGAACACCTTGGTAGATGATACTTTTTACAGAACTTTCTTTAAAATCACCTAGTGTGTGTGGTGTAGGATTACAGTTTGTTTTCTCCCAACTGCATAATGTCTATTTTGCTTCATTCTAGTTCATTTTACTACAGTTTTTAAACCTGACTTTAGATATAGTTCAGTGAGAGAGTGCTTGCCTAGCATGCATGAGGTCCTTGGATCAATATCCAATCCTACAAATGAAATGCAATAAGAAACCCAGAAAGCTATTGTTTATTCTTTCCCTAATAACAATAATAATAATAATGTAAATCCTTTAATAATAATTTATTAAGCCTCATTGTGTGTCAGGCATTAGGTATTTTATATAAATTAATTTCAATGTAGGTAATTACCAGCATTAGCCTCATTTGATATATAGAAAAGCTGAAGAATGAAGAGACTGAGGAACCTCCCCAAGCCATAGACAGAGCCCTGGCTTGAAGAGAATCTGGCTCAAGCGATGATGTATTACTTTGGATTAAAACAAAGACAGCAGTCTGGCTGGTAGCAGGACAGAAAATTCGTCCAAACTGAGGGAACCTCTATACTGTCAGATTTCTGAGTGACGTTTTTCTTGTCCTTGACTCCAGGTCTCTGAGGCATCTCAATTCTGCTTTCTCAGCTGAGAAATACCACTCCAAATCTTCAGCTTCTAGGTTCACTGGGTCTCAAGGCATCATCAACTTTCTTTCCACTTCTAGTTCAACTGAAGTCTTTCTGTGTAAGAACTTTTGCCTTTGTTAATGCCATGTAACTAGCGTGTATGCATTTAAGGCACCCTATTGTATAATTACAAAACTCAGCACTGTCTTACCATCAGGCCTCCCTCACCAGGCCCCAAAGGCATATTAGATACTTCTTAGCTTTGCTTCACATCATCTCAGCCAGTATTTTATTCTGGCTTTTGCAGCAGTAACCATCCAAGCCCAGGTATAACCAGATAAGAGTCAGCTGACCATGAATCTATTAGGCACTTGAGCCTGAGAGTCTCCTGTACCCCAAATAGATGTCCTCAGGAAGCTGCTTAGCACTCATGCCTATCCAAACTCAGATGTTCGAGAGAATGAATACCCTTTGAAACAAGCTTTGATAATAAGGAAAGTAACTTGTGGAAACATTACTGTCTTTTATCCTTTGGGTGGAAAATTTTGTCATACATCCAAAATGCTTGCAGCTCTGACAAGACTGAGAATGTCCATTTTTATAGGTTTTCTCTGTAAGGAAGATTGGGAATAGAGCATATGAGTAAACTCATAATATTAGGCACAGAAGGGGAGGACTTTCCATATCTCAAATTAATACCCACGAACACCCACCATAGTGACTCACTACAGCATTAACAAGCAAGGATGGCTTGTCTTATGGGTGTGGCCTCCTCCCATGGCCACTCAGGACTTGTGCAATTGACTCCTGAAAGACTTGGTCATGGTGACAGGGGATGAGATTAGTCATGGACACGGCAGTGTCAGCTTCCTCCGATCAAGCTGGCATAGCTTTGCCATCACTGATCATCCTTCTAGCCAGCAGCACAGATAGTACAGACAAGGCACCATCCTCAAGGATACTTGGTGGCAAGTTGGTTACATCAGATCCAATGCCTGGAATGGACTCTTCCTTTGGCTGGGGTTTTGTCCTTATGATTCTAATGCTACTGACTCATAGAAGGCACATTTTACTGCTGTCGGATTTCAGGAAGTTTGGCTCAGATTAGGAGACTCAATTGATAGTATAGATGGGGATGGAGGAGGTAACAAAGGGCATATGACCATGAGTCAATTGACTCACAATGCATTTCAGCCTAGTAGAATAATGGAATGGCCTAACAAAGGTGCAGCTTGGAAATATCATACAGGGCTAAACTGCTTTCTCCTCATGCAGTGTCTCACAGCACCATCAGTGCTTGTTCTTTAATAGCTAAACTATGTGAGGCCAGAAGTCAATAGACGGAAACAGGATTGGCCCACATGGTGGTTTGAATGAAAATGTCCCCAATAAGCTCCAAGTATTTGGACATTTTCCCCAGCTGGTGGTGCTGTTTTGGAAGGTTTTAGAAGGTACGGCCTTGCTGGAGGAAGCACATCACTGGAGGTGGCTTTGAGAGTTCTTAAGCCTCACAAGCTCTCCAGTCGCTCTCTGCTTCCTGTGTCTGCTTGAAGATGTGATCATTTCAGTTTTCTGTCCTGGCCTCCTTTTCCACCATCATGGACTCTTACCCTTGGAACTGTAAGCTCAAATAAACTCTTCCTTCTATAAGTTGCCTTGGTCACTGTGTTTTATCACAGCAAGAAGATTGTGACTAATACAGTCCCTTTCACCATTATTCTCAATGGCTTACTGTTGGGCCTCCAGCGGCGGCTCTGGCCCGCCCTTATAGGGCGGGGTTGCAGTTCCCTGTGGGGCTGACTGCACAGGCTGCGGCTGACAGTTTGGGAGATGGCGGAGATGCAGGCGCCACCAACAATTGCCTCCTCCCAGGCCACTGCCTCCGGTGATCGCCCCCTCCTGGGCCGCCAACGCTGAGTCTGTGGTGTGACGCGGCCCCCAGGCAAAAATGGCGGCTGCTGTCCAGCATGCAGGCCGCGGCGTGGCTCGGCAGCTCCAGGCAGGGCAGGACTGCCTCTCACAGGCTGCCTGGGGCCGGTGATGGTGGCGCACACCGGTAGGACTTACTGAAGGAGGCAGAGGCAGGAGGATCTGTGAGTTCGAGGCCAGATTGCACGACACTGATCGGGTGTCCTCACACGATGCACCGGGAGCTGCAGGCTGACGTAGGACGATCGTGACTTGGCCTTACTGAAGGCCTTGCCTCCCTGCTTGCCATGGCCAGACTTCTAATGGTTTCCAACCATCACAACCAACCGTCACCAACCATTTGGAATGCAGCTGTCAGAGCCTCACCAAGTCTGCCGGCCTATCAGAATGGACTTTGCCTGGCTGCAGTTTACGGGACAAAGATCGATTGGTCCTTCACTCCCCTTTAGCCCCGCCCCTACCCTATATAAGTTATTTTGTAATGGTTAATAAACGAGATCCTGCTTGGACAGACTCCCGACTCAGTGTGGTTTTTTTTTTCCCTCCGGAGTGGAGAGGGGCCAGGTCACGACACTCACCATCCCGCTCAGCCCCTGGAGGAGGTTGGTTGGACCAACTTTGCCACCGCCCTACCTGCTGGTGATCCCAGCAGCTTACTTGTAAAATCTTTAAGACAATTTGCCTTGGTTTTTATGAAGAACTGGGGTAGCAGCTGTAAAGTGGAGGGAACAGTGCAGAGGGAAGCACATCGAGGACCCAGAAGTTCAATGGGGCATCTCTGTGTATACATGCATGTGTGATTGTGTGGGTGCCCATGTATGTGGGGGTATGCATGTTCAAGTGTCAGAGGTCAGAGGACACCCTCAGTGTCCTTCCTCAGGCATCTTCCACGTTTTGTTTGAGGCAGTCTCTCATTGGCCTGGAACTTTGCCACATAGGCTAGACTAGCTAGCTAGTGAGCCTCAGGGATCCTCCTCTCTCTGTCTCTCACCTCATCATTGCTGGGATGACAAATGTGTAACCATACTGGCTCTTTACATGGGTTCTGAGTGTCTAAATTAGGTCAGCATGCTTATGAGGCAGGCACTTTACCAAATGAGCCACATCCCCAGTCTTCAATGGGACATCTTTTGGAGACAACTCCAATGCCCAGTAAGAACCATAAACGGAAACTTCAGCAACCTCAGCCCAAAGAGACCACAGCAACCCAGGTTCCCTGGGCATGAGGCTCTGAGCACCTCCAAAGTGACTCCTCAGTTGCTGGACAATAATGTAGATGGGCTGAGGCATTGGCAGAGGATGAGGAAAACCAAGGACGAATGACACAAGATGAAGAGGACAAGTATCAGATATGGGTTGGGACTATTTGCAGCAGTGGGAACTGGACCTCATTAGAGTAATCTTCTCTTGTTGAGACTTGGAGTCTCCATGAAAAAAAAAGCAAATCAAAATAAAGAGACAGAGAATAGCAGGCTCGGGCAACTATCTAAAAAGAATGATCAAGGAGAATTTCTCTGATGATGTGATATTTGCATAAATAATTAGATGCAAGCCACATGGGTACATGAAACAAGAACATTATAGAGAAAGTAGCAAGTTCACAGGTTCTGAAGCAGGGCCATGTTTGTGGTTTTGAAGGGAGCTCCTGTGGCTGGAGGGTCAGGGGCAAAAGAAAAAAGAGAGGTGATCAGGCAGGTAGCTGGGGCCAGCCAGGACAGATCTGCAGGGAGAATCAGGACCTTGAATCTCATTCTGTATGAAGTAGCCCACTGAAGATTCTGAGAATCAGGTATGATATGTTTTACATTATTTAGAAGTCCCTGGGGCTCTGCAAGTCGGCTAGAGGAGGTCAAGGATGGAAGCAGTAGTCAGGAGCCTACTGCAAAATAGCATTTGGATCTCATTTCTGATGAGTTTTCTGGGCGCACAGAGCAAAGGCATAGGGTTGTTGGACAGAAGGTCTTGGATTAAAGGAGTTGTTGCTCATCTTCAGGCTTGACTTTAAGCTGGTCCTGAGCAAAAAAAAAAAAAAAAACCAACAAAACCATCTTCCATCTCTTACAATACTTCATAAAGCATAACATAGCCCAGTGGGAATAAGAGTGAACGTTCACAAAATGTTTATCATTTCATGACTTAAATATATATTTGGACTTTGTTAAAAATTCCTGGAAAACTGGGTGTGGTGGCGCATACCTTTGATCTCAGCACTTGGGGTGGGCAGAGGCAGGCTTGATCTCTGTGAGACTGAGGACAGTCTGGTTTACAAAGCAAGTTCCAGTTCAGCTGGGGTTACAGGGAGACCTTGTTTCAAAAACAAAACAAAACAAAAAGAATTCATATACATAAAGTCTTACCATCAAAAAATATGAGACACATCATTTTTACACAAGTACCTGGACCACACGCCAGGAAGAGCGCATCTCACTACACGAGCATCTTTTAATTCTCTCAATGACTATCAGGTGAGCCAATTCTGTGCAAGTTTACAGGTGAAGAAACCGACTAGAAGAAGAGAAGTTGAATACATTCTGACCAGTTGCTGACTGCAGAGCAGGTCATTAATATCCAGAACTCGGAAGTTCTTACTGTAGCCAACTTTGGGAAGCAATCACATTCTCTGGTGGCCTCATCTTATATTTATGATTTCTCAGAGACTTCTAACTATGAAAAATAAGTAGCATTAATAGGCAGAGCGAATTTCTAAGCCACATTTACCTGGAAGAAAATAACGAAGGCAGCGATTCTATTTGTTTATTAAGATGTCCTAAGTTAGAATGATCCTCTTTCCCCTGGAAGATCATTTGGTGCAGTGACAAGAGTGGGTGGGCATTTCATTCTGAGATCCTTTGATGATGTCTGCTGTGGTTTTCCTGCTGTGTGACATTTTTCCTCAGAAATTCATAGCACTGCCTTACTCCTACCTTAAAAAGTCATTAGTGTAGTTGCATCACCGAAGAAGGAAAGAAACAGATGTGTGATCTACCCACGAGATAAAGTTGTTTGCCCCACACAAGCTCAGCCCTTTTCTTGTGCTGGCTGTGAGCCTGTCCTCATGCTGGGGTGGAGAAGCTCATTACTGCTCCAAGTAACCAAGAAACAAGGCTTGGCAAAGGAGAGACGGAGACCAAAGGCTCAGAGTGTTCCCACCAAATTACATTCTGAAAGTGTGATGCTGGGCATTTACTAGAGTCACCTGGCAGCCTCTCTCTTGGGCTTTTTACAGTAGAACCGCAGAGATAAAGAAGGTGATTCCTTTGGGCCATTGCTTTCAAAAGATACAAGGATCATAGGCTTGGTGGCCATATAGAACAATGCATGTAAAATTAGCAGCCACTGGGATTGCGGAGATGGCTCAGTCGGTAAAGTGCTTGTCAGACAAGCATGAGGACTTGAGTTCAAGCCCCAGCATCCATATAAAAGCCCAGGACAGCAGAGTGCATCTGTAATCTCAGCACTGGGGAATGGAGACAGGAGAGAACCCTTGGGGTTTGCTGGCAGCCTCTCCAGTTAAATCTGCAAGCTCAAGGTTCAGTGAGAGATTCTTCCTCAACAAATAAGTTGGCGAGTGATTGAAGAAGACACCTGACATTTACTTACAGCTGCCCCACCACCACCACACACACAGCGGACACTTACTTGTCTAGACTGTTCATACCCAGCTCTAACTTTTCCCAGATCTGTGGCTTCCGCAGAACCACAATGAAGTATCTGTAGCTCAGAAACTTTTTCAAGCTTTGGACTTTGCATCTCCAGTTCCCTCTTCCTTTCCACTTGGATCTTTTTGGCTGCCCTTGCTGTTTGTTTTGACAAACTTCTGCCACTGGAGTTGACGTGCCCTGCCTAAATGGCATTTCAGCATGGATTTCCCTGGGTGCTCAGCATCCTTGCCTAGATTAATGTGTCAGTGGCATATGGTGCAAATGGCCTGTCGTTGGGTCTCAGAATCAGCTGAAACTATCTGCCAGGCTGCTGGCTGCTTTGGCATAGTGCCTATGGCTCCAGTGCTTGAGGAAGGAAAGCGACATTGTCTGCAAATTATTTAGAGTGAATATGCTTGTTTAAGAGCCAGAATCTAGCTTCCTGCCCCCCCCCTTTCTCTCTCTCAGTATCAAATACAGAAAGATGCTTTGGGTCAGGGAGATGGCTCCTTGAGTAAAGGTACTTGCTACCAAGCCTGATGATCTGAGTTTAATCCCCAGAACCCATATGGTGGAAGGAGAGAACTGAGTCCTCTAAGTTGTCCTCTGACTTCCACATATGCACCATGGTGTGCATGTATACCCCTACCACACACAAATAAGTAAATGTTTTCTTTAAAGTTAAAAAAATGGGGGGCTGGAGAGATGGCACAGTGGTTAAGAGCACTTGCTGCTCTTCCAGAGGACCCAAGTTTGGTTCCTAACACCCACATGGTGGCTAACAGCCATCTGTAACTCCAGTTCCAAGAGATCCAATACCTCCTCTGACCTCTGTGGGCATCACATACATGTGCTATATCTACATATATGTGGGCAAAACATTCACATACATAAAGAAAAATTAAATAAAAATTTTTAAGTTAGAAAAGAAAAATTCTTGCACTCCATGGTTGAGTGTCTAGGACTAGTAATAATTTTGAGAACAGCTTTGATTGCATCTCTTTACTAGCCCCACATCTTGCTCTGTTTCCTTAAAGGAAAGTGCATAGCTTGTGCTTTTTGAATTCTGCTGCATTTGATCCTCTTAAAAGCCCTTATGTAGCTATTAGCTCCATTTTTCATACAAGAAAACTGAGGCTGAAAAACTATTAAATGTGATCAAAGCCACATGGGAGAATAAATAGCATCGCACTTTGTTAAGTGAACCCGTTGACTGCCTAAACAGATATCACATCCACATCCAAGCATCTCCCAGGAGGAGAGACGTCACTGTCTCACTCAGCAAGGTCTGCATCCCTGACAGCACTGTCAAGTGCTCCCAGTTCCTCTTGCATGAACTCATCAATTTCTTTCTTAGGTGTTTAATGGTGGGTCATTTTTACTATTTAGACACCTGAAGGGTTTCTTACAACAAAATCCAGGTGATGAAGTGGGTCCTGCTGTCCTTGGGACTGCCCACTCCTGGTTGGGCAGCTGACCTGCAGATAGAGAGAAGGGGATGTCAGAAGTTTCCTTAGCTCAATCTGGGCTGATGAACCAGAATAATTCTGGCAGTGGTACTCATGAACTCAACCTCAACTGGCAATTTTTTTCCAGAACTGCTCATTCTCAAAATTTGTGTTGGAGCTGAGTATTTCTGCCAGTGTCTCTCTCACATCATCTCTTTTCCACTAGAGGCATCTGTACACACCCTCACGAAGTCTAGCATCTGGGTTAGTTGCCCCCACAGTTCTATGTAGCTATTTGCTCTGAATTGACACATTCCCTCTTAGAGGGAGGAAGGAGGCTTAGGGGATTCAAGAAGTTCACAAAACACAAGACTCACAAGGGCCCTGCTTGAGGTTCCAAAAACAAAGAGCAGTGGATAGGTCTTTGGTGGAGTGACTTCCTGCAAGTTTGGCAGGGAGTTCTAGGGATGTAGCTTTTATGAGTCATCACGCATGATGGGGCTGTGCTTTCTGGTGATACAGCTGCCTTTGAGTTACCCATGATTCTCTGAGTATCCCCAATAAACTCATTAGTTCACTAAGCTGGGCTGGGCTGGATTCACTTCCTTGGTTTCTTGTTGCCCTCTCTGTCTGAGGTGAATAGAAATGGTCTCTTCAGGAAAAGTCATGTATCAACATCAGTCAACAGCGATCACGGGGTGGACTGCACTAATGGGCTACTCGTTCTTACCTTTAGCTTTACTTTGCAAGAATCTCTCCCTCAAAATGCTCCCTTGGGAATGGAGAGAGATGGCTCAGCCTTTAAGAGCATTGGCTGCTCTTGCAGAGGATCCATGTTCAGTTCCCATCACCTTCATGACAACTAACAACCATCCATAACAACAGTTCCAGGAGATCCAACACCCTCTTCTGACATCTAGAGGCATCACACATAGGTTGTGTATGTACATACATGCAGGAAAAATACTCATACACATAAAATAAAAATAAAATATTTTAAATGTTTCCTAGTTCTTTGTTTCTTCATCAAAATTCTTTACCTTCTTCAAGGTCCTGTTCAATTAATCTGCTTCAAGAAATCTGCAAATCAGTCTTCTCTTTAATAACTTCTTATTTCAAATTCTTTACAATGGGAATGGCACAGTTTTTTGCTCAGATGATATAACTGTTTACTTAACTAGGTAATATGTGACCCAATATTTAAATGGACACTGGGGCTACAACTATTCAAGGTGAGGAATAAGTTTTCTTCCTTAGTCCTCTCTGGCCTCAGTCCCATCTCTAGCCATTTCCTTTTGCTTCCTTCTGAGCCTTCCAGAATTGCCTTTTAAAAGTATATATACTTTTAAGTAATACATCAACAAGTATGAAAATTACAACACACATTCACAAATATATAAGAGGTATTGTGCCTAACTTTTTTTTTTTCCATCTTAAGACAGGGCCTCACTATGTATTCCAGGCTGGCTTTGAACAAATGAGCCTCCTGAGTCTTCTACAGTGTGAGTTTTCGTGAAACGGGCTCTTTAGTTTGTTTACTGGGATATCCCAAACATTTTGAACAGTCCCTGGCACATGGTAAATACTAAATTATTTTTGGAGGTATAATTTCTTAAATTTTGCTTATTTTTATTTTATGTTTACAAGTGTGTCTGCATGTAAGTGCTCCCAGACATTCAATGCCCCCAGAGACCAGAAGAGGGCATTAGATACCCTGGAACTTGAGTTACAGACTGCTAGTCACCGTGTGGATGCTGGGTGTCAAACCCAGGTCTTCTGGAAGAGCAGCCAATGCTTTTAACAGCTGGGCCATCTCTCCAGTACCAGGAATACGTTTTTCAGATGAGAAAACTGAGATGAAACAACTTAATCTAGGTAATTTTGCTAGTGAACAAGACTAGAACTGGTTTGGTTTGGGGTTTTGTTGTCTTATATATTTTTCCTTCCATATCAGTTTTAAGAGTAGAGGAGTCGAGGACTGAGGAACGAGTTGGCTGTTGAGGAATCCAGACAAAACTGGAAACGGTTGCATATAGAGAAGATAACTGAAAGGTAAAAGTGACGGGGAAAGGTGGGGGAGAGGGGGCTAGATGTGGGTGGTGTGCTGAGGTTTTTCAAATTTTTGTTGAAGTACCCAAGACTGCTGCCAGTTTATCTAGTGAAATAAGATTCATGATCAATGTGTGGAGACGGAAATTTCAAACCTCATTATACACAAACTGAAGATTATTCCTTTGCTGTCACTGCACCATTTGACACGCAGTGGAAACAAAAAAGGAAATCTGTCTCAGGTGCCCCTTTTAGCTCTGACAGATGTGGAGATGCATGAGTTTGGGGTGTTAATTTTTGGTTGGATGTTAAAATGTGAGCGTGTCCACAGATACAGACAGAGAAACTAACACCTCAGTCTTAGTGCAGGCTGGAAGCCCAGTGACATAACAGATTCAGTGAAGGACTTCCTGCTCCCATTCCAGCTTCCTGGTCTTGTCTGGAAACAGATGAAGTTCTCTGCTTTTTCTAGGGTCACTTCCACCTGAACTCCTTCCATCACTTATTTTTTTCTTTCTTAAATCTTTTTTAAAAATATTTTATTTATTTTTAGCATATGAGTGTATTGCCTGCATGTATGTAAGTGCACCTGTGTTGTGCAGTGCCCATGGAGGTCAGAAAAGGGTGTTAGACTCTCGTGGAGTTAGGGACTGTTGTTAGCCACCATGTGGGTACTGGTATTCGAACCCGAGTCCTCTGCTAGAGCAGTCAGTGCTCTTAACCACTGCACCATCTCTCCAGCCCTGTTTTCTTAAATCTTAAATCTACCTTTTCCCCACCTGTGAAAATATGCTCAAGTCTCCTCACACTGATGAAAATCAGTGAAAACCTTCCAACAGGCTCTTGTGCCTAGTGCCCATGGGGCTGTCAGGAGAGAATGGTTGTCATTTATTGGCTGCTCAAAAAGTATACGGAATGATATCAATCTATAGAGATTAGCTAGGCTCAGGTGACCTCAGTGTGGCTTCAAACACCGAAGATACCGTCAGCTGGGGTGGGGAGACAGCTGGGCAGGCTAGTCAAGGATGGTCTCATGTGTCTGACAATTAGCAGATTATTCACTGTGGTGACATGGGTGACTTAGCCACTGATGCCTGATTCTATAGTATGTTAGCTAAGATTTGCTCTCGTGGTGTAGGCAGGGGAGGGAAGAAGGAAGGGAGAGAAGAGAAGGAGAAACAGGAGAAGGGGAGTGAGGGGGAGAGGAAGGAGATGGAGAGAGGGAAAGGGAGAGAGAGAGAGAGAGAGAGAGAGAGAGAGAGAGAAAGGAAGAGAAAATCAGGTACTCAACGCTTCTTGATTGAGCTGATGCAGGATTTCTGCCTTCTTCCTCCTTCAGTTTGTTATAAGGCCAGCCCAGGGGCAAGGAAGTACACTCTACTACTCGACAGGGGAGCTGCGAAGTCACCTTGTACAGTGTAGACTGGCAGAGTGATAAACGAACTGGGGTCAGCTTTGCGATCAGCCCGCTGTATTCCTTCATCCTTGAGTTTCTGCGTTGGGTACCTTCTTCCCCTTAGATTCAGCTTCTAGAAAGGGTAGTCACTGTGTCTGGCTTTGACGACTTCCTTACCAGGTAGCCAGTCACTCCTCACTGAAGGCAGCTTCATCTAACCACCATTCTCTCCATTCTTATGAAATTCCTCTTCAAAAAATAATTCAAACATCAAAGACCTCCTTCAGTATTCATCTGACTTAACTGCATGGTACAGTTTGACCCATTTGGCTGGTCTCTCCTGCTTAAAACACAACTCCTTTAATGACCCTCACTCTCTCCTGGCGCTCCTACCACTCCATCCATCCTTTCTCAGACTACCTGGCTAACCACGTTGTAGTGAGCTCCTCTAGAGTTCATAATGTTTCTGTTGCCTTACCCTTTGATTCCTTCCTAGTGCTAAACTCTGGCATTTAATTTGGCCTAGTGGACACGACATACATGTGTCCTCATTTGAATGCATCTCTATCCTAGTGGATGTTGCCATAGACTCTTCAAATGCATGTCAAAAACAAATCTTAACATCTCTTTGTTGTTGTTTTGAGACAGGGTCTCCTTATAGCCTCAGCTATCCTGGAACTTGCAGTGTAGACCAGGCTGGCCTCAGTCTCACAGAGCTCTGCCTGCCTCTGCTTCCAGAGTGCTGAGATTAAAGGTGTGACCACTATGCCTGTCTTAACAAAATGGGATTCTGTCTTTCCTTTTATTTTTCCATTAAGAGCTTTGCGGATTTTTTTCAATTAGTCACAGTAGACACAAAGAACTATTCTTCAGTCTTTGTCTGGGCTCCCTATAACATAATCCCAAACTTCAGTGTAGGGATAAACCCCACAGCAGGGGAAGGAGACAGAGTTCAAGCGAGTGGGAGGAAGGAGCAGTTCATTGGAATGCTCATAAGGAGTTTATATAGCTATAAAGTTGGTGAAAAAAAGATTGAGGGATGGAGAGATGGCTGAGTGGCTCAGAATGCTCACTGCTCTTGTAAAGGACCCAACTTCCTATGGACCAGCACCTATATCTGTTCAGCCATAGGAAAAAGAAACCTGTATGCTAATAAGGCATCCTTTTTCCTCTGTAGTGATTGGTAGGTTTGCTTGCCCATGTAACAGCCCATTTATGCTAATACAGGCTTGAAAATAACGCAGTGCGATAGGCTGTTAAGAAATGAGGAAGTGTGCCTGATTGGAGAGAGAACTGTATATAAGAGCACGCTTGAAGTCTGCAAAGTGATTTCCCTGCTGCACCGAAGAAGAGCTGTAACATAGTGAAGAGCTCTTCTTGGCCTGATGGGGGTCTGGGTTTTGCCTTTAGGATCTCGTGCCAGGGCAAGCTGCCGGCTGGGGCCCAGGGTAATCACAAGGAGGAAGAGGAGCACCGTGACAACCATGAGGGGATGAGTATATCGGCTGCTCACACCCTCCTGTGACTCCAACTCCAGGAGAGCTGGCCTCTGTGGGTACCAGGCACCCACATGATGCACATACATCCTTGCAGGCACTCACACATATACATCAAGTAAATAAATCTTTTTAAAGATTAGTAGACATCAATGAAAGTGGTGGTGGGAAACCCTTTGAATCATGTGCTATGCCCAGGCTGAGCTCTTGACGCACAAAATCTGGTAGCATAGCACTTTGGTTGGGTTTTGAGTTTTGTTTCATTGTACTGTGGATCAAATCCAGAGCCATGTTGGATAAAAGCTATACCCCTGAGATGCATGCCTAGCTCGTGGGTCATCTTCAATGAGCTCTGGAACCTTTGAGAATTCTCATACTGAATCCAAATTCATCACAAAATAGCCATAAGGTTGGGATGTAGCTCAGTGACAGAATACTTGCTTAGCATGCTAAAGGCCCCAAGTTTTCTCCTCAGTGCATACACGTGCACACACACACACAAAGTTGCCCTGATTGATTAGTGATGTCTGTTTGGGAGAGAGGTGGATGGCATCATTATAGCCCGCTTTTTATTGAATATATTAAATATCTTTCTCCTGAACACAACATATTCTCCCCAGCAGCCAGTTTTCTAGAAGCATACAGCCTGAATACAGTCCAGAGTTCAAATGCCCCTAAGACTCTTTAGCTCTCTCTATGTCAAATACAATGCTAAACAGTTGAAGTTCAGAGATGTTATCTGGTCACAGCTATTAAGTATGCGAGTCAAAACTGCCAGTCAGAACACTTTGATCTGGAAACTTGAGCTCTTCCCAGAGAAGGCAGTCCCCTATTCAATGACCATAATTTCTCAAGGGAGTCTGGATGCAAGAGTCACCCAGGGCTTTTCCCAGGGCCAGGGATAGATAGAGCACCTCTTGTACTTTGAATGTGAAATAGGCTCACATTTGCATACTTAGTCCTCAGTTGGTGGCATTGCTTGTGCAAACTTTGAAGGTTGGTGCCTTACTGGGGGAAGTGGGCCACTGAGGGGTGGGTCTGGAGGTTTTATAGCCTAGCTCCACTTCCTGTTTCCTCTGTGCTTCCTGACTGTGGATTTAATGTGACCACCCACCTCACACTCCTGCAGCTCTGCTCCCCCATCTATCCCTGAACGCCTGGCATGAGGGACTGTATCCCCTCAGAGTTCCAGACAAAGTAAATCTTTCTTCCCTTAAGTGGCTGCCCTTCAGGTATTTGGTCACAGCTATGTGAAAAGGAATAAATACAGCATCCTTTCCTAGAAATGCTGTGGAGGAAATATCACTGTAGGACACTGCAAACTTGTCTGAGAAAGGGCGTAAGGGTAGTGTGTCAGCAGCCAGCAGGTACAGACGGCCGCAGGAAGAAGCCATGCCTTGTGAACAGGCACATCAGGTTAGCGTCCACATGCCCACTGGATTGATTTCCCTGTAAATTTGGAATGAAAAAAACACCAGCAACTCCACAGGGCTATTCGAGGGGATTAGGTGGAGAATGTTTATGAAGAGCTTGGGTCAAGGCAGAGTATATAAAAAGTACTTAATCTACATCCATCATCATTCATCCTTCAGAGAATTAAGAGGGTCTGCTCCTCACCCTCACATAGAGAGCAAGAGCTAACACATGTAACCCAGGCAGAAACCATCAGGAATAAGCACTGGCCAATGTACTAAAGCAATCACCACCAAATTTGCATATATTCTTTTCACTTGATCAGGAAAATTTAGGCAATTAATTTTTGAAAAGGAATTTGGAGGAAATTAGAACAGAGTCAAGTGCTCCTGTAACATTAATGCCACGTGACCTCACAGCCACCAAAGCCATTTTAGTTGTGCTAAGAAGACTATGCCCAGAGTGCCTCATTAAAACTTTCCTAACAATAGTTCTACCACCCATGAAAAGCTGTTTTCTTCTCCTTTCCTGTGAAGTTACCCAACTTGCTTCTGAATGGAAACCTTCAAATAAACAACACTAGAGTATAATTAATAGTGTTCCCTTCCTCAGTTTCCTGCTTTGTTTCCTACCTTAATGGCATCCCACCATGCTGAGAATTCACCAAATGAGACTACCCCAGACCCACCCCACTTTTGTTTGTTTATTCTGTTTTTTTCCTTCCTCGGAGGCAGCCAGTAGAATAGAATTTGTTTGACTCTATCTCGCTTCCTCCAGAACGTTGACCTCCCTAGTATCCTCGTAATATGAGGTGTTTGAATGTGGGTGCCATGAAACCCAAGGAGAAATTTTTTTTCCAGAGTAAATTGGAATCAGTTGGAATAGAGGGCCCAGTTTTCAAAACACTAAGAGATAGTAACATAGGAACCTTACACCAAACCGTTCGTAAGTTCCTTCCTCTTCTTGCTGCTGTTGAGTTGTCACAGGTTTCTGCATTGTGACATACCGTTCCTTGTAAAATAAGTCTTTTCACTATACATTCTCATCGTCCCACTAATTAGTGAAGGGGCCAACAGAACCCCTTGTAGAGGTGTGCTGTCTTGACTCTAAGATACTTAAGAAAGCCACAATCCACCTGTCTGAAGTCTGTCTCCAGGGTACTTGTGAAAATATGCTTAGCCTGCTCCACTTCCTGTTGGCTATTGCTTTTGATGTGGGGTCTCTTCTCTAGCAGCCTTTGTGTAAGGCCAAGACTCCTTCTGGATGCGTTTCTCTATATTAAGAAAGGTGTATTATCAATGAGTATCAATTCTAATGAGGCATTTTCACAGGGGCTCATTGGTAAGGTCTAAACCCGGGAACAGTGGCCTCTGAGCTGAGAGCCTGGCAGCTGCATTTTATTAACCCAAGTCAGAGTGTTAAGCAGATTTTCAGATTTGATTGACAGAACCCTTTCAGCACAAACCCTGGAAAACTATTAGGAGGAAAGAATCCCATCGAGGCCCTCTGCCTGTAATACTTTTAATACAGAAGTGCATTTGATCATGCACTGAGTGCATGTCATTTCCAGAGTGAGTAGCAACGTGCTCCAGTGTCATTTGCCACAACCAATTACGGCACACCCTGGCAATATTTAAAATAGAACTGCACCACAAAAAAATGCCCTCAAGATTGCAATCTTGGAGGCAAAACCCTGGAATATTTCAAGAGTTTTCTCTCCCCACAATTATTTCAATAAGAGGAAGAGGAAGAAGAGGAAAAGGAGAAGAAAACAGGACTTGAGGAGCTAGCGGTCGACCGAATGCATAAAAATCAGAGTTCAACTGAAGTTTATCACCTTTTGTTCTCCCCACCTCTCTTTTCCACTGTTGTAAACTTTTAAATACAAGTCAATCAGTCTTTTTCCTCGGGCACTCAGTGTTCCAAAATTAGAGAGTGCATTTCTAGTCCTCTACATCGTTCTAATTCCCTGCAAGACTGCATTCATTCTACTGAGTAAAAGTCCCTAGAATATAAACACCAGCCATAAAGCCATCATTGCCTTCAGAGAATTCTGCTCCAGTGGTAGTACTGGCTGACTCTGTGGAATGGCTGAGAGATGTCTTCTTGTACATGTCTTGTAGACCTGTTGTCTTCCGAATTCACCATCACAAATTTCATTGGATGTTACACCGGAAAGTACCTATCCAATCAAATAGCAAATATTGTTTCTGATTTTAATCACTTTATCAGATTGTTAGTATGTAAAAGTAATGCTTGTTTCAAGAGACAGAGAATGTAAAAGGCAATGAAAACTAATAATATTATTTAGAGACAGAAACTGCAAACAAAAATGTCAGATACTGCACATTGTGCTAGAAACCTCTTTTTTGTCATTCAGCAATTTGCTGTGAATATTTTCCATGTCAGTAAATGAAGAGCTATACCATACATTCAAATCTACAGATTATTATTGTGTCACTAATTAATCTTCTTCTGATAAACATTTAGATTTCTCTGTCCCCTTTGTTTTTCTTTTTGAAATATTATTGCAATAGCATCCTATACCTAAAGGATCCTTTAATGTGACAGAAGATCATCTGGGGTATCTTTAAAGTGTGCATGCAAGAGTCTTACATTTAAAGACCCTGCTTCAATAAGAAAGGCAAAAGACCCAAGCCTCTGTGTTTTGACCAAGTACTACAGGTAGTAACGATACATGTGGTCTCTGAAGCACACTTTAAGAAACATACATTTTTTGCAAACTTTTCTGAATATTTCTTTTGCAAAAAATTTATTATACTCACTCACTTATTTAGGGGAGGCAGTAAGAGGACATTTTTAGGAATTGGTTATCTCTCTCAAGTGGGTCTTGGGGATGAAATTCAGGTTGTCAAGCTTGACAGCAAGTGTTTTTATTCACTAAGCCATTTCCCCGAACCCATGATATTTTCTTTAAAATAAATTCGATGAGGTCTTTATTTTGACAGACTATATCATGAATTTCAATATCCTACTTATTTATAGTTATCTTTTTGTTTAAAGAAAAGGCTGGATTCTGCAGGTAAGTAAATATTCTAAAAAAGGACATATGTTTTTATTTTATGTGTTTGAGTGTTGCCTGCATGTATGTCAGTGTACTTGTGTATGCAATTCCCAGGGAGGCCAGAAGAGGGCATCAGATACCCCCAAAAACTGCCACTGTGTTCTGTGAACTGAACTGGGGTCCTCTGCAAGAGCAACCAGTGCTCTTAACTTCTGAATCACCTCTCCAGCCCAGACATATGTTTATAAAGTGAGTCAATCCTTCAAGTGCCCAATAACTGCTTAAATCCTCCCCAAGCAATTCCTAGACTCTTCCAACAGAACCTAGCCACAGGAAAAGTTGAGGAGTGGTGGGGAGAACACACAAAGTGAGAATGAGAGTGAACTCTGGTTTGAAAAGTTGATTCCTGAGAGGGAAAGGTGGTGCCTGTGGCTGCTGTTGGCACAGGGGGTTGCTATAAACAATGGGAACAAAATGAGACAGAAAGCTCCATTTCTAAGACCTTCTTTAACAAAAATTTCACTTGATGAACATTCTGTTTCCACTCCAAGTTTTCCAAGTTTTCTTTTTCTCTTTGAGAAAAACAGTGGGGCTGGGTACATGGCTTAGTGGGTGGAGTGTTTGTCTAACACATATGAAGCCCTGGATTTGATCCCTGGCTTCTGCATAAGCCAGGCATAGTTGTGATGCTTGTAATCCCAGCACTCAGGAGGTGGAGAGAAGAGGATCAGAATTTTAAGATCATCCCCAGGATACTTAATGAGTTCAAAACCAGCCTGGGATATATTAGTCTGCCTCAAAAGGAAAAAGAAAGTGACAATAAGCGAATATAGATATTTTCCAGAAGTGTATATGTTTACATTAAGTGCATATACCAATTCAAACAAACAAAACTAGACAAAGATTCCTGTTTCATTCTCCAAACTCCAAACCTAAAAGCTTCACATAAAGAACAATTTTGCTCAAGGCCACAATTATGAAAGACTCCAATTTGAATCTTGTAAGGAAAAAAATTGAGTTTCTCTTTGTAACATTATTGAAATATGATATTCATATACAAGAAACTATCTAAATCATAAATTTACAAACTCAATAAATTTCCACAAATTGAGCATGCTAACGTAACCAGTGTCTGGATCAAGAAATAGATTCCAGGAGGCAAGAGATGGGTCAACAGTTCAGAGCGCTGGCTGTTCTTGCACAAGATCCTGATCCAGTTCCCAGCCACCCATATGGCAGCTAACAACTGTCTGTAACTCCAGTCCCAGGGGATCTGACACCCTTTTCTGGCCTCTGTGTGCCTTGCATACCTGGCTGCACTTGCACACATGTAGGCAAAACACTCATACACATAAAAACAAATAAATGTTTAAAAATTTAAAAACAAATCCTATAAGTCACCTGATGCCTACATGCAGTCACTATTCTATCCAGCACAACCACTATTGCAATTTCTAAGTTTTCATTGGTTTGACTTATTTTTGAGCTTTATATAATTGAAATTGTGATATATAAGTGAATTTTTTTGCTAGATTTTATAGATTATTAGTTTAATTATTTCTACCATGTACAGTATATTCCTATATGGAAGAAGAGCTAGTTAAATTTAAAAGCATAAACTTCAAATTATAATTGGACATTATCAACAAGGTTGAACCCAGTGTAATCTCTGGAGCCCTCAAGCCTGTCCACAATAAGGTGGGGAAGACTCCCATGGATGACAGACAACTTGAGAGGTATTGTAATGCAGCACAAACAAGATTAGCTCTGCCACCACAAAGAGCTGAATTCAAATAGAACCATCTCCACTTAGCAGCCATACTGTCTTCATAAGTCCTCTCTGGAGCTGTTAATTCCATGTCCATGAAATGGGGGAATTGCTCAGTGAGCTGTTGTAAAAACTAAGTAAGATCACAAATACAAAATCCTTGTTATATGTGTACTGTACAGGCTTATTCTATTTTTCCTTCAGACTAAACCTTGATTATCCTTCAGATTCAGTCTGAAAAATACCCTAAATATATTTCAGTTGCACTGAAAATTTAAGTCACTAGTGAATTTATAATAATTTGGAAACTGGTTTGTGACACAAGAACATTTAATTCTGTCAACCCAGAACCAAGAAAAGCCACAATTCATTCTTTGGAAATAGGTGAGGCTTTGTGGTCTTCATATTCTACCTTGCTGACTTGCTCTTTATTTATTAATGATTTCCATCATGAAACCATTTTTATCTCAGCTTCCTGTGATGGCCCAAGAACACATGAAATCATCATTTTCCAGCAAGAGCACAAAGCATCCAAATGCCTGTGTTTCCCCAGACATTATCACTTTATTAATAGCCATTATGCCAGTCCGCTCACAATGGCCTTTTCAGTTAGACAGGCACACGGTGGCGTAACTATCATGTCATTTCTGCATTTTCACCAGGATGCATCTGAAAATCTCTGACAGATTGCTAATGAGCTGATGTTGGAATTACAGAGTGGTCTGTTATCATTTGTCCATTCACAGTTTCCTCACCAGCCCATCTGTCCTCGGATCACAGCCACCTCCGAGTGTGCAGGCTGGGACAGTTTCTCCATTTACACCTTTGCCTTCTAGAGGCCGCTGGGAAAGCCTGTCCCTAATTAAAGATTTTAACAAACATATTGCCAGCTTTCTAACACCGTTATTAAGCTGCTCTCTTTTGTTAGAAAAGGCCTGTTTGTCAGCAGTTTGTGGATTTAGATATTCAATATGTGTTTCTGTAGCCCAGCAAAATATTTGTGTTTTTAGAATGATTCAGTTAGAATGCTATGCATGTATCTAACTGTATGCACCATAAGTACACATGGCACACATGCAATCAAAACCTTATGTAATTAATTGGACTCATAAGGATGGATAAAAAAATGTGTACTTTTACAGAGAGACAGACTTTATAGAACGAGTTACCAGTGAACACTCTAAGGTCAGGACTGTTAAAACAAAATGGTCAGATTAAGATCATGACTCATATCATCTTCAACAAGGCAAAGTCCCTGCCACTCGAAACATTTGTATAATTAGGGAACAGTGCAAAGGAATCTGATTTCCCTGGAAGAAGATGCTTAGCCACAAGGACAGATGTTCCCTTAGTCTAAAGGTTTGACTGTTAGAACTAATGTGGTTGTGGGTAAGATTAGTGGGGCTGGAGAGTCACAGGAGAGCTTTCACATCATCCTTCTCACCTCCATTATTGAATCGGAATGCTACTTCCTTCCTTCAACTACCCTGTTGAGAATTACTGTATTAGAGATCTGACCGATCAAGAAATGTCCTGGCTGAGCACTTGCTCCCCCAGGAAAAGGCCCTCTCAGACCAATAGTCTTAGAAATGGACTTATCTTCAGTCTCCCCATAAAGAGCACAGAGAGGTAGGGCCCTTGGGGAATAAGCCACATATGGTTTTCCAAACCAATATTGAAAGCCTCAAGCCTTCACCATCAAGGCAAGAATAACAGCTCCTGGGATTCATCACCTTGGAGATCAGAAGGTGGTTGTGATGCTGTTTTCAAGTTTCCACCAATGGCCTGCAACACTAAGGGACTGTGAGACACATGTGCTCATGTGGAAACCTGGAGGCCACTCAGCGCTCTGAAATTCCAATGTAGGTGAATACTTCGATTGAATTGAATATTGGCAAGTCTGAGAAAGATGCCACAAATCATGACACACGATCCTTGTTCTGAAAGGATTTGTATACTCAACAGCTAACATTGTACAATAAACCATGCATTCTAGCTGATGCCACAGAGTAGCCAGGACGAATTGCCACGTAGTTTGGCATGGTTGCAGGGGAGTTCAAAGACCAGAGACAGAGATAGGGAAAAAAAGCCTTCCAGAGGAGGTAGAACCATCATCAAATTGTTAAAACACATAGAATGTGGTAGAGTGAAGAGAAGAGGACACTGTGAGCTGGAAAGACAAGGGAGAATATGAGGATTATTTGGAGGGACCTTAAATAGGCTACTGTGGCCAGTACAGAAGTTGGAGTAGGAAGGAAGGTTTCAAGGTTCCCTAAGAATCTCTACTTTATGCTCAGTCCTAAATAGGACATCTATACCACCGCTGACCAAGGCTCAAGAGAACATGGAAGAGTTAGAAAGAATCTAAGAGCCGGAGGATGGGCAGTAGTGCTGTGGAACACTGTCTTCTGGACATGGCACGGTCATCGTACTCACAAATTGACAGCAGCTGTGGTTACCTGCACAAGAGCTGCACAAAGTCAAGTCAGTAAGATCAGTCAACATTCCAGCAGGCAGCAATTAATTGGATTTAGTAGGTTACAAGAAAAGAAGAGAGAAGAGGACATGAACGTTGGAAGGGGAACATATTAGGAGGTCTCTAGGGGGAAGCAGGTTGGTGGAGTTGGGCATTGGTGTGATCAAGAGACATTGTATGCATGTATGAAACTATTAGTGAATAAATAAAAAATATTCTTTTTTAAAAAAATACATTTATTATGCATATTTGTCTGAATGTATATATGTGTACCATATCCTTGCCTGGTGCCCACAGAAGCCAGAAGAGGGTGTCAGATCCCTTGGAACTAGAGTTACAGGTAGTTGTGAGCGGACATGGATGCTGAGAGTCAAATGTGGGCCCTCTGCAAGAGCAGCAAGTGTTCTTAACTCCTGAACCATCTCTCAAGGCTGCTAAAAGATATTCCCAAAGGACAAAAAAGAATCTCTAGGTTTTTGTTGTTGTTGTTGTTGTTGTCAATTTAATTTAATTTCACTCTTAAAATAGACTTTAATTTGTTAGAGCAACTTTAGGATCACAAGAAAATTGAGCAGAAAAGTGCAGAGGATTCTCTGATGTTTCCTGTCCCATTAACGGCTCCCACGAGTGTGGCACAATTATTTCAACTGAACCTGCATTGACACATCATTACTAGTCAAAATCCATTGCTTGCATTAGGGTTCATTCTTGTGCGTCCTAAGTTTTCACAGATGTATAATGACATGTATCCACAATTATGATAACAGATAGAGACTTTCACAGTTCTAAACACCTTCCTGCTTCACTGTTCACTCCTTCCTGTACCCAATCCCCTAGCACCGCTAATCTTTTCATCACATCTATAGCTTTGCCTTTTCTAGAAAGTCATATAGTTGAGGTCATACAATGCAGCCTTTTGAAGCTGGCTTCTTTCACTGAGTGATACACATCACACTTCCTCTAAGTCATTTCATGGTTTGATAGCTCGTTTCTTTTTTAGCACTGAATAATACTTCGTTACCTGGACATACCACCATTTATTCAATCATACACCCAACTCAAAAAAAAAATGACTTCTAAGGTTTTGGTAATTAGTAATAATATCACTATAAATATCCATGTGTAGAACTTTGAGTGAACATAATTTTGGAACTCCTTTGGGTTAGTCCAATGAGCACATATGCTATCTCATATGGCAAAAGTATGTTTAGCTTTGTAGAAGAACAAGTCAAAAACAAACCACCTGGCTATCTTCTAGGTGGCTGTCACAGTTTGCTTCCTCATCTTCGACAAATGAGAGCCGATGCTGCTTTGTATCTTTGTCAGTATTCAGTGCTGTGTTTCAGCTTTTGGCCATTCTAATCCTGTTTAAGTGTTTCTTTCCTCAATGAAATAAAATTGGAGAATGTTTCATATGCTTCTTTGCTATCTGTATGTTTTCTAGTAAGGGGTCTTTTCAGAAATATTGTCCATTTTATTTTTTAATTTTAAAAAATTTACGTGTATGAATGTTTGGCCTGAATGTATGCCTGTGAATGTGCATACCTTGTGTCTACAGAGGCTGCAAGAGGGCATTGGGTCCCCTGGAACTGAAATTATAGATAATTGTGACCCATGATGTAGGTGCTAGAAGCCAAACTAGAGCAGTAAGTGCTCTTAACTACTGAACCATCTCTCCAGCCCAATGTTGTCAATTTAAAATTTTAAATTGCTTGTTTTCTTACAGTTGAGTTTTAACCATTCTTCACATATTGGGTAACAGTCGTTTATCATAAAATTCCCCTCAAAAATTTTCTCCCAGTTTATGGCTTGTTTTCTCATTCTCTTGACAGCATCTTTCACAGAGCATAAGCCTTTAATATTAATGAAGTCCAGCTTATTAGTTATTTCCTTCATGTTTTATGCTTTTGATACTGTATCTAAGAAGTCATTGCCAAACCCAAGGTCACCTAGGTTTCGTCCTATGCTGTCTTCTGTGCTGTGATTTTTTTCTACTTTGATCTTGAGTTCTCCCTTTTGAGAGTAGCTATAAGCCAGAAGAGCCACTTTTAGGGAGAGGCCTGCCTAGGGGTCAAGTTTGGTTTGAGTGTGTGTGTGTGTGTGTGTGTCAGGTGAGCTATAATGAAGAATTGTAATCAAAATGTACGACACAGAAGATATTTATTATTTACAGGAAGCAGAGAGATTAGAATGCTGACTTGGGACATCAGGAAGTCTGGATGAGGCAGGGAGCTCCACGGGTCGACTCGGAGTAAGCCAAAGAGGAGGACCTAGGGAATCAGGCCATTGTCCAGGCCCCTGGGCACTAGTCTTTAGGCTTTCCTGAAGGACTTGTGGTCTGGTTAGCTTAAAGAAAAGATATCAAAGGAGAAGGGAGCTGACACAACCCTATTACTCTAAGTTTCACTGTGATCAATAGTTGTGGGATGTTGTTTGTAGTCTGAGACAGGGAACAAGCATACTATATATCACAAGTAACCACCCAGAGAGGACGGTTTTAACTAAGACAAACGGACTATGAATTTAAGAGTTTCAGAGTTTTTAATTTTTGTTTTATTTTCCAGTACTAAGGATTGAACTCAGGGACGTGCACGCAACAGACAAGATTCTACCACTGAGCTACATCCCTAGTCCTTGTTTGCTTGTTTTTTAAATAGTTATTATTTTTATTTTATGTGTATGAGCATATTGCCTGCATGTATGTAAGTCCACCCATGTCATACAACGCCTGTGGAGGTCAGAAGAAAGCATCTGATCCCCTGGAATTGGAGTTAAGGACAGATGTTAGAGCCCATGTAGGTGCTGGGAATTGAACCTGGGTCCTCTATAAGAGCAGCCAGTGCTCTTAACCACTGAGCAATCTCTCCAACCCATGTTTTTTGTTTTTTGGGTTTTTTTTTTTTTGAGACAGGGTCTCCCTGTAACTTCAGCTAGACTAGAACTTGCTATGTAGACCAGGCTGGCCTCCAACTCACAGAGATCTGCCTGCTTCTGTCTCCCAAGTAGAGTGCTAGGATTAAAGGTGTGCTCCACCATGCTCAGGCTTATTTTCGAGACAGAGTTTTGTTGTGTAGGTCAGGCTACCTTCATGCCTATTTATAGCTCAGGCTAGCCTCAAATTCATGGTCCTCCTGCCTCAGACTCTCAAGTGCTGGGATTACTCAACATCTAGTGAGTTTTATGTTTTACATTTATATCCATGAGTTAATTTTTGACAAGGATATGAGGTTCTTGTCTAGATAAAAAACAAATGTAGATTTACAGATGTTTACCAAAAGGACTATCTTCTCTTCATTGTATTGTCTTTATCAAAGATTAGCTATCAGAGATCAGTTAACTGAGTATTTCTACAGGTTATTTCTAGGCTTTCTATTCTGTTCCATTAATCTACTTGTCTTTTCTTTTGTTTAATGCCATGCTTCAGTATTATAGTAAGTACTGAATTCAGATCACCTTAGTCTTCCAAATTTGTTCTTCTCTTTCAATATTGTATAGATATTCTGGGTCTTTTACTTTCCAAATAAACTAGAACTAGCACAAAATAGATTGCTAGGATTTTGACTGTATAGAGAATATTAGGAAGAAATGGCATTTTAACAATACTGGTTTTCCCATCCATGAACATTGACTCTCTGTACATTTACTTCATTCTTCTTAACTTCCTTCAAACTGAGTTTGGTCATCTTCCTCACATAGAACTTGTATATTTTTAATTTTATTTATGATTAAGTTTTATTTTCAGGGGACCTAATGTAGTTGATATTGTGCTTTTAATTTCAAGTTCAACCTGTCTTTTGTAGAAAAGTGATAGGTGTTGTTGCATTCACCTTATATTCCACAAACTTAATAAGCTCAAAGATTCTTTCCTCAACCCATGCCACATCCAGAGCTTCTTTAACTGTCTGTTATGACCCTGTATGGGGTTGTGCAACTCAATATAGGACTTGAAAAACTGGCAACAATAAACGGCTTCTGAACATACAATGAACAAAAGCTAATTAAACATCAAATGTGTGATCCATCTGAGCTGTCTCTGGCAGTGCTCACCAATGTTGCATCATTTGGTGACTCTGCAGCCTTGGTTCTACACATAGCACAGGCACTTTGTCCTGTACGTGATATCACACCATGCAGTGCCAACAAGCACTGTCTGAACCACCTCGGTTCATGTTTGAGACTGAGTTACGAACTGCAGATCTCTATTGTACATAGAAAGTTTTCTGCTCTTATAGAAACATAATAATAAAATTACAGAAAACATCTTTAAATGTTTTCCTGCTGTTATTCCTGAGCATTTACGTGCCAAATTAGTCTATCTTTGGATTATACTGTGCTAGACAAACAAGCACATTCATTGCATTGGTGTTCAAATTTGCTTTAGTTTTTAAAAATTCTACTTATATACCAAAGAATTGTTTTAAAATAAATTTGTGATTTATTTGCAGTAAATGTTTGATTTGTATCCCAATTTTATATTTCATATATATATATCCAGGACTGTATAAACATTTTCCAGGCCAAAAGGTGTCACAAATGTAAAATGTTTAAAAAGTCCCAGTTTAGTTTGCTAATAAGCCCATCAAAGACTATGTTTCTATTCTCTAGTACTTTAAAATATTTCTTAGATTTCCATCTCTCTGCTTCTGTATTTGTTCTTGTGTGTTGCTAATTTCCCCATAGGTTTCTTAGCATATAAACCGTAGCATATTTAAATTCATCATCTAATAATTTCAAGAATCCTGCCATATTCAAGTCAGGCTGTTATGCCAGTTCTGTCTCCAGAATGTGGTGGGTTTTATTGTTGTTTGTTTTTCCTTCATTCTATACCTTGTAATTTCTTTTGTTGAAATCTGGGCATGATATATTGGGTGAGAGAAACTATAGCAAATTGACTTTCTGTGATGAGGTGTTGATATGTCAGAGAAAGGGAAGAATTCTGTATGTAGACTTTGATCAGGGCTCAAGCTTCATATGAGTCTGTAAGCCTAAACTGTGATGTCACAAGTGCCTCTGGTTTTCTCCCTGTTACAGGGTCAAGACATCTAGAGGGAGCTAGAACTGGATTTTTCCCTGTCTGATGTTGTACTTTTGTTCCCTCCCATGAACATGAAGAAAAACAATCCAGACCACATCCTTTCTAACTGTGTGCTGCTGTTAGTTATCCTGCCAAAATTCCAACAGGTTAAGAACAAGCATATTTTAAGACGGCATGCTTTAAGATGGCTATTCCTCCTCTTCCCCTGACAGAAACATGAAAAGAATTTCTCCAGATGTCACTGTGAAAACATGGCAAAGCCCCAGGTGGTAGAACTCACATGAGGGCAGGGTTTTTGTTAGTTTTTAACTCACAAAGACTTGGCCATGCTGAGCGTGCAGTAATTCCTCAGTTGCATTTCATTAATTATAGAGCCCGGCACTGGTTTCTATGGACATTTCTGCTTAGGTAAGAAGGAATTCTCTGTATCTGCCTGTAGTTTCTCCAGTTTTGAGGGCAGTGGTTCGCCCTGTGAACTCCCTTCTCTGATAGATCCGAGGAGAGCTTATTTCTTTCCCCAAATTCAGCTTTTCATTTGTTGTTAGGATAGGCTGGCTATTTCTAAGCTTTTGGCTTGCCAGATATGAATCCATAAAGTCTGTGCTTCATCTTTTAGGCAGCAAAGGGCAAAGAAGCTATCGTGTGAGGAGTCGTTTTCGATGTCAACTTGACTGATGTGAAAGATGCCCAGCTGGCTAGTAAGGCTGTTTCTGGGCATCTGGTAGGTTGATTCCCGATAGACTGGCACACGCATCAGTAGACTGAGTGGGGAAGATCCATGGATCCTCTGGTCAGCACCATCCTCTCTGCTGGATACAGATGAAACAACAGGCTGAAGAGGGCAAAATAATACTCTTTCTTCTAGGGGAAGGTACCTTTCCCCGCTGCCCTTGGACGTCAGAACTCCGTGTTCCTCAGCCTTTGGAGTCTGCGACTTGCAGTGGCTTCCTGGGCCTCTCACACCTTTGCCTCAATCTTGAGATTGTGCCATTAGCTTCCATGATTCTGAGGCTCATGCATTTGAACTGAGCAAGCAGCAGCCCAGAGTTTTTGGCTTATGACTGATCCAGGGTGGGACTTATCAGTCTCCATATTCATGGCAGCCAAATCCTATAATAAATTCTTTCATAGATCTACAACTATTCTATTGGTTCTGTCTTTCTGGAAAACTCGAATTAATGCAAGTAGACAAATTAACTGGCTTGTGGGTTGGATTTTCACAGGAAGATAATTCAACTGGAAGTCATCATGTAATGGATTTTGGAGCGTAGGTAGGTGGACAGCTCTCCCATCTTGGCTGCCCTCACAGCTCTGGATATTGGTTGACCAGACGTTGATCATGGGTGACCAATCATGGAACAAATGCAGTCAGTGGGCCTCCTTCCACCCTCTAATAACCTGGTCTGGACAGTTTTTCTTATGTCTATGGGAGGGAACAAAACTACAAACAGAAACACACAAACATCTTTTTAAGCTTCTGTTTGTATAGTTTCTGCTATAACCTCATTGTCCAAAGCTAATCACGTGGCCAAGCTCAGAAACAAAAGGTGGAAAAATGGATTCTACCTCCTGATAAGAACACTACAAAGTTGCATGGCAAAGGGAAAGGACAAAAAATGAGATCAAGATTTGGGCCATAAGTACAATTTGCCTCCCATACTGGTCCCAGTCTCTCTAGCAAATGGCTACTGGCAAGGAACCTAAAAATTGCCATTCAAAGGTACGTACCTTAGGGCTGAAGAGATGGCTCAGCAGTTAAGAGCACTGGCTACTCTTGCAGAGGACTCAGGTTCAGTTGCCAGCACACACACGAGGGCTAACAAACACCTAAAACTCCAGTTCCGGGGGATCTGATACCCTCTTCTAGCCTCTGTGACCATTGTATTCATGGGTGCACTTACATATGTGCAGGCAAAATACTCATATACATAAAAATTAAAATAAATAAAAATTTTAAAAAGGAAGCAAAACCTATTTTTAAAGAAGAAAGAAAGATACACACCTCTTTGCATGGCTGTTTGTATCAAATGGAGTAAGTTGTGAAACACTGGGCAGAGTGCTCAGCCCATGTCCAAAATGACGGGCCACAGGCACTGTGTTGAAGGCAAAAGGATGAGTTGAGATACACACAGTAATTTGGCATTGTGGGCCTATACTAGAGTGATGTTGAGACAGAAGTGAAAAGATGACTCCAGTAATAGATACCCATAGGCATGGATAGGACATAGGTGCTCCAAGTGGTAGAAATGAGTCAGGAAGAACACTGGCTTAGAGACAGATGGCTAGATTTCTAGGCTATCATCTGGGAATTTCATGTACAGGATGAAGACTTTTCTCAGCATAGCACAAAAGAAGCTATTAATTATCATCCAAGCCAGAGCTTGCATTTGGAAGACCTGTTTGCTGTTGCTTTCCATTTCTTCTATATTACAGATGATCACTCTAAAGAAAACATGGAGAGAGCAACTCCTTACAATCCTCATTTCTGAGATGTTCAATGTCTTAGAATGAACACTGAGGCACACTTTGCCATACCACAGAGGAGAGGTGATTTTTCTCAATCAGTAGAATGTGGGTTACAAGGTGCCAGAGGTCAGAATGAAGAAGGACCCTCTCGTCTCATGTCTTTAGGTTTTATATCAACTTTCAGCCTAATGGGTGTTCACTTGCACTAAAACCATCACAAGATGCAGCATAAGGATCATTCCAATGGTCCATTAGCTTAAGCAACTGCCAACCAAACAAAATAACAAATTCCCCATGTACAATGATTTAGTGCAGGGAGACTAGGATAAATAATGAAGGCATTTGTTTATGCCTACTTATAACATTCCTTGTAGGCAAAAAGGGGAAGAAAACATCATTCTAAGCCTGCAAAGGCAGCCAGTGCAGGCTCATCAAAAATCTGCTTTTGCTTTTGTAGTCAAAGAGTGTGAGTTTGCTCTGCTTCACCCCCTGGCCTGGACTCTTCTGATATCCATGTAATTTAAATGAGAAAGTTGTTCTAGGGAGTCGTCACATTTCAAAGAGGTGACCCTTTTTGAATGTTGAAAGAATCCCCAGTGTTTGAGTTCACTCCTGGGTGAGGTGGTGTCATAGAGTTCTCCAGATGCCATCCAGAGAAAACGACCTTGGAAAGTCGCCAATACAAGTTGTTTACCTTGTCTTTTTGCTTGTTGTGCAAATGGGTCTCAGCTTTGGTGAGAAAACAAGCACACTTCAAGCTCAGCGGAAGTCAAAATTCCCCAATGCTGTCAAACCCTGACAAAAGAGTCGATTGCTCATTCTTGGAGTGGTTCCTTCCCTTACAGGCTCTGTAGCCAAGACCCCTTCCAAACTGACCTCAAGCTGGCTGTGTTCAGCTTCTAGGGGTAACTGGGTCAAGGCATTCTATTCCCTGTTATTTCTCCTAGATGACTGATTCTTCTGAGTTCTCCCATTTTCATTTATTCCCCACACACAACTCCTGGCTTTACCGGGCACAGTATCACATTTAAGGTGACTTTCAAACATAGACTTCCAGCCCCTCCAGAGCCTCATATACCTTTACCCTGTCCTGAAGTCACTGCTTTCTTAATATGCCCACTGTCCCATTTGGGGACAGGTCTGCTGAAAAAGGTCCTAACAAATTACAGACAATCCAATTAAAGATGATCCTTTCTCCGTGGTGGGTTCATTCTCTGGAAACTGGATTCTGTCTTGGGGGTACAAAGCTTTCTGTACTTTCTCAGCCACTCAACTGAAAATACTCTCTTTCTCTTTTACCTGCCAAATTAGTTTTAGAGAGAGGGTGCCTGATTCCTAGATCCTAGAAAGGTGTTAAGTATTTCTGCTACTAGAAATTCAGCTAAAGACATTTAACACCTACCTCCTGGCTCCAGAGTGGGTGTTAATGTTCCCACTGCCAGGACCTCTTTCATCTGGGGCCCTCCTTCTAGCCAGCCATCAGCCAGTGCCAAGGCCTGAGACAGGCAAGGCAAACTAGACTGGCATCCTGACAGTGACTATCCTCCATTGGTGAGCACAAAGCCCATGACACTATCTCTTTAATCACTTCTAAACCACTGTGGTGTGGAACAGAAAATGTCAATGGCTGAGAGTATGAAAAACTTTGTGAAAGACATTGTCTTCAATAATAATAAACTGACATAGTATTTCTAATATACCAAAGCATGTTCATTTAAAAACAATACAACCTTTCATTCAGGATTTATTACAGACCAGAGAGATTAGCTAAGTCAGTAAAATGCTAGTCTGAGTTCAGGGCTGGAGAGATGATTCAAGAGCACTGGTTGCTCTTCTAGAGGACACAGGTTTGATTCCCAGTACCCCCATGGTGGCTAACAACTAATCCTATCTCCAGTTCCAGGGGATCCAATGCCTTCTTCTGACCTCTATAGGCATTGCTTGACATGGGTACACATGCAGGCAATATACTCATACACACAAAAATAAACAAACAAATAAACAAATAAATAAATAAAAATATCTGAGTTAAGTCCCCAGAACTCACAATAAAAAGTCAGTGTAGGGCTGGAGAAATGGCTCAGTGGTTAAGAGCATTGGTTGCTCCTGCAGAGAATCTACATTCAGTTCTAAGCACCTGTATGGTGGCTAACAAGCATCTGTAACTCAAGTTCCAGGGGATCTGATGTCTTCTTTTAGTCTCCATGGGCATTGTACAACATGGGTGCACTTAAATGCAGACAAACATTCATAAACATAAAATAATAAAGTCAGGTGTGGTAGTATGTATGCTCCTGTAATCCCAGTTCTGGGGAGGTGGACAAAGGAAGAACTCTATGGCTTGTTGGTCAACCAGCCAACCCATGAGTCCCAGGTCTCAATGAGAGAGATATTGTCTCAGAAAAACCAAGGTAGATGGCTTCTAAGGAACAATACCTGAACTTAACCTCTGCATACACACACACACACACACACACACACCGGTTTACTTAAGGCCAATGTAACTTTGAGAGACCAGAATGATTATTCTCTAATAGCATAATGGTTAGCAAGTCCAAGAGGATAGAGAGGGTGCCTCTCACACTGCTTCCCGTTTCTCTGCTAAATCCTGGCCTTTAACTCCAGCTCCCCACTGGGCTGCTAAATCCTGACAATCACTATGTAGGAGGGCTGAGATGAGTGCCATGGTATAGACAGGAAATCAAGGCCATTTTGATGAAGAAGTAAAAGTAGAACATAGATTTGAGCCCAGACTAACGAGAAAATGAGTTCCAGACTAATGTCCACTGGACCATAGTGTGACCTTGACAGGTAGCCTTCATCAGGCTATTAGTCATTCCTTTAGACAACACAGATTCACTAAAGTCTTACTATAGGTCAAGTACTATGTTGAGTGCAAATATATTTTTAAAAAAGTAACTGGGTATGGTAGCATGTACCTTTAATCCCAGCACTCGAGAGGCAGAGGCAGGTGGATCTCTGTGAGTTCAAGGCCAGCCTGGTCTACATAGCAAGTTCCAGGTCAGCTGGGGCTACAGGGAGACCCTGTCTCAAAAAGATTTTTTAAAAAATTCAGAGCCAAAAAGATGGTTCTATGTGTAAAGGCACTTGCCACCAAGTCTGGTGACTTCAGTTTGATTCTAAGGACCTGCATAATAAAGGGGAGAACCAACTCTTGCAAGTGGCACACACACACACAAACACACACACATACAATATTTAAAAAAAAGAATGAGTCACAGAGCTACTTGATGTTAATAAAAAAAAATAAAGTTGGCAGAAAGCAACGCTAAATGTGTCAGAAGAATAATCGTAGCCATTTCAAAATTAGAGTTGACGTTAAGTCAGGTCTGAAAGGAGCTGTGATCCATGCACGCTTGTCTGAGTGTGAAGAGGAAACCTACTCACTAAGCTGATCTCTAAACTCTAACATCTTATTGAAAACCCATGGTCCAACTCATAAGCTAAGAACCAAATGTTGGTGAAGTCTTACTGTCACAAAAAGAGGTACACAAAAAAATAGTGTTATATGTCTCCTGGCAAAGGACACAGCACTCTGCAGCAACATTGCCTAAAATCTAAACTTTAAATGTGATTTTAACAGTGTGTTTATTTGTTTGTTTGTTTATTTATTACTGTATGTATGTGTGCATGACGGGGGTGGGGATGTGCGAGTCAGTTCTCTCCTTCCACCTTTATGTGGGTTCTGGAGGTAGAACTTGGGTCATCAGGCTTGCTTGGCAAGTGTCCTTACCTCTGAGGCAGCTTTCGGGCCTTATATGAGATTTTAGATTTAGCCACCGGCCCATAAGAAATGCAGGAGATAAAGGATTATGTTAAATACCATAAAGATGCAACAGTAATATCCAGGAGGAAGGGTAGTATACAGTACACAGGATAAATGAATGAGTTTCTATATCAAATACATTCCTGTGCAAAGAAAAGAACATGAAGAGGGGCCTAAATGTTAATCAACTCTGGAGAGAAACAACCCAGTCTGATAGATGAAACTTGATTCAGTCTTCATTCAAACAAGACAGAGGGTGTGTAGATGCTGTGAGACCTTCCATATAACCCACATCCTACATCCTGCTGACAACTGCCATTTAAGAGTTCCTATTTATGAATATTAAATTCTCCAATCAACCAAACAAAACCTTCGACCCATTTTTCTATCGTGCTTTCTATTTTAAAATATGAAGTTAATATGAAGACAGAGAAAGCTATACCTATGTTGATATTTTTAAAAAACATTGTATGCAAACTTTTAAAGTATAATTAATTGTAGGATCTAGAAAGATAGTACAGCAACTAAGAATGTACATTACTCTTGCAGATGACCAAGGTTCAGTTCCCAGAAGCCATGTAGGGCAGTTTACAATCAACTGCCTGTAACTTGAGCTCCACAAAGATCTAACATAATTTCTGGCCTCTGAAGGCACCCATACACACACACACACACACACACACACACACACACTTAAAAACAAGACAAATCCTTTAAAAATTATAATTGTGCATTTACAGTTTGTAAAGCATAATAAAAGTAATCGTCATTTTCTAAAATGCAAATAAAACCCCCAAACAGTCATGTTCTATGCTTTAGAAGAACTGGCTGCTTGTAAGGTGGTAAGTTTAATCTTTTTATAGTGAAAACTTCCTTTGTGAAGTGGGGGAACTTAAGCTTGGGTTTGTGTATAGTTTGGAATTGCATATATCAGAGACCCCAAGGGTGGGGCCCACCTGTAGACCCAATCCACCCGTGCCCTTCCCACCTGTTATGTCACACTGCTAGATCAGTGGACTCTGGCTATCTTTCCCAGTTCTTGCAAACATTCTGGGAGTATTTGACTTGAAAACCTCCCAGCCTCCTCCATCTGCCCAGCTGCTCTGACATGGGCCCTGGCAGGGCCCGGTCTTTAAAAGAGTCACCTCGGTTTGGAATGACACTACCCCAGCAAACAGTAAGTGCTCACAGGACAATAGAACCCTGGTGCTTCACAGCCACATGCTTGGCATCCTTGAGCACTCAAGGGGGTAACCTTAATGAGCACAAAATATTCATCTCTAATAAGAACATGCTGTCATAATCACCCTCCATGTGATAAATATCCTAGAAATTTTCTCTTTGTTAGGTTAATGCTTTTCCACAAGATAATTTAACCAGTTCTTTAAAAAATAATCACACGTTATCAGGCCCCAATATAGTAATATGGTGGTGATTTTTTTTTAATGTTTTGAATCTTGCCTTAAACAAATTCCATCCAAATAAATGCTCTCTTTTTAGCTGGCACACAAGCTTGTGTTGTTCATTGTAATCAAGCTCCCAGTTGGCTAACTCCTCATCTAACAGTATGTCTTCTGATTTCATTTGAGCAAAATTTATCATCCACAAGCAAAGACAGAAAATGTGTGAATGTCTAAAGCTTATGTAAATTAAGAGGCCATGCACGCTGGTCCTAAAAATAGTAGATAATTATAGGCACTTCTTCCCCATACAATAATTATAGGCCTCCTGTCATCTTTTCTATTCTGTATAAGGTCACAGTAGTATTATACAAAATTTACAGTATATTACAAGTTAAAAACACAATAATTAGCAACTGTGCATCTTCGGCATCAGTGATGAATGTTCACAGTAAAAGTTTAAAAAAAGAACATTATTTGTTTTATGTGGACAGTACACACTTAAATTTAATCATCAACTCCTGCTACCCAATAGGCAATATTCTCTTACTATTATAATGCTATTTGCCAAGTTCATAGCACACCCTTGGGCAGAATTCATCCTTAACGAAGAGACAGGAAGCCAAATCTCTCACCGTCATCTCAACCAGGTGCACCATATTATTTTAAATTTAATAATTCTGTTGAACATATTGAATGATAATGAGCAAGCTAAAAGAAAGTACTAAGGATTATTTTGACCATTATGATCAACGTTTGATTCAGGGGAAAAAACTGTCACTAAATAACATGGGTAATTCAGCAGTGTGCTTGGTATGGGTTTTTTATTTTCTCAACCCCTTCCTCGACCCCAATTCTTACTTATAAAATTCACTGAGGGGGATAAAGCTATGGATATTATACTTCAGTAGAAAGAAAAAAGTAATTTAACAAAAAGGAGGCTATCTCTTGAGCTTCTTAATTATTCACACTAATGGGGACAAAGAATCAGAGATAGTGCAAAATGACACGATAGGCTAGCATTTCTATTTGCTTACAGAAAAAGTCAGGGAACCAAACACTCTTAATTCACCTTTCCTAGATGTGGGGGTCTGGGTATTGAGCAAGGCAAGCAATCCTGGATACCCTGAAGGGACGGCAGGTTTCTGGCCTGCTCTGCCTGATGTGATACCCTGGCTGCAGAAAGCTACTGTAGCTTTCCTTTCCCCCATCCCAGACAAGAACCAGGTTTTTGGGTTTCATTTCCTTGTTCCTGAACTTCCACATCAGCCTTACAACTTTCCCACCTTTATCTCAAAACCCCACCTTTAACTTTCCTGCCTTCTGTAACGGTCAGGAAGGCCTCCCTATATAAACCCCTGCATTGGCTCTAATAACCGAACTACCCACTGATGTAGTATCCCGGGAGATCCTCCTCCCGCCGCACTCTGAGCCACCTGAAGCCATGTCCTCCATTCTCTGGCATGGCTGGAGCACAATAGCCATGCTGGAGATGGAGACCCACCCATACCTAGATCGGTCATGCTGTCAGAAATGGTTTTGGAAAGATGAGGATTTAGCAAAGATGAGATAAGAGAAGGTTGTAGAGGCCCTGAATCCCCTGTTAAGAACATTTTTGGTTGCCAGTGATGCCAGGTTTGTTTAGCTAACTCACAGCCATAGCTATGAAGGCTCCTTTCCTTACATACCATCCTGGAATCCAAGATGACCCCTGTAAACATGAACATCCACCCATAGGTCAAAAGTAGTTTGACCTTGGGGCTGGAGAGATGGCTTACTGGTTGAGAGCAGTGGCCACTCTTGCAGAGCACCCAAGTTTGGTTCCCAGCATCCACATGACAACTAACAACTGTTTGTAACTCTAGTTCCTCAGGATCTGATGCCCTCTGACCTCCAGGGACATTGCATGACCCGGGTTTATTTACATAATGCAGACAAAACACTCATATACATAAAAAGTAATAAATAAAATATTTTTTAAAAATAATAATTTGACTTTGAAGAACAGCATTGCAGGAGGAACTAGGAACCAATCAGAGCAGCCATTTGGCTTTTGTGTTTCAAAGCAACTGAGTGAGTGGCCATGTTAGTCACTGCCTCCTGAACACAATAATATAGAGATTAACAATATAGAGTCCAGGACTGGGGAGATGGCTCAGTCAGTAAAGTGCTTACCACACAAACATGAGAACCTGAGTTCAGATCCCTAGCAACCACATAAAAAGAGAGGTGTAGTGTAATAGGCCTGTAATTGCAGCACTGGAGGTGGGAAAATTCCTAGGGCTTGCTGGCCAGCCAGTCTAGCTGAATAGATGAGGTCCAAGTTCAGTAAGAGATCCTATTTCCAAAAATAGGTTAGATAGAAATTGAAGAAGACATTAGACATCAACTTCTGGCCTCCAGACACACAAGAGAGAAGAAAGAGAGAGAGAGAGAGAGAGAGAGAGAGAGAGAGAGAGAGAGAGAATAACGAAATTGGTTCCTGAGATTATAGAGTGTCAAGATCTCTCACGGTTTCCCATCTGAAAGCGAGAGACTCTTGAAAACCAGTCATGTAATTCAGTATGAAGTCTGAAATCTAAACTCCAAGTCCAAAGGCTTGAGAAACAGTAACCAGTGGTCAGGTCTGAAAGCCAAATTCCTGATCTGAGTCTGAAAGTCAGAACAAATGAACAAAAATCCCAAACCCTAGAGAGTGCAACCAGCTAAGGGCAGAAGAAAAAGGACATTTTAACTTGAAAAGATTGAATTTACCCTTACTCTGCCTTTTGCTCTAATTGGTTCTTTAATAGTGCCCACCCGCTGGTAAGAGTTCTGCTGGGTCTCCTCACTCAAATGTTTCTGTCTTCCAGAAATAACTTGAAAGACAGAGATCTACCAATGTTCTCCCAGCTACCTGGGTATCTCGCTGCCCAGTCAAGAAGACCAAGCTGACCTCAAGTTGACACATAAAAATAACTATCATATCTAGTAAGTGAAATATCCCTAGGATATCTCCAGATCTCAGGAGGGGAAAGGGAACTCTAGGAATCAGATGCTTTGTAAAAGAATCTAAACCTCCAGCAAAACTGGAAATGGTTTCCTCTGTGAGAGATTTCTGGAAAGGTCTCAGACCAACGATGCCATTCAAAAGAGCCAGAAGAGTTTGCAAGCAAAATACTTGAGGAGAAAGCACTTGGTGGACCATGATTTACTTAAGAGTGACTAGCCACTATTCTCTGTGACATCACCTCAGAAGGCAAATGTGGAGGTACTGAGGGTGTAGCTCACTGGTGAACACTGGGCTACCAGACATAGGTTTGATACTGAGCAGGACCTCTAAAAAGTGAAAACTGAACTTCAGTCCCAGGGAGCGCTTATCCAATTTGAAAGTCATCAACAAACATATCATGCCCCCTTCTATATATTCAATTATATCATTTATCTGCTATCTTAAATTGAGCATTACATTAAGAATTTTAGCTTTACTGTCTTGGTTCTTTAATCCTCTCTCGCTACCATTTATATTTTGGAGATAAGAAGACCAAAGCTTCAGTTCTCTCCCAGTTTAACACCCAATCTGATTCTTCACAGCATTTTCTAATTTATGATCAGATTTTTTTTAAACACAAACATATTTATTCACTAACTGAAAGTATAATCCAAGTTAAACTACCATTTTATTTTATTTATTGAAGTCTTATACTACATCCCTGGCTGGCTTGGAAGGATGTAGACTAGGCTGGCCTCAAATTCACAGAGATCTACCTGCCTCTGACTCCTGAGTGCTGAGATTAAAGACATTGAACACCATACCTAGCTAAATTAATTTTCCAAATGGTTACATATAAAATGATTGTGATAAACAACTGGCCAAAGTGTTGAGAATAAGAGACTATAAAGTGCTTATTCCTGAATAGGACACCTATATAAAATCTGGCTACCCAAGGCTCAGGGACCATTGCAGAAGAAGGGGTGGAAAGACTGTGAGAGCCAGAAGAGGTGGATGACCACAAAGAAAGAGCATTTTCCAGACAGCTGGGAAGTTACTCATAAGAACTTACAGCAATGGTGACAGCAAGAACAAGAACCATGCAAGTTCAAGCCAGACAAAAACCCAGCAGAGAAGTGGGGAAATGGGTAAGAAGCCCCAGTCTAAGCTGAGGAATTATTAGCTTCTGATCACTGCTGGGTGAAGGAGAGTTGATTTTCTATAAGGAGTGACCCTATAAGTTAACCAGCTCCGGTGGACAGACTCACACCAAAGGACATTTTGAGACACAAGCGTGGCTCACTAGGCCTTAATATTTATGACAGAATACATGAAGTCTGGTTGAGGAGACTATACAATAGATGCAGATGGGAAGGGGTCTAAATATGATCAAAATATATAGTAGGAAATCTGCAAAAATTCCATTAAAAATTCAGAAAGAAATCAGATCCTCCGGTGACAGAGCCAGTCAAGACTATCTATAGTTCACCCAGGCTGACTGCTTCTTTGGTGCTTAACAAAAATCTAATAAGCCTGTTCAAAAAAAAAATGACCGTGATAAAGATAACTGAACACAATGATGGGGAAAAATAGTATAGAGAGATTTGCTCATTCCACTGAGCCTGTTCATTCTTTTTAAAGTATTTAATTTTAATTTTATTTATGTGTATGATGAGTGTTTTGCCTCCCTGTATGTAAGTGCAGCACATGTGATCGGTGCCCAAGGAGGCCAGGAGAGGGCAGTGGATCCCTTAGAATTGGAGTTAGAGATGGTTGTTAGATACCATGTGGATGCTAGGAACCAAACCCAGGTCCTTTGTAAGAGTGCCAAGTGCTCTTAACCACTGAGCCACCTCTCCAGCTCTTCCTGCTTATTCTTGATGCAGCTAATTCCTGTTCAAAGTAGTGATGGAATTGTTTTTTGTAACTCTTTTATAGAATTCTTGTGTATTTCATAGGGCACATCTTAATCCTCTTTATGCCCCTTCCTCACTGCACCCTCCCATGGCCCCCTTTCCTGAGCACTGGACTTGATGCATTCTGTCATTTGTTTTAAGGCCTATCTAGTCAAGTTAGTGTGCCCAGTTCCTCAGTGAAAGTTCATCCACTGAGGTCTAGTCAACCTATCTAGAGTCCCTCCCTTTAAGAAGATCAGCCCTTCTTTACCCAGCAGTAAACAGCTGCCAATCATTTTTTGATAAGACTGGAGCCTACTGCCCATTTCCATGTCTACTTTTTCATAGACTCAAGTGTATGACATTGTTTATGAGGCAATCTACCACTAACTTCTTATCTTTTGTTTTTCTTAGTATTTCCCTACCTATGCCACTCCTGACATTGAACCAATGCTCCAGCTATGAAGTTCAGCATTTTCTGCCATTAAAGGTAATTTCTTAAAAATTCTCTACAAGGTTAAAAAAAAGTCCATTACAAAATGCTCTTGATTTTTGCTGTCACAAATGATGACTCAGTGTGCTTTAGCCTTTAGACTCCTTTTTAGTAGAGTTAGTTCCACCCCTAGCTCATCTATTCAACAAATTTTTGCTGTCTGCTGGGTGCCATCTGCCCTCTTGCTGCTTAACAGTGGCAGTGGTAGGCATAGACTGTGAAGTATAGCGCTTAGGAAATATAAAACCCAACCCTGCCAGTCGAGGTAGAGGTGCATGCGGTCTGTGATTAAATTTTCTTGTCCAATGTCCTCACCAGATTTTGAGTTTCTCTCCTTGAGAGCAAGCATTTGTTTGTATTTTATACTCTTTTGCATGAGCCCAGAATAATGCCTATGATGTACCTGTTCTTTGTTGTTCAATATTTATTTGTTGAATAAATAAAGGAATGGATGATTTGATCTGATAGAGTAATTAGATGGGCATCGAGTATTTGGAATAAAACAATACAGAAGTTAAACTAAATACCACAAAGGCTTGGTTTTCTCTTAACCCTTTAAGCACTTAAACTACCTGGGAACTGATCATGGATATGCTGACAGCCCCTAAAAGAATCAGTGTTCAGTGCTTAAAGATCTGTTTTCCCTCAAGGTTCCTGGCTGGTTTCTCCAGAGGATCTGCTGTTGAGCCACAGCCTTCATTTGTATGGAAAGTGAGTGCTACCTTCTAAAGTCAACTTAGATGGGACAAATACATTCTTTTGACTTAATGATATAGCATTTTATCAGCCACATAAAAAATGAAATATATGTGTTCATTTGCTATTTGAGGAGCTTTTTTGATGTGTGTGCAGGAGCTATGTCAGCTGCTAAGTGGTGATCCTTTTTTGACACCCTTTCCCAAGAGTATTGCATATATAAACATGCTCTATTTGAACAGGACCAGTGACAGCAAAATTGCTTGCTTGTCTCTAAAGAGACTGTAATAATGTGCACCAAGGGAGAGGCCTATGGTCTGACAGAGAGTTTTTTTCCCCTAGTGTAAACCATAAAACCCATTTCAATAGGCAGAATAAAGTAGTTTAAAGTGCATCCTTAGTTAATTAGATCCAAAGAGTAATAATAAAATCAACTATTAAATTTTAGAACTTCCTCTTTAAAGTATTAAATATTTGGCAACTGCAATGCAGTTAAATTTCTCTCAGAACAATGTTTTTCCTTGTTCAAGCTGGCTTATACGAATACTCAGAGAACTTTTATTTTCTTCTTTCTGAGACAGGGTCTCCCTGTAGCCCCAGCTGGCAGGGAACTCACTATGTAGACTAGGCTGGCCTTGATCTCACAGAGATCCACCTGCTTCTGCCTCCCAAGTGCTGTGATGAAAGGAGTGCACCATCATACCTGGCTCAGGGAACCCTTCTAGTGAATGAGAAAGTCTATTTTCTTGTGAAGAAATATTTCAAATAAATACTTACTTTTTGCCAGATGCCCGTGGCCTGTTAAATAACCAACAGAGCATTAGGCATATTTATATAATAAGAGAATATAACTGAGTCACAAATTGTTGGGGGTCCCAGCCCTCAGGGCCAGCCTGAGGGGGACGGAAGGATTTCCACCGTGGGTGAGGGAGCAAGTAGGCGCTGAGTCAAAACACCGACTCCAGGAGTTCAATGGAAAGCCAGCAGTGGTAGTCTGCTGCAAACTCGTTTATTCAAGAAAGAGCAGAGAGTCTTACAGGTCTTGTTAGCCAATAGCCTTATGGGGTGGGGTCCTGACTACAGCCAACTGCAGCCTGCTCACAGGTGGACCAGGTCCCCTCCAGGTGCGGGGCAGAAACTGGCTTCACAACCAACCGGTGTGAAGCACCACACCCATGAGAGCCATTCCTCCATTCCTTCTGGCAGGTGGCCTAGCTAGGCCCACCCTGCATTGTGCCCAACAACAAATTCCCATATAACAATTGACAATGTATGATACTAAAGCATAGAACTCAAATCAAAGGCTTGTCTGAGTCCTAGTTCGATGTTTGGGACCTTGACTCAGGTTAAGGTACTACTGTCTGGCTTTTAAAATGTGGCCCTCAGGGCTGGAGGAATGGCTCAGCAGTTAAGAGCACTATCTGCTTTTGCAGAGAACCCAGGTGATTACTAGCACCTATATTGTGGTTAACAACTGTCCGTAATTCCAGTTCTTGGGAATCGGATGCCCTCTTCTGACCTCTACCAGCACTGCACAACATGGGTGCACTTATATACATGTGGGCAATACACTCACACACATAAAAATAGAATAATAAAATATTTAAAATAAAATGTTGCCATCAATCATGTCAACCCATACTAACAGGAATAGCACTGGTGTCCACTCAAGTACACGCTCTTGGCAGACCAAGATGAAAGAACTGAATCTACAGAAACCATCTAAGAAGCACTGATTTGGGTTTCTGATGCATGATTTGGTCAGGTAGAAATCTGCTTCATTTGATAACTTCACTTTCAGATAGAAGAAGGATCAAGCTACCTAATGGAAGAAAATTCAGAGTGTTCATCAAAGCTGCAGACAGTGACTCCCAATATTTATCTACCCCAGGGTAATCTATTTCACCCCAATTTCCCATTCAAAGAGCCAACTGTCTTTTCTATGTCCACGAATAAAATGGAAAGCCAGGACTCATTCCTAAAGAGACACTAGACAATATAGGTCACGCTGGCTGCTCTGGGATCCTGGAGTACAAAGGAGAATATGATGCTGTTTTCAAGGTGGAGGTTCAATTCTTGGAGCATTTTGCTAGGCAACCTTAGGAAACAGAGGTCACAAACTAACTGGACTGAGAACCTGATAACAGCTTGAACTTACACCACAAGAATGCTCATGTGAAAACCTCTCTGGTAGAAAGTGAAGCAAATCTCCAGAACAATATATGTAGAAATGGCATCATTGGGTGGATCTTCACAGACACTGGGAAAATTTCCAATGCTTCTCCAAAGGCAGATGCAATAAATATAGCACTATCCTGACAAATGCAGAGGTGGGGGTGGGAGGGAAGGTATCTCCTGCACCCTCTCAGGCACTGAACACCGGACTCAAGACATTTTCAGAGGCACAAGCAGAAGTAAATGGCCCTTCTGTGCTTCACTCTGAGGCCTGATACTAGACTAAGCATTCCAAAAACAGATTCTTAGTTATACCTACACCTTCCTTTACAGAGAAAGTCATGAAGCTAATCCTATACCCAGGACAATTTATGTAAAAAGAAAGGAGGAAAGGTATTTGCTGAAGCAGCCTTAGGCCAAATTCTCACACATTTATTAAAGGCATAATAGATACTTGGTATGAAGGCATAATGGATAAAAAGGAAAGTTGTAGCCTTTCCCCTGCCACTGCTGCAGGTGAGTCACGTGGAAGCCTACGCTTGGATGCTCTGGTACGTTCAAGATTGGCTCCATCTGAAATCCACCATCATGGTGGAGGAAGGCATTGCTGCTGGAGGTGTAATGGACGTTAACATTGCTTTACAAGAGGTGCTGAAGACCCCCTCATCCATGATGGCCTAGCACGAGGAATCCGAGAAGCTGCTAAAGCCTTAGACATGCAGCAAGCCCATCCCTGTGTGTTTGCATGCAACTGTGATGAGCCGATGTATGTCAAATTGGTGGAAGCCCTTTGAGCTGAGTACCAAATCAACCTGATTAAGAAGGTAGGGAAATGGGTAGGCCTCTGCAAAAACTGATTGAGAGCGGAAGCCTCTGAAAAGTAAGTTGGCTGTAGCTGTGTAGTGGTTAAGGACTACAGCAAAGAATCTCAGGCCAAGGATGTCATTGAAGAATACTTCAAATACAAGAAATGAAGAAATAAAATGTTTGGCTCATTAAAAAAGTATAAAGTCCTACTTTCCATAAATATGATCATCTAGTCATTTTGTAAATAAATGCTCTTCAAGTGTGCCAGGTGTGAAGCTACATGTGTGAGAGAAACAGGAGAGATAGAAGGCTTCATTGAAGAGACATCATTTAAATTTACATTAGAAAGACATAGAGATGCTTACCAGATAGACATGGAATGAGACAGAGAGTGTTCCTGAAAGAAATATCTTAGGCAATGTACAGTTTAAAGTGTCTCAAGTGTCATAGACCTAGAAGAAGCTAAATATGGCTGAAGGATGTCTGGGGAGGCAGATGTCTATAGAGACTTATGCATGTGGAGCTTTGTGGGAATGTTACAGTTAGGTCATGGAAGGACTTTGCATTTTAAGCTAAGTTGTTCAGACTTGATCTTGTAAACAACATGGAGGACTTTAAATAGATCAAACATAAGTATTTTTAAAAAAAAAACATTAAGTTGCCATGATGAATGGATTGCAAATGAGCAAAGTTAGAGGCAATTAAGAAGCCATTTGTTCATTCATTCATTCACCCATTCCATTTTGAACACAGATGAGCCCTGATGATGCACTATGTACTTTACAGAGGCACCTTGAGAACATCCTTGAATGATTATGATGGTGATAAGAATTAAGGTAAAAGAGACTCACAGAACCCTATAGAACATCCTTCATACAAGCAGTAAGGTGTCCAGGATTTAGTAAGCTTCAATGATTCTGCTTTCTTTCTAAATTGTTTGCATTCAGATACAAGTTCTTGCTCATCTGTTCTCATTCTCATGTAACAAAATTTGCTCACAAGAAAAGTCTAATAAATTCTGAGTTTTAGTAGGTTACTTGTCCCAGAAGATTTCGGTCCTGATGATAGATTCCCAGCCACTTGGAAAGCATTTGCTTTCTATTAAGGTCTCCATGTAAGAATGCATCTGCTCCACCTCCCACTGGATTCAAGGAATGATAGTGAATACCTAGTTTGATTTCAATGCCCTCACTCCCTAGGTAGGCCCTGTCTCTCAGGTCCCAAACCTTTCCTCTCTTACCTAGTATATAAACAAACACACAAAGTACTCATACAGTGTCTTCATTCCTCTATTTTTTAGATTTGTGCATGTGTGTGCATGTGTGCGCTCACAGTACAAGCAGAGGCCCAAAGAGGGCATTAGAGTATCTTCCTCTATCACTCTCCTCCTATTTCTTTTGAAGCAGGGTCTCTCCTTGACTTGGGACTTGTGTTCTCTCAGTCGACAAGCCAGTGATTCTTCTGACTCTGTCCCACCCTCCTGGAGCTGGGGTGACAGGTATGAGTGGAATGCATTGCTAGTTGTGTGGGTATTGTATTGAAATCTGAACTCAGCTCTCATGATTAGGCATCAAGTACTCTTAATTGCTGAGCCATCTCTCCAGGCCTCAGCCCTCCTTTCTTTCTTTTACTTTCCCCTCTGTCACAGAATAGAACCTCTCAGCTCAAGAAAGATGATATGTTTTATGAAAGGAGCTACAGAAATCTTTCAGTTGTCTCATTATAGAAGGAGATCCATGCTAAAGGTCTTCTGGGAGGGCAAACTGCTCATTCTGCAGTGAAAGGATCTCAGATCTTGAAGTTGGTGCAAACTGATTTACCTTCCTTCTTCTCTACCAAAAAATCTCTTGCTGTCACCTTCCCACCTTTATCCTTCCCGTCCGTCTTCCCATCCGTCTCTCAGGCCCACCCAGGTCTAATCACTCTGTTCAGCTTTACTCTGGACACTGGCATTACATTCCTCCAGAACTACTTTAAATTTTTTCTCTATTTTTTCCTTTTCAATGTTATTTATTTTTATTCTCTTTATTTTCCCTATAATTTTCTTTCTTGTTTCCCTGTTCAACTTCTCTCTGATAACAGACTCCTTCCATTATATCTACAAACTTGCTTCAATCACCTTTACCTTTTTGCTGACCTGGCACCTCAAAGGTTGCTGCAGGTCATTTGGCAGCAGCCCCGAGGCTCTTCCCCAGTCTGTGTTGTCTCCATCCAGTGTTGCTCCCTCCCAGCTTCCTAACCCCAACTCTCCTGAAAATGTTTTTTTAAAGGTTGATGATAACTTCCCACTTGTCTGATTCAATTACAGTTCCAGTTGTTGTCTAGAAGGTAAAAACAACATGGATTTAAGGCATTTGAGATTTCCCACCTCATCAGCTGGGTAATATTTCTAAAGCTCTTAATGGTGCTGTGATCCTGGCTCTCTCTAGCCTACTAGGTTGAAATGAGATGTATTTAAATGACCTTTGTAAATTATGGCACTGAAATTACCAGCCATTATTATCATGCTTACTCTTTCAAGAAATCAGCTCTATAGTTCTTGTCAGGCTGGGTCCCACTCTATGATCCTGTGTCTTTTGTCTCTGAATATTCATCCTATCTCACAACTTCAGCTGTCCTTAACATACAGTTCTCCGACACCAGCCTAACCCCCCAACCTGAAGTCCTGACTCAAACTTTGATCCATACCAACCCAAAAGAATGAAAACTGAATCTACTTTCCCATTTCCCATGGTTCAGAAACCTTGCTTTTTTTTTACTTCTCCTCAAAGTACCATCAATCTCCTGCTTGCATATCTTCCAAGATTAGCAACCAAATGTTTCATGTTCTCTGAGTTTCTACAACTTTAAGCAATGAATTTGTCTACTCCAGTCTATCAGTTACCTATTCTCTATCCAGTGACCTTGAAATTTCAAGTTTAACTCAATAACTATTTTCCTTGCCGGAACCCAATGGCAGAAATCGGACTGTACCCGAAGCGGGGAGTAAGGATGAGAAAATGGAGAGAGAGAGAGAGAGAGAGAGAGAGAGAGAGAGAGAGAGAGAGAGAGAGAATAGGACAGACTCAGGAGGGCTGTCAGTCATACTGAAGCAGCTTGCCTTTATTAAGTCTCCCCTATTTATATTGTAAAGTAAGCAAAACAATACTAACACAGGCAAAATAACTCAAGATATGATTGGCTTCCCTCAAAGATCTTCATGTGACCTCAGTCTTAGGTGAAAAATAAACTTCTCCTCAGATGTAAATCATTTTACCTAATGAAAACTCGTGCTTCCAACAGCACTTCTGAGCACGAGATTGACTTCTGCCTAACCCAAAACTAGGGCATAGTTCAAGGCAGGCACATGGCCCCCGACATTTCCTCAATTCTATATGTAGTTCATCCTATGTATCATTTTTTGAAGTTATCAGGAACACACAGCAGGCTTCTCATCAAAGTCATCTTGTCTCCAAATACACAGGCTTAGCCCAGGGCTCAAGCCAGCCCTACGTGGCACTCATGGATGCTTTGGTAGGCAGTTGCTGGTAATCAAAGTAGCTCTATTTCTGGGATTGGCTGACCATTGATTGGGGAAAGGGAAATAGTAAATTGAATAACAAAATCTAGCTGGCTAGCCTGGGCTCATTCATCACCCTGGATCAAAGTTCAAGAGCAAATAAGTTAAAGCCCAGATACTTAGGCATTCATTTTTCAAGCCTCTGCCTGACATGCTTGTTTCTGTTTCATTGGTCAAAGCAGATCACATGGTTCAGAGTGAGCATAGGGAGGACACCAGTAGCCATTTAGATATAATACAGAAGGAAAGAAACTGGACATTTCTGCAGTGACTACAATCAACAACCTTGTACCTAATCCATACTAGTTTCAGTTTACCTGGGATGGCCTCTCCATGGAAAACCCGTATTGAACATTTGCCAAATTGCTCTATTAAAAGTCTCTGCGTCAGTAACTCAGGAAAGCTGGTGGAGTATTGCTGCAGAAGGACCAAAGGATGTAAGTAAATTCCAATCACAGCAGGAAAACACCTGCTATCAGGAAAACTCAAGCTATCAGAGAGAGTAAATTCTGTCTTCCTTGGCCTTCTTACTCCATTCAGCCTTCAAGAGATTGGCTGATTCCCACATACACACGAGGGCAGCCTGCTTTACTCAATCAGAGATGAGAGTACTCTTGGTGGGCATCAGGGAAAAGGTAGAATTTGAAATAGGTTTGAAAATGGAAGAGAGGGGTTACCAGGCATAATAGTAGAAGAGAGGCAAGTGTGAGGAGCAATAGTACCACAGCTGGCCATCCTGGAATCACAGGGAGGTCAGTGGACAGACAGCTGGATAATTAATATGTGGTGAGATATGACTCTGACTGCCTCTGTGACAGAATCTTAGTTTAACAAGGAATCTATTTATTATCTTGATGAGAGAATGAAGAAAGTTAAGAATATTAATTTAGTGATATGAATTACAAAAGAAATGAAGGCAAGGATACTACTTAGGAGACTATTAGCACAGTCCAGGTGTGGGTCCAGATAACTTGGAACACAGACTGGGAAGAGGGTAGGGCACATCCCAGAGGTGACACAGTAGAAAGATTTAATATCTATTTCATATTAAGGTATATTTTTAGTTGATTTGGGGGGTAATCTATCTATTCCTGGTAGACTGTGGGCAACTGATCCAAAGGGATAATGACTTGAGTGCCAGAGGTGGGCGAGATGGTTAGATGGGGGAAGGAACTTGCTGCCAAATCTAATGACCTGAATTTGATTGCCGGCATCTGAACTCAACACGCAACATGGCAGGTGTGTACACACATACAGTGAATGAATGAATAAAATTTAAACTTCTTAAAATATTTAAAAATTTATTTTTATTTTATGTGTATGAGTGTACTGCCCACATGTATGTAAAGTAAGTGCATCTATGTCCTGCAATACCCTCAGAGGTCAGAAGAGGACGTCAGATTCCCCGGAATTAGAGTTACAGATGGTTGTTAACCACCATGTGGGTTCTTGGAACTGAACCAGGGTCCTGTTCAAAAGCAGTCAGTGCTAACTGCTGAACCATCTCTCCAGCCCTTTACTTTTTTTTTTTTTTTTTTTTTAAAGACAGGGTCTTCCTGTAGCCCCAGCTGGCCTGGAATTCACTATGTAGACTAGACTGGCCTTGATCTCACAAAGATTCGCCTGCCTCTGCCTCCTCAGTACTGGGATTAAAGGCTTGTGCCACCATGCCTTACTAATTTAAGCATTAAAAAAAAAAAACAAAGCAGCCAGGCATGGTGGCACATACCTTTATTTAGTCCCAGCACTTGGGAGACAGAGGTGGGTGCATCTCTGTGAGTTCAAGAGCAATCTGGTCTACACAGCGAGTTTCAGGCTAGCTGGGGTTACAGGGAGACCCTGTTTCAAAATGACCAAAACAAACAAAGAAAAAAATCAAAGCATATCAATTTGCATTCTTCAGTAAAGAGTTTAGGGGATATGTTTTTCTGATGATTTGGAAGAAAATCCTCAGTCTCTCTAATTCAATGTCTTTAAATGTAGTGTACAGATTACTGTGGGTCTGAGATAAATGAAACGTTTTTGACAAATTTTCTGTCGGTCAGATGTGATGCTAGTTTATGTGCTCAATCCCAGGCCAACAACTAATAATAGCTAAAGTTTATAATTACCTCACTAAGTATTCAAAACAGTAACCCTCTAGTTAGTGTCACTATTGCATGAATCAGCATTTTTTTTCTATTTCCAATCAAGGGAACTAAGAGGTTAACCAACTTCCTAAAGCTGCTCACCTTGTAAGAGCAGAGCAGAATCTGAATCCATGTCTTCTGGTTTCACAGCCTGGTCTTTCCCTACATCACAGAACGTTCAGTCCATCTCAGCGAAAGGAAGGTGTGTCTGTTTTCAAGAGTCACAATTAAAGAATCAGAATCTTAGGTGTTTGCCCTCTTTAGAGAATCAGAATTTTAGGATATAGGCTGATGAGTCTTGCCATTTCCTTAATGTAGCAAGTTAAGTCTTTATTTAAGGGCTAAAACAACTTGTAATTTTCTTGGTGGGCTAGACAGATAATAAAAATGATAGCAAAGGATATTAAAATTTATATGGAGACTAGCACAGACTGGAATAACTACAAAGTGAATTCTTTAAGCTGCAAGAGAAAGGTGGTTAAAAAAAAAAGCACAATATGAAAGAAAATTCCTTTAGCTTCAGATGCCTAAATATGCCATCAAAAGACTGCTCAGTTCTCAAACGCCAGTGTTTCCTGACTCCTCCAGAACTTATTCTTTATGTAGAATATCAAAAGCAGCGGGATAGTAGGTGTCCCAAAATGTCTTAATTCAGAGAATTAGTGTTAACTGAGCCTGATTAGCTCCATTTATCTCTAATTAATTACCTTTATCTAATTAGACACTTTGTTTCTGGTAGACATGGAGTCAAGTAGACTAGATTATTAGTGTAGTCATTGTGCCTTTACAAAATCCTGAAATTAATGAAACGTGCAAAAGAATCTGCAGTTCTAATTGCACAGGTGTTGCCTTATGGCAAAGCTTTATCATCTGATTACACCAAGGGGTTATTAGTGACTTTTTATATAGAGGATGAGCCTATGAAATGTACCTTAGCAACAGCTCATTAGTTTAGGGTTGTTACTGTATTATTTATTACATTCAGCCTTCCCCATTATCTAGATTGATTCATGGACCTATATATTTTTCTCTCCTCTGTGCAGAAAAAAATAAAATAAAATAAACCATCATTATGAAGAGTCCAGATGCAATGTAGAAAAGTGCAAAATGTGTTCATCAGCTACAATTTGACTCTTTAAGGCAAAAAACTTTAAAGTTAGTTGTGATCAGAATCAAGTTTATGGCTATTTTTGTGGGAAAAGAAATAATTTAAATTAGTAAGTAATATGGGAAGATTTGTATATGTAATTAAAAAAAATCTGTGTCTGTCCAAATTGTTTCCATCGAACTGCATTAGTATGTCAAAAGCTGGGAAAGGAAAAGATAAAAAGACTTTCGCATTAAACTATACTTGTATTTATCTTCTCTCCATTCTTTTCAAAATAAACCGATAAAACATAATTTCTATATGTGTTCATTGAAGACAGTTTTTAAAAATCCATCTGTTTTACTTTTTGCTTGTTTCTTATGGTTAGATTTGCTGCCAGATGGGGAAAATTAACAAATTTTATAATCTAGTTTAGGTGAAAAACAGCAAGATTTCCAGGCCTGCTTATAAATATAAAAAGTGCTTTTTCATGGCATGGTTAGGTAGATGCATGCAAACAACTACTACAGCTCAACCTTTATATTTTAATTTTCCCCTCATAACTATTTGAAGCACAGTTTTTCACAATCATAGAGTAATTAAACAGCTAGAAGTAAATCCTCCCACAAGCCTATCCCAACACAAAACCTGTTTATTGATGACACAGTAATTCCTTTAAATAATTTGTCACCATAATTATGCCAAATGGGGCTTTAAAATCCTTTCTATCCCTGTTGCCTAACCAAAAACTTCCTCTACTGCTCTGAGCCATATATTGCCATTCACTTATTGTTGAATCTAAACTAGTGAAATGATAACAGTAACTGTTATATAGAGCATGGCAACTAATTTGAGTAGTAATAATGAATATTTAATGATCCTCCCTTCAAGCATGAACATATAACTTTTCATGTGTGCCTTACTAAAATTATAACCATTAATCTAAAAATTATGGTAGCAACTGAAATAATAGCCAAGAATTATAGATTACAGCCAAGTCAGAATATTCCATAAATATTCTGTATGAACACAGACACAAGCACGCAGAAGGCTCCAACCTTGTGTCTCCATTCAGTCCAAGTCCTCTCTTTGAAAAGTATGGAGGTTTTGTGATTTGAAGAGAACTGAATCCAGATATTAAAAGGTCATCACTTCTATCTAGAAATATGCATAATAGCCAAGGTCATTTTCATTCCTCCTTAGCTCTATTCATAATGTCTACACAAAAATAAAAGGTACATAAAAATGTGGCCCCCACAGAGGTAATATTTATGGAATGCTCTACGCAAATCAAGGGAAGAACATACAAAATTTATTAGAGAGGCAGAATTCTTATTCCTTAAATTTCATTTTTTGTATGTGGGTAGTTTTCCCAGTGTGTCACTCTATAGAAACTACAATGTGACTTGGGGAAAAGAAAATCTGGGGAATGCATGAAGCTCCTTGAAATAGCTTTGTGTGTTGATGGAATTTTTTTATTAAACTTCTAAGTTACATCATTCCTGGTATCTCCATAAGATTTGAATAATTTCATATGCTTGTGATATTGCAAAGAAACATATCTGCCTCCCTTGCTGGTTGGATTTGCTTTCATCGTTACAGGGCAGGTGAAGCCAATGCCATTGCAGTTGCAAATATGCAATTCTACAGCAAATCCTCATGTACATTATTAATGTTTTTAAAAGTGTGTACTTATAAAATTCCAGGGAGGAAAGGCTTAATAATGTAGAGAAAAGTACCAAGAAAAACCTCAAGTTTCTCTTAGCTGAAACCCTCTTTAACAGAAATGCAATATCTAACTGAGGTGGTATATGCCTTTAATTACAGTACTGAGTAGGTGCAGGGCGGGGCTAAGGCAGGAGAATAGAGAGTTCAAGGCCAGCCCAGGTTATGTAGTGACACCCTGTGGAGGAGGAGAGGTGAAGAGAGGAGAGGAGAAGGAAGGAGAGAAAAAGTAGGAGAAAGAAAATCAGTGCACCATGCTGGATATCTAGCTCATTGACATGGTTCTGCCTCTTTAGGACTCCTGTTTACAAGCCAAAAATAGTATGTGTTAGAACTGTGTAGAGATTCAATGAACACATTTCTAACAGAACAGGTGTTTTTAGCTAAAGCCAGGGCAAGAACAAATAAGAAATGCAATTACATATGCCTTCCCTAGCAGGCAAATTGCTTTAGAAATGTTAAGATGGTAACATTCTTAGGGATCCTACTCAAGGACACCAAACTCCTTATGAAACTTCATTTGTTCACCTCAGCAGCCTTGCTATCGCTCCTACTGAGATCTGGCCTTAGTCAACACAGTCTTTGTCTCTCTTGAGTTCTCTGATCTTCCATCCTAGGTTTCTACAGATAGTAAATGTTTATAAAGGAAAGTACACCATTAATTATACCTCAGCAAGTTAATTTTGTTATACTGCAAATACACAGGCAATATATGTAGTACACTAATGAACGTATGTTCAAATATTGGGGAGTTTATCTATTTTTTCATTTACCCCATGTTTTGTGGCTACTTTATCATGTCAAACTTCAGTGGAGGAGCTTCAAATCAAATTCCTTAGTGTCAAGTAGTTCTGAGAAAATGTAGAGAGCATGGTGGAAGGATGCAAGAAATAAGACAGACACCAGAGGAACTAGTAGAAAGTGAGAAATGGGTTTTTTGTTTCTTAAGGGATGGGGTAAACCCACTTGTGGACAGTGAGAAGGAAAAAAGATGTGGATGGAGGTGTTTGAACACACAGAACAATAATACTGTGTTTAAAATGTTTATTTATTAAGCCAGTGGCAAAATGTGAAGGGTGGGCACCCAGAATGAACACATGGAACCTAATGTGCTCACATTTCCTCTCTTGTTTGAAAAGTTGTCTGGAGAGCAGCTCAAAGCCTCTTCTTCCTCTTGGGCCTGATGCGTTTGCTGCCGTGCTGTCCTCAGCAGCGCTGTGGGGTGGTGACTAATTGCCCCCGTAAATCACCGAGCACCACTGTGCTACTCCGTTTATTTTTCTGACAGTAATTTAGTGCTTGCTCTTTCCCACACTTGTCATTCCGTGTTTTTCCTCACATTAGAAGCCTGTAGAAAAAGGACAGTAATTAACGGTGCAATACATACTCATGGAAACTCTTTCATCATATCGTGATAATTGTGCTCCTTGTCTGTCAAGGTAACCTCTCAGTCTCCAAGCTTCATGAAGCACTATTTGTCAACTTAAACTGAAAACACAGAGATTTGACTGGAACTGAGCTGCTTCCAGCCAGTTTTCATATCTGCCCAAAGAGGAGGTCATTTATACTCCAGCCAATGTGTCAAAAAATTTAAGTCTGATCCACACAATGAGACGAAAGTCACAATCAGGATCCATCTGGATTCTCCATTACTGGTAGGGTCTGAAGGTGGGCCAGCAGGAATGTTGGAGAGAAGTGAGAAGAGGGCATACATGCTGATACTTGGCAGAACAGCAACCATGTCTCGGGCTCTCTAGTCTAAAAAGGAGCCTTCTTAAGG